>CALNXK010000034.1:2197500-2480000 GCA_942486035.1 Porites lobata
AGTGTAAACGGACTCGAATGAATATGAATAAACAGCAAAACTAGGAAGTTTCTTCGACTTTTTCACGGTCAGAAAATGCATCTGTTAGCGTTTTTGGGCCTTTTTACAGACTAAAATGACAGATTTCCCTTCCCTTTCATATACCTGAAGCCTGAAAAAGGTACCCCTTTCGGGCGGAGCCTCTCTGTATAGGCCATTATGGGAGGTACCAACCGGGAATCTATCATTTTGCATTATCGCTGGTCTGCACCTGATGTCACGGCGGCTATGTTGGTGGGAACTTAACTCTATTTTCATGTAAATTCTTCGAGAAAAAATTCTATTGTATTGATCCCCAACATGGCTGCCTTGTCAGGTTGTGGTCGACTGGTGTAGATCGTAAAGGGGTGATTTGGTATCCCCCGAAATTCTGGAAATCGCTGTGTGGCTTCTCACAGTATAATTGTGAGAGCTTTGTAGTTTGTTTAGTTTTTGTTATGTTTCGACTTCCGAGGGTGTTACTCACAGCTTGGTGGTCGTCGCTCTAACCTCGTTCCCAGGTTCTCTCTCCTACCGCTCTCTCGCTCCGTAGGGACTGGTATGAGAGAACCCTGGGAACGAGGTTGTCGTTTGGTTGTCGTCGTTCCTCCGCAGAGGCTCTACTGTGGTTATCCCAATAAAAATAGCAATAATCGAAAAAAAGCAAGCGCGCGGTGGACGATTAGCGGAGGAAAGGGATTCAGTCTCTATGGATACCTGCAGAACTCGTTTTCGTCGCGCGTTTTCTATAAAATCGTCAATTTTTCAAACGAAATCATCGCGTATTAAGTATTGTTTCGCGTGGACGGTAACGCTACTAGCGAGCTCGATCAACCAGGCAAAACAGAAACTCTGAACGTGTAGCACATTTTTTGGAAGAGATTTCTTTGCCACCTCGCACGACTAACGTTGTCAAACTTGATAGGAATGACCATGTATTCGTCGCAGTTTAATCATCGTTTCATCACATAGCGACCGTCGACCGTCTCAATTCTGGCCTTAGACGAGGGAGAAAATAACTGATATCCGAGATATTATTATTACCAGCTGGGAGTATTTTCCTTAAAGGTAGTAAATGCTTAAGAGAATCGCTTCTTCAGAACATTTTTCATGCAGATATAAAAATCATAATACTTGTTAAAATTAGATCCCCGAATCATAGGATAAAGAGAAAGCAGCGAAAAAGGAAATAAGATTTACTCACAAAGTTTATTTTTACTACCCTTTAACCCGGAAATTTAGTTGGTAATCATCGTCTCCAGTTTTAGGAGATCGAATGCTTCTTTACAGTTTTGTTCTATTATTCTTGTCCTATTAATCGGGGCTTCTTGTGTCCAATAATCAGCATTTGCTGAAGAATTCCTTACCGAAGAATATATATCTTCCTTTTCTTTCAATAATTCTTCTTTGCTCGGAGAAGTGTTTTTTCTGACCCAGTCAAGAATTTTCGGTGACATCTGAAATCCTGCAAACCCGTGCATACTTTTTGTGGTTTCAATAGGGTGCTTTGCCAGATCACGCCATTTAAAAGGTAGGTTACGTCCAAACTTTATGTTTTGGGCTAATTTTGAGCACTGATATCGAACGGTGTTAGGAAAATCCCAGTGTTGATATTCCTCCATCCATCCGAGTTTGATCCTCGAGTTGAAGCTGCCTCGCGGGTCACGCACGAGCTGAATGACGCGGACATCTGTTTCGGGATTCTCCTCAAGCAGTTTGGGTACTACAGCGGACAGTAGATTATCTGGTACTCTTGGCTCGCCTATTTTTGTCACACTGTGTTTAAATTTTGAAAGGCAAACTTCATCTACGCACTCTGGGGTTTTGGAAAAATCTTTGCAAGTGCCGTTACAGAAGGCTGCACTTTTAAATGGGTTCTTTACAAAAGCACCACTCCATTGCCTGTCTGTGTAGGAAAGAAATTTAGTTCCTGCCTGGGAATCGGCAAATTTACAGCCTAATATTCCTCTGAGTACATCAACTACATTTCTTTTCCAGTGAGAAACTTCTGTGGGATATTCTCTATTCCATAAACTTGTTATCCAAAGTGGTTCATAAACTGTAAACAGCTGTGGATCTTCAGCGAACATTTTTGTCGTAAAAGTTGTTCCCGAACGATCTGCGCGGTAGATCAGGAGACTTCGACGCTTGTCTTCGGGTTTTTTGGTCGGCCGGTAAGTAGACTCAGTTACCGCCGCACTTGCTGAGAGATTTTCACGTGCGATTAGCCTGTGAGGTGTAGTTAAAGAAGACGTGTCTGGATGGTGTGTTTTTCGAGTAGTATAAAAAGAGCGCGTAGAATTACCGGAGGGTAAGGGGCTATTCATTGAACCATTTTCGACGGAAATGTTGACAAACATCCATTTATCCCTCACTACTGTGTGAAGACGATGTGGGCGGGATGCGTTCTCTCGAAGAATGTATTTGGTAGTCTGAAGCCTTCTATTAGTTTAAAATATAGAAACTGAAACAAACAGAATCAAAATCATAAATACGTAACATAGGATTCGTGAGTTGAGCATTTTCCCATTTGTACTCGCGCACGGCAGTGGATTTTACATCAACGTGGCGCAGCCCTGGATATATGTTACATTATTTACTCAGACAGTGTATTCTGAAAGAGCAAATACACTAAATAAATTAAGTTTAAAAGGTGGCGGGGAATCGGAGAAGCCAAAAAAACTGTTGGTGACCTTGAGCTCAAAGAGTCATTGTTAACGTAGATAACTGAGCGAAGCCTGATTACGCCTTAAAAGGTGGAATGCTTCGCTAAGATGAAATGGTAACTAAGCAACTCTTCATACAAGATAACAATAGGGCCATTTATACGAGGAAAAATAAGACGCGTCTTAAATAAGACGCGAACTGTACCATTTATACGAGCATGTCTTATCTAATAAGACGCGTCTTAGCTAAGCCGCGTCTTATTTTAGACGAAATGTGCCGTTTATACGGAAAGTTCGCGTCTTATGTAAGACGCGTCTTATTTTTCCTCGTATAAATGGCCCTATTAAGGCGCGGATGGAGAAAACAATAATCTTGATAGATGGGTGCTTTATTTAAAAACGTCGCAGCCGTATGTGGCTGAATTGTGTACAGTTGAATCTCTCTACAATGGCTGCCTTGGGGACAGAAGAAAGTAGCAGTTGTAAAGAGATGGCCGTTGTAGAGTGGTTTTAAACAAGAGTCAATGTATTGATTTTTTGTCCGCCGGGACGAAAAAAAAGTGGCCATTGTAGAGAGGTGGCCTTTTGCGGTGGTTCGACTGTATAGAGTGTTTTCACATGACGTCACGGCAGCCATACTGGTGTCCCAGCCGTGTCCCAAAACAATGAAACGGCGGCCATGTTGGTGTCCCAAACCAGTCCTCTGCGAGTTGAACTCTTTTCTTATGCAAGCGCTTTCTTTTGTTTCAATAAATTTGCGTAGATGCTGGCCACGTGAGTGAAAATACTCTATACGTGTGCGGGCGCCTTAGGTTGAATTGTGTGGAAAATGCTGGTGGCAACAGCTTTCTCAGTTTAAAGTGTGCTTACAGATGTTGTGTTGACGTCCTGCTATTTTAGAGAGGCCTAGCCTTCTTAGGGCATGATGGCAGTCCGTATATGGGCAAATAATTCGTACAGCTCTTTTTTGGATGCGCTCTAATTCATTTACTACATGCTAATTCAGAGGATACAGACAGCAAATTGTTGGTGCTCGAGACCTCATCAGTAGGACGCCTAAAATGTGTGCAATTCGGCTCCATTAAATTCTATACCAATTGTAGTGCATAGTGAAATACTGTGGCTGCGTTGTCTATGACGGAGCTTATACAAGCACTGTAAAAACGAGAGAGGTTACTCTCTCACACGTTGGCCCCGCCCTTTTCAGATGGATGAGAAAATATAGGCGTTTAGATGCTATTCATAATTACCTCAGTTATATGGGCATTCCAAGTCAGATCGTCAGAAATGGTAAGCCCCAAGAGTTTTTCACTCTGTACTACAGTATTTATTCGATTAAGCGCCCAACCTCGAATTACGGCCTCTTCGAATAAGCACCCATCCTGCATGGAGGAAAAGCTAATAAGCGCCCAGCCTCGAGTAAGCGCCCACACCCCCCCCCCCCCCCCCCCCCCCCAAAAAGTACTTAAGTAGACCGAGAAGAGTATAATTTCTTCACTGCCATATTTGCTTCTCATCGACTGACCCATTTGCAGGCGTTTCGCTGTGAGACATCTACGAGGCAACACCAGAAAGTTCGCTTATTGCCCTTACTGACAATGAGAAAGAAATTAACCAGGTAATATTAAGATACTTTCAATGAACAGTTATAATTCTGCTCTGGTACATCTCTACGTTTTGTTATTATTCACTGTTTTGTTGGAAAATTAACTCACTACTTGCTGAAAATGATGAAAATTTAATAAGCACCCAGCCTCGAACAAGCGCCAACCTTGAGTGAGCGCCCACTCTCATGGATCAAATTTTTAATAAGCGCCCAGGGCGCCTAATCGAATAGAATACGGCATCTAATGTTTTCACCATCTATGACTACATTCACTAAACTTTCAGCTTTTCGGCTATAGTCTATTCGTTCTTGGTTAGAAGAAATCTGTCAATCGTAGCATTCTGATAACAGCTAGAACCATTTGAACGGGCATTGAGACGTCGTCCTCGGACCATCCCCCGCTTCCTTACGCACCAGAATCCAGTGGCCTCAGCACTTGATAAAACTGCTGCGCGGGCCGTGGTCAGTTGCAATTTGAAATTATTTCATATTTAACAGAGTCGGGTACGTCAGTATTCCGGTCTGCATGTTTATTTATCTTGAGCAACTATCGAAAAAAACGTGCATCTTATTAGCCCTCGCTTCTGGAGATAAAACTCAGATAATTAAAGTAATTCTATGTGACGCTATTTTCCTATGTGACTCTTTTTTTTTCCTTCGTCCCTTCCCATGAGTCACCGCGTGCCTTAACCTAATCCCATTTCGCGTTTTGAGCAGAGAGAACTGCAACAGTTCGGTGGGCCATCAAGATTTCTAATCACTTTTGTAACCAGTCTTCTGCCTCGAAATCTCGACTGTGCAGAGGAATTGATATATTCCTCTGAAGCTCGTACGAATTGTGTACAGGCCTATAACCCATTAACTGCATCACATGTTTACAGTACATTTCAATGGTAGTTATATCATTAGGATCAGTCACTTTCCATCTCCAGCGATTGATAGCGGCTTCTGCATCATCAACAGTATATGCGGCGTCATAACCCCGCTGTATATCCACGTCTTCTCTTTGCTTAGACGGGTGGGTACTCCGATTCAGCCAATTCGTAACACTGTCCAAGACTGAAAGACCGGCAAACTTGTACAAGCGCTTCATTTCTGCTATTGGGTGGCCAGCCAAATCTTCATATCGTAGTAATTTTACTTGGTTACGCAGCCAAGCAGGGAGATTTTTTAAAACTCCAAGGTTCGCTTCCGTTTGTTCGCATATGTTGTAACTAAACATCCTTGTACCTAACTTGGCGGTCCCGCCCTGCTCACGGTAGAACTTTACAGACAATGAAGAAGGGACAACCGCTCGTGGATCCCTTACTAGGAACACGATTTTACAGTCCACTTGCTTAGGGGCACAAGCAGAAATTATACTTTGTAGACTTTTGTATGGAACACGGTGAATTAACACTTTCATAACAGTAAGTTTATGTTGTCTGCAAGCATCTTCCAATGATTTAGTTGTCATTTTTGCGCACAGTTTAAAATCCCATCGTTCGTCTGACACGTTGTACGGGCACAATGGAGGCGAAGCAATGGCGCGACTGATCAGAGGGTGGACTGGCTTGCGGTAATACAATTCCATGTCTTTAACAAAATTTGGCTCATCAAATCTACATTGGAAAACACTTTTCAAGAATTTCTGCGCCAGAATGTTGTAATCCGACTTGAACTGTTCCCGAGTTCTCTCCACTGTTTGAAGAGGTTCATACAAGTAAAACACATCGGGATGCTGGTTGAAAATATCCCCTGTTATGGAAGATCCGGAGCGACCATGAGAAAAAATGATCAAGTTCTTTCTTGCTGTAGTGTTAAGATGCAAGCTTAAATCGACGTTTTTCGTTTTCACTTGATCGAAGGCCTCTGATGACAATGAAGAAATTAAGAAGGCCGTAATCAATTGAAACAGAATATAGAATAGGATAAACCCAGCTACAAAAACACGAGCCAACAGCAGAAACTGTCTTCTTTCCTTGAAAGTCATCGAGTTGTCTGCTTTCAAAAAAATAAAAGAAGAGTTATGTCAGATTTGTTTGTACATTTCGGGAATATTTGGGAAACCAATGAATATAAGATCAGGCGATAATTATTGCGATTACCTCTGGAAAAATTAATACAGTATCATGGCCGACGCTTTTCTGTCAAGCTGTATGCTTTCCTTTAGTTTCTCTGTTAAGCTCTCGGTCACCACTGGTAACCGAGAAGATAAAGAGTGCCCAAGGATGTGATAGAAATTTGATATTGGACGCTATTAGGAAATTTAGAATCAAACTTCAATTTGTAATTTGTCAACTGGGTTTAATGACCACGAAAGTTTTCTCTTAAGTTGGTATTCACTGTTCGTCACTCCTACACAAGAACAAAAAGTTTCACTTATAAAGGTTCATCCATAAGAATTATTTTTCAGTTTTTGTCTATTTAACACATCGACAACGAGTGTTTGCGGTTCGGTATGGGGCGTGTTAGCTATTCGGGTGTCATTCAAGACACGAAGACATTCAGTTATGTGCCTCAGTATCCGAAACGAGAGGTTTGCTTGATACTAAGATAATAGCGGATCGACTAAACTCTGAATTAAAAAAAAACTAAGCTTAATTTTTCAAAGAGAAATTATAGCTGAAGTTCTGGAAGGTTTTCTTTTGAAAAGTTGCGGAAAACTAACATCACACGTGGAACATTTATTCAACATCAAAAAGCATTTGCCCTGTTTCTATCACTAATAACATGACCAGGGATCATTTTTCAATGTTATTTAGTAAGCACTGATCTGTTCAACCAATTTTCATTCCGAACTGCAATTTTCAGTAGTATGTCAAAAGTATTGTTACTTTGTTTCTCCATGTTTGTTCTACCGACTCATCAGTTTGTACTAAAATAGTAACTCGGTTTTTAATTATCAGTAGTATGTTAATGGTATGTTTGTCACCAAGACAACGAGAATAAAAAAAAACTTTTATAGATCGTTTTCACTGTCACGCAACAAAAAAATAAACTGGAAACCGTCCAATGGAAGAAGCCAAGAAAATGAAATGTTATAAAAGACTAATATATAAAAAATTTGTCCAAATCTCAGGTCTTTGTGGCCCACAGTTTCTGAGGTATTTGCCGAAATGTTTCACGCACCTTTGTAGCTCCTTTGTAGAGCTTTGTATGGAGAAGCCATATTGGTGCACCGTTTTTTTCACTCGAGAACTAGCATACTCGCCCATAAACATATCTTCTAATACTTGAAACGGTCATACTGCTGAAAATCAAGAGGAGAGACTTTTTTTTAATGAGACAGCATTCCTATTTTGGTGTCACGCACTGTGAAAACTTAGAAGTTCAAATTGCTGTATTTTCGAAATGAAACATGCTACGGGAATGGAAACTTGTACAAAAATTTTACTTTTTGTTTATCTTCAACCTAGTGTAAATAAGAATCCGTAAAACCTCGCTATTTTGCCTTTACAATTTGATGACGTCACTGCCAAAACCCTGTTTAGTTCACGCATGCGCTCTCGCAGAACCACCCGGTTAATTATTACGTTCTCAAGTTTATAATAGGGACTTTAAGATCCAACGACGCGACGGCGACGAGAACTTCACTTAAAAAGTTAATTTGTATGCTTTCAGTTTTTATCGCAATTATTCCTAACCACTTGCTTTGTCAAGGTAGGCAAACCCTCCTGGACTGGAATTCCTAGAGACCATATCCAAGTTTAGAAAGAGAAATAAAATTTCGCCGTTGCTTGTTTACATACTCCATAAAACGCCAAATTAGGCATTTTCACGTCGTAGTCGTGCAAAAACGGGCAAAGAAATGTACTAAAAAGTGTGATGCACGTGCAAAATGGTTGTTTTTCTTATAAAAACCTATTGTTTTTTGGACGTTCTCGATGCCGTCCGCGTCGTTGGATCTTAAAGTCCCTAATACCGAACTACAACACGCACATATTTTAGCGTCCATGGCAACCTAGGGGCCTCTACCTTTTTTAACCAATGATTGTGTATTTCGCTAATCCATGTTTGCTGTTCTATGTCTAAGGGTGTGTTCCTTTCGGTGAATCCAAAAACGGATTTTAGATCTAAAAACGGATTTCGCGTTCCTTTCGGCAAATCCAAATCCAGATTTTTGATCTGGTGAATCCTTTTTGAAAAAAGATTCATTGGATTTGAAATCCGAAGAATCCAAATCCAGATTAACGGATTAGTGATCTACGCTGTTCCATTCACAGTAGATCCGAAATTAGTCGGATGATCCGGCGGTATTTCCAGTTGAAGTATTCCCATAGAGGCCGTAGAGTTTCCTCGTTACTGTCATTTGCCGCAAAATATCTGAAAACATTAGAAGATTGTTCCTGGTACATTAAAATATCCATATACTAACCATTTGTCTCTAAAGATTGCTTGAAATCAGAATTAAGTAAAAGTAACAAATGAACTGCTATCTAACTACAAACTCGCTTGTAGACACAACAGGCATTCGATCGTGCTACATAAAAAAAATCCGAGCTATGGAACTGGATCAAACTGACCGACATTCTTAAGATAATTTTCAATTTTAATGCGCTTCTTTCTTCGTCTGCTTTATATGTTCCATCGTCGCTATTCGAACTGCCGACCACTAAATTCTGCACGGTATAATCGCATAATTTGTCAAACAGTAGAAAACACGTCATTTTTTGAGAGGTTGTCGTGCATATTGCACGCGCTGGCGAAAGGTTACCAAGGTTACAAATCCAATTTCGGATTTCACGTTCCTTTCGACCGAGAAATCTGGCAAATCTAGGATCAAAAATCCGTTTTTGGATTCACCGAAAGGAACACACCCTAAGAGTCTGTCGTATATGAGCTCATAGTTGCGGGAGTGTTCGTTTTCGCTGACCATACGTCGCCAAGAACTGCACCGAGATTTAATAGCCGTTTTACTCTGCTGGGCCAAAGTTCGTTTTTGTCTTGACCAATTTGATCTGTAAATGCTATTCCAGAGAGTTTATTTTGGTGCTCCGGTTCACAGAATTTCAGCCAATATTTAATGGCTCTGCACTTTGGGTGTTACGAAAACTAAGACCCTCGAAAACTAAGACCTAACACCCAAGACCCCCTAAAATCAAATCCGTCGAAATATGAAGTCAAATTGTAATCGAAATAGGTCTAATCTGTCAAATTATCTTCTGTCCGACTCTTTCCACTGAAATTTAGGTCAAATTTAACGGTAAATTCAGGGGCACCCAACGAGGATATAGTTCAAAACCACTTAACATAGCATTGTTGAACGTAGTTTAGTATTCAAACGTTAGATATAGGCATATTTTTATCCCCTAAAAACTTTTCATCTGTTCGGATTTCCTAGCTAAAAGTCTAGTGATCCGAATATTATAGGGATAAAAACTTACCTTCTCGAAAACTTCAGCCAGGCAAAGGCTCCCGAAAATTCAAGATGGCCTTTTTTAGGGTCAAAACCCGTTAAAAATGGGTAATTATACCATTTTGTCGATGTTCGAAAATCCTAGGAGAGGCAGGCAAGCAAGAAATTTTACAACAAATGCTCCGAAAATTCTAGATCTCAAATCGTCTTCCGAACAGATATTTTCCCGAAAATTGCCGTTGGGTGCCCCTGTAAATTCAGGGGTCTTAGTTTTCGTAATGTCGAAAACAAAGACCCCTCTTAAAAACCAATCCGTAATATATATATGAAGTGGAATTACGACCGTTCAAAAACTAGGAGCCGTAAAACAACCAAAAACTATCATCCGCGTGCTGACGATCCGCGTCTTCCAAGAATTTGCAGACATATCAGCTTTGATCAGTATTGAGGCTTTAAAAAGAGGACGAAAAGCCATAGACTACCCAGGGACCGCGCAGAGGGAGGGGCTGGGGGGGCTTTAGCCCCCCCCACTTTTTTGCAAGAATAAAAATGAATTACACAAAAAATAATTTAACAAAAGTAACGGAGTGAAAAATATCAATGAAAACGCTAATTCGAAAGTGACCAGAGTTACTGGCAATAGACAGAATGAAGCATTAGTCGTTACAATTGTAAAATATTTTTTCGCTTCTAACCTAGCAGAGGTAAACGTCTTTTAAATGGCTTCTTTTTTCCTGCGGACCTCTCAGGAAAACGCGTTGTTTCGTAATTGGTCAATTTCGATCCAAAGTAATAACTGGGTTTAGTTTATAAGGCGATTCTCAAACAAATTGTTTATTAGTTTCAACCTTGATTTTTGGAAGATCATGAAGTTATTGTTTCTCTTGTTATTGTGCCGTGCGTCCTGATTTTAGCTCGATCAGCGCGAAGTCCGCCTCGTGCAATAATTGCTCAGTAATTATACAGCCTTGAGTTCAAGGCAGCTCAAGCAAAATCGTTGGATTTCTGGCTTATTTCTAGTAATTAAAGGTTGATATCAGTCGTATAACATAACAATCTATGATATTTCAATTTAGTGATGGTGAATTTTCAGACCCGATAGCCACATCACTGAAGATGCGGAAAAAAATCAATAGTCTTATCGTTATTCGCATTCTCCGTCACTTTAGAGAAATTGAATAGAAATCCACAAGCATGCCCCCCTCCCCGGCCCCCCCAAATTTTCCTTCACGCATTCTTCTTTAGCCCCCCCACTCGAAAACTTGCTGCGCGGTCCCTGCTACCTGCGTATAATTGTACACTGAAAATATGCCTTACCCCGCCAATTGGTCTATAATTTTGGTTGTTTATCCTTAAAAATCGTAAAATTGGCTTTCCACGTGCTGGAGATGGATTTTTGCATTTTTGTCTCTGCGACCGTGATTGCGTTACCTAAAAATCACCCAAGGGGTGTTTTGTTTTGATTGTTTGTTTATTTTATTTTTTCTGAAATGAAAACGCAAAATTTTCGAGATGATGCCTTGCCAGTACAGGAAATTTATTCATTCATTCATGGTTTATTAAATAAGTGTTTTCAGCCAGTATCCCTCACAGACTATTTCTCCTTGCCCCCAACCTACCTCCGGGTGGCAGCGATAAAAATAAACTCTTAAAAAACGCAATGTGGTATATACATCTTTTATTCGCCCTTTTTGAGAAAGCATTTTTCTGGCTATGGCCTGGCCAGAAAAGGGAAAAAACCCAGTATTATTGTGTTATTTTTTTTTTAACCTATAATTAACCACTTGACGGTCGGAAGCGATTATGATATATTCAGGTAACGCCATCAAGGTCGCAGCAACATATTAGCCGGCAACGAAGGCAAAAATCCATCTCCAGTGGAAAGCCAGTTTTACGATCTTTAAGGATAAACAACTAAAATTAGAGACGATGACTACCTTTGGCACGAGTGCAATGGAGCAAATAAGATAACGAACAGACAAGGAACAAAAAAAAACGTTACCAATACTTTTGCCGAACGAAGTGAAGCGAAGAAACACCAAATAGAGGTCAAGAAAACGGCACTTGCAAAGCGAAATGGATAGGACAACTAGCACGAATACAAGATTAACGACAGAAAATACTAGCGAACCTCTTGGCACAAGACACAATGAACAAATGTGGAGAGAATAAACCTGGATATGCGAATAATCGAAAGGACGAAGATGAAGGATATCGAGCACGTCGAAATGAGCGCAATGAGCGGCTGGTTTATGTTACAACCTCGTGGGGAAATACTGAATAAGCCAATCGCATGGCTTACAACCCACGCAACCCTGTCAAACAATCCAGCCAATCACAGAGCACGTTACTATTCGTTACCATAGAGGTGCGTGTCAACTGACGCGATCGTCAACGCGATCAAAACAATCCATTATTTCAGATGTGTTCGACGGGTTTTGATGTTCTAACGACAAACACATCTCTTCTGGACCCTGTGCCTGCAGCAGGGAAGACGTTTTAACCACGATGCATAAGATGACTTTCGATGTTCCTCCAGAAAAACTCAGGAATAAATCGCTTCAAGGTTCTAATGATGATGATGGATTAAAAGCACCAACTCCAGGAACCTCCGCAACTCGCAAGCGAAAACGTTCGGAGTCAAAGGAAGAAGAAACTGAATACTCTCCAGCTGGGAAGACGGGTAAGCGCTCTCATCATAGTAGATTCCAGTGCAAGATGCCAGAATGTAACGCAGTCGTAGGTGACATAAGACGTCATCTCAAAATACATGTCAGAAAGAGAGAGCTGTTGCAGGAAAACCTAAACGCCATGATCGAAATAATTCGACATGGAAAACAGCAGTTTGGGCCAATAAAAGCGAGAGATTCGAAGGGCCCGAAGCGGCGCCGAAAATGGTGCCCGATTGAGGGTTGCGACGCCGTTGTCACCTACGTGAGCAACCATCTAAAGAACGTCCATCAAGTGAAACATAACACAGTAGAATACAAGATGCACCTAAAGGCTGCTAGGCCATATCTTGGTCTTGATGCTGAAATGAACGTCTTACTGGAAGGACAGAGTGAAATGAATGAAGACGTTGACGAGATTATCGAGGACGTTGGAAAGGAAGATGGGGACACCATTGGAGTAGAGAACGAAGATGGTAACAGCGTGGAATTAAAGAAAAAGGCTGCGAAGGATATTGACGAAGGAGAAGACATGCCGGTTAAGAGGGTCAAAATGGATACCGCACGTAACCAGGAATTAGACAGCCACAGCGAAAAGGAGAAGAAAAAACCAAGTCCTGAGATCAGCAAGAAGAAAAGCCACCACAAGAAAACCAAGTGTAGGATAACTGGGTGCACTTTTTACAGCTGGGATCTTAACCGCCATATGAAAACACACGTCCGGAAGGGGCATTTGGATGAGGAAAACCTCTCTCGTGTCATATCATTGTCGTCAGCATCAACAGAGAAACCTGATGGAAGGAGGAAACGATGGTGCCCAATAGGTGGTTGTGATGCTATCATAAAGTACGTGTCAAAACATCTGAGAAATTTTCACAATATAGAACCAAACTCGAATGAGCTGAAAGAACTGTCCAAGTCGGCAAGGGCGTACGCTGGGCTAAAGGCTGAAATTGACTTGTTTGTCAATGAGATCAACGAAGAGAGGCCCAGCGACTCAAAGGAGTCACCCGAGGAGGAGGAGGAGGAGGAGGAGGAGTTCGACGAAAAACGCCCTTTATCTCCTAATGGCAGCAGGAAGGCAAAAGGAAAATCCCCAGTAAAGCCAGTCAGCCCAATAACGTCGCATACCGTTTCCGAACAAAGTGCTGATGACACAGGTTCTGAATACGAACCAAGTACCGATGAAGATACAGAATCTTCATCATCTGAAGAAGAGGATCATCCATCAAGAAAGTCAGCGTCGCCAAAGACACGGGAAGATTATTACAGAGCTTCAAAGTTTGACAACGGCCGCCACCAATGGCTCTGTGGGTTTTTTAATTATTTGAGCCTTCCATCATCAGGTTATAAGAAAATACATATTAGGCTACAGCACGTCACCCAGGTGAAGATATTGCTTGAGGCATTAGACCCTAAGGGAACAGATATCAAATGCCTTGCAGAAGACCACGGTAATGCAATTTGGACCAAATACATAGACCCAGAAGTACAAGCCGGTAACAAAGCGCCAGGGACATTGATTTCATACTTGACAAGTGTTGAAAAGTTTCTGCAGTATGTAACCTCCCAAAAGTACGACCCCAAGCAAATGCCACATTTACTACCGTCCTGCAAAAAGAAATTTAATAGGGTTATTCCAAACTTCAAAGGCTGGCGTGCATGCATTGACTCGTGTACGCAAGATAGGCAGCTCAGAAAATACATCCAGGAATGCGACGACCTGATTACACCAGAACAGCTTGAAGAGGTTAAGTCCTCCATACCATACACTGAAGGAGAGAAAGTCATTGTCAAGGCGTCTCTTGGAAAGCCGCTGAACAAGCATGAGTTCACATTAGCAAGAGACCTAATAATCTTTAAATTTTCAATTGCGACTGGCGCTCGTCCAGGTGCTTTAAATAACGCTCTGCTTGAAGACTTCAAGACAGCAACCTCTAACGATGGGAAAAGGGTGATTCTTGTCCCAAAGCACAAGCGAAGTAAAGACGGCCCAGCGATGCTGGGAATGAACGAAGAGCTGCAGCTTATGATGAATGTTTACGTGGAGTTTATTAGACCTCAGTTCGCCATGCCTTCAGAGACAAAATTATTTATCAAGGACGATGGCTTTGCATTCAACGAGGGTACCATCGGGAAGGTGCTCTCCAGATTTTTGGAGAAAACTAAAGTTTTTAAGAAGCGAGTAAGCCACACGCACATTAGAAAATTTATTGCCACTCAGACCTACCAGCATGCAAGCCCACAGGAGGTCGAACAAGTTGAGAAGGCCATGTGCCACGGGAAAGATACACGAAAGAAGTGCTACATCAGACAAGATTGTACACGAACTACTGCCACTGCCATGGATATAATTGAGCGCGTACTAAGGCCCTCAAAAAAAAAATAATAATAATAATAAATAATAATGAGAACATTTATATAGCGCCTATTATGTAATAGATCTAGGCGCTTAATTTTATGTCTCTATATCAATATCTTCGCATTTAGCATCGCTTTGAAACAGAGGCTTGGGGCAAGTCGAAAATCGCCTATTACTATTCATTTAAAATATTTCGCCGTTTCTGATTGGCTTTATCCCTCTCGGCTAATCCTTCATGACCAACTGCCGAATAGCCTGCGAAAACATCCGTTTCTCCTCGCTCTTCGTCGCTGAGGACGTTTCGCGCTGACCTGCGCTGACCGAATCAACTTAAATCTCGTTCCCAGGTTTCTCTCCCCTCCTTCCTCAAGAGAGGAAGACAGAGAACCCTGGGATCGAAGTTGTGACGAAATTGGAAGATGTGAGCAATATAGTCAATATCAAATCAATGACCTCAGTCACACTTGACGCACTGAAGTGAACTAATAAATTATTTTGCATTCTCATAAGTCGATAATGTTGTCAACGAAACCTTCTTCCGCATAAGTTCTTTTTGCTTTTCTTCATGCAGTTTTCATTTTTTAAAAGTACATTTATTGGCCTCTCCAAAGAGGTTTTTAAAAACTTATTTACACTTTGTTTATTTTGATAACAAGATTCAAACAATATTATTCAAATCAGTTATATGACAAAATAGAGTTTAAAATAAATTATGTACTATACAGATCATCAAATTTTTACACGGTTGAACTATTTCAGCTAAAGTTGGTGGCTAAAGGATTATAATAAAACCGTTCTTAACGCTGCTTGTTTCAAGAACCTGTTTCTGTTAACCTGCTTCTTAATACACGTCGAACTTATACAAAGGTACTTATTGTCACTTATCACGTCACTCGAAACAAAAACTGACCATGATAACATTGCGAAAATAATTCACGGAGGGGATGCTTTTCTTTCTCTTTTCCCATTCAGCAGCGGCGGTTTCCATCACCTAAACCTTTCCAGTTTTCGTACTTCAATAGTAGACATGGCCAAAAAGCTAACTGCTGATATCCGCATTTTTAACGAAACTGGTGGCTAATGTAAGCTCTCGTTTTTTTTTTCATGGAGAACACCGCTGTACTAAATTGAAGCCTGTGAGGTTGATATAGACTCCCTATCAAATAGAGCGGCAATCACGAGTGACCTTCTAAGATCGAGCGAAGGTAATCTTCTATGACGCGTTGGACTGCAAAACAAAATGACAAAAAATTGAACTTAATATCAACTATGTTCATATTACTTATTAATTTTAAAAAAAGAAGTTCGAGTACAAACTACTAATTCAGTCATATTCAGAGTCCAACCCATCCAGTGTGCATAGTCACCGTTTACTCTGTGAAGTTAGGTGGTCCGAAGCGTTGTTTCCTCAGTGGGGAAAAAAAAACTTTTCGTCATACCGTCTTTTTGCACTATGCAACGTTATCCTTCCTTGTTATTAAGGCACAGTTTAGCCAGTCCGCTAAATCACAGTCATTTTCTATCTTATCATTGTTATCATAAAAGCTCCGGGAATGCTTTTTTCTCTCGTTCTCGTGCACTCGATTTGTTTTTACTTTTCCTTTCGAGCGCCCGACACGCTGAAAAGAGAGGGAGGAAGGTGTAACAACCAACGAATGTTATATCGTACTGACAAGCAACCTATGAACTTCTTTTCTTATGTAAGGTCCAAGAGATACACTATATAAATTTTGACTCCCCCAACTGAGTTCAAGCGACTGGCCCGTAGCTTAGCAAGTTCTTGGCGACCCGGAAGCGAAAACTTTCGCTGTTGTTTTTGCCACCTTGAACGACTGCCCATAGGTCTAGAAGGAGGTTCGCTCACAGTTTCCTGGGTAACTTTGGTTTTGAAGCCGTTCTGAACGAACCGAATGAAAGCCACTGGAAGTCGATGAAGGTAAACTTACCGTTTTTATTGCCTACTCCTACAGCCAGACTTATTGCAGTTTGTCCTTCATTGTTAGTTGCTGTTAAGTCCGCCCCATGTTCTTGCATGAATAAAAATAAACATAGGAATCATTTTAAAATTTTCTTCAAGCATTTGGCAATTTTTGCTCTTAAGCAATTTCGAGCAACTATGTCACTTAAATAATCACATAAAATTAAGAAAGTCCGGGGTAAGATTTTTATAATAGCAACAGCAACAAAAAAATACCTAGGTGTAAAACATCGTCGAAAGCAGTGTCTCCAATTAGTTGGTTTACTTCAAGGGTGACAGGTTTATCAATGCTTGGAATTGTCCAGTGTCACATTCTCTTTTAATATAACGTTAGTTTGGTGTTTGGAATGATCCAGATGAAATTTGAAAACGGCTTATTTGCATTCACAAGTTAAAACTTTTCGTATCATTTTCAGAGTCTATAGTACAGCCTGAGATCATGCCCTCTCCCTATTATCCCTTTATGTCTCGAAGCAAAGAAGCAAAAAAAAATAATAATAAAATAAATAAACAACGCCTGATCTCAGGTTAAGTCTAGTACTGAAACGCTGCATTGCGCCAGGACGGGCAAAATAACGTGCAACTTGTTTTCCAACATTGCTGCAAAACGAGTTGAAAAGCAATGTTGCGCGTTTTACTGACCCACGCTCAAACCTGTCTTGTAACAAATCAGCTTGTTGCAAGTTGCGTGAATACTAACTTCTGATTGGATAAAATAACGCGGGAGTTATGCCATACACGGGGGTTACGTCACTTGCTGCAAAACATCCAAGTTTCCCTTGGGCCGGTATAAAACGCGCAACATGTACAGATTTTGTTGCAAAAAGTAGAACTACTCTCTCGCGACATCGCTATTCAAGTCGTTTTGCAATCATGTTGCAAAATATGTTTCATGTTTTTGTTGCCCAGTTTACCGTATGCATGTATGGTAAAAAAAGAACCCATGGCACCCATTAAAAGAGCGTATTCAAAGGCTTCAGTTTTCGGCGACAAAAAAAGTGGTCTTTGAGTCGATGGAAGGGCAGAGCAAAGAAAAAGAAATTGAACATACATTTATTTAAAATGTTTCCGTACCTAGGAGAAGTTTGACGACTTGCGGGTAGCCATTAAAAGCTGCATACATCAGGGGTGTGCCTCCTTCCTATAATCCAAAGAACGAACACTTATGTCAAGGTAAGTAACAACTATATAAAGCCCCGTGCAAACGGACGAAACATTGTTGGCCAACAACTACCAAAATTGTTGGATGTTACATTTGCACACTGTGTTGCATGTTGTCGGGAGTTGTTGCACAAAGTTGGAAACCAGTCAAACTTTTAGCTATGTGCAAACAGATGCAACAACTCCCAAAAATGTTGAGAGTTGTTGGCCAACAATGTTGCATCAATTTGCACAGGGCTAATTTAATATGAAAAGTCGCATGACCCTGACAGATCCTTTTAGCAGTGTTTAGTTTTTCCCTTTTTTTTATGTTTTTCTTTTTTTTTTGGCAGGGGGGAGGGGAGAGGGGACAATTTGTACTTCTGTGTTTTCATCCTGATGGACACCTTTACTTTAAAACTAATTTTAACCATAGAGAGTCTCATGCCCTGTTGAGTTTATATTAGTTCCCTCTATGTTTCTCTCTTTGTAATCTTAGAAAGAAAAAAAGAACCAAAAGAAATCTCTAGCTGTGAGATCCCATGCTTGAAAATATCTTAGGGAAAGCCCTGGCCTAAGGTACAGTCAGATCTACGTGCATTTCTTTTTCATGAAGACAGTGTCTTAATTTTGGTAAAATGTTGCCTTCTAGAACAATTAATTGAAAACAGTAAACGTTACTGGATAGTATGGATATGACATGTATCGACAGGTCAGTCTTATCTTAATACATACCACATTTGCAATATCAGGATCTGCACCATACTCAAGGAGCTGTTCAACAGCATCCAGCTGCCCCTGACAAGCGGCAAATGATAACGCTGTCTCACCAGTTGGACTACATGCTGTGGCATCTGCTCCACTCTGAAGCAGTATGGTTATGGTTGCTTTCTATAGCATGCACACAAAACAAAGCATAACAGAATCTTATTAGACAGAGTGGTAATTCACATGCATGATGGTAGATAGACTCAAGAATTTTTATTAGAATCCTGGTCTCTTCCATCATGGTTAGCCACCTCAGACAAGATAGACTGCGTCAGACAAAACCTTGTTATGGCAAACAATATTATTCCCAGTCCCTAGGCCCTTCATTACATCAAGGTTCCATTGTGACCTACTTAAATCCGTATTAGTGCTTGCCTACAATCTTGGACAATTACTGTGGAGAAAATCACATACTTGAGGAACATTTTTCTAAACATTGTAGCTGTACCGATTCTTCCCTCTCCCTCTCCCCCTGGAAGCAATGTAAAAAAAAGCATAATCCCTGGGCGTTTTTAGGAAGCAACATTGAACTGGGGAAAGGGGATTTCTTTCTACTAAGTAGTTGTTTTGGAACTAGTTTTGTGGCATAGTGCACATTAAGGGAAAAACATTCTCAAGTAGTTTTGACTGGAATTGTAGGCAATGGTAATGGTATTGACTATTAGCATTCTACTGAGGGAGTAGGGTTAAGAGGGCAGTGAGATTCCATGCTATCTTATGGTGTGACTCTAATAACATGGGTTCCCTGTGCCTCACTGTGTTACTCGTAGTCTATCCAGAAGACCTCCAACTGACCTGTCTGTGAGCGGCTGCCCAAGCTAGGGGTGTCAGGCCTGTTTTATCCACAGCATTCACATCTGTACCTACCATGATAAAGTTAAAAAATATATTAAATACACCAGTAACAAAGAAACAAAGAATTGTTGAGCCTCTCTATGCAGACATTGTTTTCACTGCATGTTTTCCATCAAAGAATTGTCTCACCTGGTAACGCTACTAGCGAGCTACAGCAACCATAGTGACACCCACAGAAATGGGAAAATAAGAAAAGGAACTGGTTTAAAGAGCAAAGCAAAAACTCTGAATGTGCTAACCCACATTCCCCTTTCCTGCTGTCCTTTGCGTTCAAATCTACATTGCAATCAAAACTGTGAATGAGGCAGTCTCTCAAGACATTAGAGAGATTTAGAGTTACATTTACGGTAAACGGCAAATGTCAGATTCAAGTTAAAAATTTCTTAAAACAGAAAACGTGCAGCTAAACACAGTCCAAGACAAAACTGACATGAAATAACTAATCTGGGGGTAGAGGAACACCAGTTAAGGAAAAACTTGGTCATGTGGTACAAATTCACATTTGCCATTTACCGTAAACATGACTCTAAATCTCTCTATTGTTACTTAAGATTAAGAGAGTGAAAATACTAAGCAAACCCAAAAACAAGCTAAATTTACCTTTGTCAATCTCCTCTTTAATCTTTGCAATTTCACCCTGAGCAGCTAGAAAATGTAGGGATGGATCTGAGAAAGAAAATGAAGAACTCTAGAACGTACAAGAGGTACATGTATATATTCCCTCAGTTCTTTGTTACAATAGTTTGGTCACTTTGTGATCTGTTGTTAACGTAAGAGGAGGGTTTTACTGTAATATTGCTCTTCTGTGGCCATGAAACTCAAAAATAGGAAAAATTAACATTTGGGCTTCACTCAAGGTTTGCTCGTGCTTGGCTTGTGGCTCGTGGTTGACTCAGGCTTACGTTTGGCTTGTGAAATGACCAAACTCTTTTAGGTACAGGTGACATTCCACAGGTCAGAACACAGGTTACAGTGCTACAGATGAAAAACAGGATTATTTTTAGACTGCTAATTGAGGCCCAAAGGGCCGAAATATTTTTTTTGAGGAGACGGGGCCCCCTCTTTATATCTAAGGGTCTAGATGACCACCCTTCCCCCCGACACTTCTCTCAAGGTCTGGATCAGGCACCGTAGAATATGTTATCATCCAAACCCTTGTCTATACATAACAGGGCTGTCAGCCCCCAACGTCTTCAAATATTTGGAATTGATAGGGAAGGGATGATAGATGATGTCATATCACAAGGTATATGATGTCATTTGTGCAAAAAATACTCATTGACCTGATCGTCTCAAATTTACGATGTTTCACATTGTTGTGCCATTGCAATGGCATAATATTCCGTACCGAAGTTTATGATGAAACGTTCGATGTTAACTGTAAAATAGCTCAAACAATGCAAAATATTTAAAAGTTTATCGTCGGAAAGTTGAGTCTACAACTGAATGGCAAACTTCGGTGAATATCTGAGAAATTTCATGCTCTAATCTGAAGACCAGGAGATGTGGTCCAAAACCTGGAGTCTCCCGGATTATCCGGGAGAGTTGACAGCACTGACATAATCATACCCAACCAGGCATAACCCATGACTTACCATGTTTAACACAAGACAGCTCCCTAATATGATAAATTATTTATTTAGTGTTCTATATTAACATGCAGTCCATCAATTAAACTAACCTGTTTATAGTCATATCAGTTTTGATTGCTATTAAATTATAAGATTTGCAGCTTACATTGTGCGGCAGCTTTATCAGTAGTGCTCACATATTCTTTGATCTCTTGCTCCAACTGTATACAAATACAAAAAAAACAAAACGTTAATTCTGTATCTGCAGAAAAATGATCAGTGAGGAGGGGGCTTAACCACCTTCTTTCTCTAAGAAGGGGACCTTGGAGTAGGGTAATCAACAAAGTTTTATACAGGGAGGTTATGCCCGGAGGTCCAACCCCTTATCATATATACCTGATGGAAGAGATGCATCTTTTAATAGCCTGTGTACAGCTGAATGGTATATTGGGAGAACATAACAAATGGAAATGAAAATATACAGCGTTAGTTTAAGGTGCATACATGCACTTGTCATTTGCTCGAAATATTTTAATAAAATGACAGATTTTGCTGCCCTTTCATATACTTTCAGTCATCAAATCCCTAACTTTTTATTTGCCTGAAGCTTGAAAAGGGTACCTCTTTTGGGTGGAGCCCCCCTGTCAAGACCATTATGGGAAGCACTGCAACGCCCCCCTCCATTCCACCACCTCCCAGGAAAGAGATAGTAGAAAGGTGGCTTTTGAGGCAGGACCTAAATAAGTTATGTATGGTACTAATTTAGTTGGTTATGATCTAACCCACAGTACTGTTGACTTCAGGTTTACTATTGCGTGTGAATATGGACAGTACTTGAGATGATTTTGCAAAAATGGGACATATCCTTTAATATAAGCCTCATTTTAATAGTGAGGACTCACCTTGAATCCACCAGTCAACTCTTTTGTTGACGAAGACCTTGGGCCTTTCTTGACCAACAGGTGGCCAGACTGGGCGAAATGAGGTTCTGTCAAGAAATATAATGCATTCTTAAAACATACTCCCTAAAATTAGCCTGCGCCACTGATGAAACTTAACTCTGGTTAAGTCCGTCTGCAAAACAGTGACAAAATCCTTGTTCTAGGTCCCCACCTGTGTACCAGGATTTAAGTATGCACGACGAATGGCCCATCAAAAAAGCTATTGTTGATTTGCCATTCAGGTAGAAAAGGAATTCGAAAGACATTTTAGGTCGTTGAGTATGTTGGGGGCCCAAAACGAGGATCTTGCCTCTGCTTTGCAGACGTTAGTAACCGGGGTTCATTACTTCTGTGACTCAGGCTTCCTAAAATCGGCATGATTGAGTTCTTTTGTCCTCAATATGCCTCTTTAAGGCTCTATGTCATGTATGTGCATATACACTCTGTTTTCAAAATTAATAGCCCTTAACTTCCACAAGTTGTGGTTTAATTTTTCATATATTTAGGCTGTGAGTTTTAACACATTTGAGCAACAGGTAATCGCTATATGAATCCACAGGTTACATATATTGTGTAGATCAGCGAACACGTGGCTTGAATCACTCCCTTTTCATTTTATACCTGTTCCTAGTACCGCTGCAACTTCTTGATCGGGTTCTAGCTGACAAGACAGCTTATCCTGTGGCTCTCCCTGTGATTCTTGGTTTCCTAACATAATTCCGTAGAAAATAAAAATCGACTAAAATTGTTGCAGCATGAAATGAATTTTTATCCTGCTCGATCGACCTACTCGATCAAAACAAAAGCACCATTTTCTCGATTCAGGTTCCGCTCAGGTTTTACCCCTGTGTTGAAGACTGGGTCGGGCTCGGTGACATCATCAATGACGTCAGTACTTTGCCTTCCAAAGCGCCATGTTGTATTTATGTGCCATTTGAAAATAACCAGCTTGATCAAATTATGGATTTGGAAAAGGCTTGTATTATTCATAGGAATAGCTCGTTTGGTAGAGGAAGGTTTTGACAAGAAATCTGACATGTCGGGGCTTTTTGATGCGCACAAAGTCGGTTTGCCGAAAGACTCTCGTTCGAGGGCGAGGAGGAAGGAGGATGACTTGCTTGTCTTCGGCTATGCGTGCAAATTATTTGAGGACTATGAAAAGGCTGCGGCCTTTGATCCAGAAAAGAGCTTGATACCATGGATGGGTGATGAATCCCTACGTATCGACAGGTCTGTTCAATTATATTTTGATTAAATGTAATAAAAACTGTGTTGAAATCAAGTTTCGTTGATGTTATTGTTGTTGTGAATGGAGGTTTCCTCCGCGATTTGTTTCAGAAATATCTCACATGGATTTGCCCTTTACACTCGAGTAAAGGAGATTGAAGTTTTATATACTTTCACGGAACGTAAAGAATGTAAAGACGATCGATAAAAACTTTTGAAATCCACATTTTAAAAAGCCGAAAGATGGAAGTTCTGATCTGAAACAAGGAATTGAGAGCTTTTTAAAATGCGTTTTTCTTTTACCCATATTGGAACACTGACGGCAGTAGAGACAAGGTAAGTTGGTTGCATCGGGACAAGAAACCAGTTGTATGATATGTAAGTATAAAATAATCGTTTGATAACAATTTAATTACAGTAATTACATCTGCCTATCTTTAATTCTGACAGTTTCTCTATAATTGCACATGTGACACAATCAAGTAGAGGGTTAAATATAATTTGTTACAAAAAGAAACAGAAAAGCTGAATTGAACAAAGATTAGCATTTTCAAGGAAAGGTCATCTTAAAAAGTTTTCCGCTGTATTTTGATTCTACCACTGGTCCAGTTTTGTAGGTACATGTTGCTGTTATGTTGATTACAACACGCTAATAGAAGGCCAATGACTTTATTTTAGATATGATGCTCGTCTGCACCTCACTGACAAAGCACAGTTTATTGCCAAACCGTCTGATGGAGTTCCTTCACTTACGCCTGAAGAAGAGGAAATAGAGAGATTGTGTGATGAAGAAAGATACATGGATCTCAACCGTGATATGGAGGAATATGAGTCTCAGCAAGGTAAGTTTAAGCATGCATTCATTCATTTATGAGGTACTGAAGAATTAAAATTTATTCTGTTAATTGTGGCTAATCCCTTACCTGCTATGAACAGGCAACGTTTTTCCAGGATTTCATTTGTAAGACATTTCTAGTTTGTCTACAAAACCAGCGCATTTGTCAACTGAACCAATTTACTGACAAAAACTAGTTCACTGTATTGCCTCTATGCTCAAAGCACTTTGATAAAATAATCCAGAGAAGATGGCTGTCATAGAATTTTCCAGAAATAAAAAGCCACTCTTCGCTAGTGACATTATTTTATTGTACAATTATAAAAAGTTGGCCCAGAGTTTTAGAAAACTTGTGTTTCAGTAGGTGGAACACACGTGGAGCTGTCAAAACTGTATTGCCTCTATGCTCAAAGCACTTTGATAAAATAATCCACGGAAGATGGCTGTCATAGAATTTTCCAGAAATATAAAGACGCTCTTGGCTATTGACATTCTCAATTGTTTGTCTACAGGCTCTCACCCTTTCCCTTCCCTCTCCTTGCGATTTTTTCAGCCTTTCCCCAAACAAAGGGCCTGATCACAGGCTAGTTCAGTTGGATAATCTTGACTTTTGTGTAGATAAACTTGAATGTTTTACTTGTATATGAACATGACCATAAATGTGAGTGACTAAGGAACTTAATAAAATGTTACATTTTCTTAACAGAAGAGGAAATGAAAAGATTTCAGCAAGCCCTTCAAGAAGATGGCGCGTATAATTCAGTGTCATTCGGTTATGACTATAATACTCCAGAAATCCCTTCACAGTATCCACAAACTACATCTGCACATGAAAATAAGCAAAGTGGTAAGTGTTCAACGTCATGATGAGTAATTGCTATAAAGGAAGAACCACTTTGGAACCAGCTTTTATATTTTGTTTTCATCTAGTAGTTGATCATGTCACCAGTGGGATAACATCCAAAGTCCCACTCAACCCCGCTGAACATGTTATAATAAACTGTTTTGAAAATCTAAAGTCAATTGAGCAAAGTGAAAGACTGCCCTTTACATAGGATTTTTGTTGTAATTTGTGCTTGTTATTTTGCTAAATTTTCATGCAATAACCTGGAGACCCATTTACGATCTTGAAACAGTGACATAAGATAGAAGAAATGGCGACAAACAATGTGTAGATGGGTTAAAACTGGAACAACTATTGTGAAATACTGACAGGGGGATGGCCTCCTCCTGAATACTTGAAACAACTGGTTTTGGAATTCAGACTAGGGAGATATGGGTCTCAACAAACATTGTGGAGCGAACTAGGAACAATTTTATTTTTTTACCCCCAGGAAATATTATTTAATTCCAACATTTGAGTTAGCACATGGAATCCTATTGAGTTACCATTCAAGTGAAACCTCTTGAATGGTACATTCACATAGTTCAGTGTGTTTTTCAGTATTTAAATATGGATATCTGGGAATATGATTAAAAGGGTTAAAACATGTTTAACTTTAATTTAATCCATGTAACATTATATCTTTTAACATTAAACCATGTTTAACTAAACAAGTTTTAGCTTTGCCCTGAACAGACTTAACATTCATCTGCACTTTGCATGTTATTAGATTTACTGTGACAAGCACATAAATTATAACGTAGATTACAAAAAGTGACAATGTATATTGTATCCTCTTTCTAGGATCAATGTTATACAAAACTCAACAAGACAGTTCTTTTCCTACATCTGATGTCCAGAAAACAGTGTTACCCCCTGCTCCTCTTCCTGCTGTAGTTGCTCCTCCACCAGAACCTTTTGTTCCCCCGGATGAGCTGGAAATACCGCAGGGAATGGAGATTGTAAGTACTCAGTCCTGTTTACAAGTTCTTTGCTCTGTCATTTTTAAATGTTCATGATAATATTTTAATTTTCTTTATCAAGCGTGTTTGCTGATACTCTGATGACTTTTATTTCGCAGTTGACAAAGCAACAAATTTTTTACCTCATACTGTTGAAAAATATCTTGGGTTCACAGTTTCCTGAGAAGTTAATCTTTCTCTGGAAAATTTGTGATTTCAGGTCAATCAGCAACACAGAGGTTGGCAAAATTAACTGCTTCTTGTTGTGTATATAGTGGTTCAAATTATATTTTCCTTTGTTTGGGGGTCAGGTAGTAGGCATGTTGTACAATAATGAGTTAGAAACAAAGGAAAATGAAACTTGAGCCATAGACAAAATTAAACTACATGTATGATGAGTACATGAATGGCTATGTAAACATATATAAATAACAGTTTGTAGAAAATGAAAAAAAGAACACTCACTTTTTTTTTGTTTTAATAAGCCATTTCTGAGTTCCAAAGGCTCTCACTTTCAAAATGAGGCTAAGTGCCAAACTTTTGTTGTGAAAATGAGTTTTATTTGCATGAGAATTGAATAATCATTTTCACATCAATGGCTTTGCTCTTAGCCTCGTTTTGAAACAGAGGCTTGAGGCCACTCAGAAATTGCCTTTGTGTACCCAGCAGGCACTATACTAACTTTTCAAGACAGTCTGTTTCTTTAGTAGGAATTCAGCTACATTCACTAAGAGGTGCTTATGCAGGGCAGAGTCTTCAAACACAAATGTAATCACCTGGACAAGTGTCTATTTTCAATTTCAGTCTAAACCTTCAAACTGTGCTGTGCATTTCTTAGAGCATCTAGGGGTTGGAAAATGTTGCCAAGTTTAACTTACCATAAACACTGGCAGACCATAAGCCACCCTTACATATGAACAGCACCCTCAGTGAAGAAGCTTGATATTGACTAAAATTTTGAGTTGTGAAAGAAGCCTTATTTTTTATTACAAATTTCAAATTTCAAATTTCATTATGACAGTCAAACTCTGTCTATGAAAGACTCGTGCAAACACTCAATTTTTAAAATGATTTAACTACAATGTGGAATTAAGGTATGGCTTATATCTGCTGTTGTTTTTGGTTATCTTAAGAATAGTTTGGAACTAAAATATGAGGAATGCATGGCTGTTGTGGGAATGGACTTTCTAATGTGAGTCTGTGTTATCATGTGGTATTTCATTTTTGCAGACTGGCGAGTTTATATTTTGTGGGAATATGTTTCTTAGTGGGAATTAATTTTTGAAATATCTTAATGTCTGTGAAAGTAAAATAAGTTTAACCTTGGTGTTAATTTTTCTGGAGATTTGTAATGGATTATGGGAAAACTGCAAAAATCACATAGCTCCCAAAAATCTACTGGCACATGAACTGTAGATGGCATGGGAAGGCATTGACCTGATTTATCTATTCTTTAACAACTTTTTATTTATGTTTTAAGGTTTAAAATTTTAGAGCCAGTGTGACTTCTTGTGGCTGAGGTTTTTACAGCAATAGTGGTTTGTTAATATAACTTATGTTACCTCACTTTTAGCCTGAAACAGCTAAAATGCAAGCCATTATTGAAAGGACAGCTGCCTTTGTTGCGAAGCAAGGGAAACAAATGGAAATCTTGGTTAAAGCCAAGCAGTCAGGAAATCCTCAATTTGACTTTTTACTCATGGACAATTGGTTAAACCCTTACTACAAGCATGTGTTGAGATATATAACGGAGGGAAAGTTTACTCCAGAAATCCCGCCACAGCCATCGACACAGCCTCAAGAAGAAGAGAAAGAGAGTGATAGCAGTGAGGAAGAGTCTGATGGAGAATATGAACTACATCCTTTGTTACAAGCATCACTTCACAAAAAGGTAACAAGGTCACGGCCAACATCAGCATCATCACCAGTACCTCTTGGTAACAAGTTTAATCGTACTTTTGCACCAGTGACAAGTGGATTGTCATCTACAGCTTTCCCACATGATCACACCGACAATAACAATGCACATGTTAGCATTGTTGATGAGGAAGTTAATTACAGTATGTGGTACCCACAAGGTATGTGTGCCTTTTAAGTTTCATTTTGAACTTCTCTCATGAAGGTCTCAGGAAAGTTCTGCCCCAACTGTAGACCTCAGGTTCTTAACTACACTGCTTTGAAATGAAGGTTGTACACTGCAGTGGTGGAAGAGTATGTCAGATTAACATTTTTATGGAAATTGTCCCCTGTGCTTTCAAATTAGATCATAATCTGCATGCCAACTCACTTTAAAGTACAGTTCACAATAGGATAATCTCCTACCATTTCTAAAGACACTTCTTATTGATATTACAGTAATACATTTGAAATTTAAGTCCACTGAGTGCAAACCAGTGCTGTTGTTAGCCCATGCACATGAACAATAAAACTGAACTGGATATTATTTTAAGTCTGCGAGACATGCTTCTTCACAAAATTATCATCTCTGTTTACCTGTAAATCAGGGTCATAGTCCTCATTTCCAGCATCATGACCTAACCATTACCACCACAACCCTCAACAGAGATTAGATCCTGTGTTGCTGTGTTCCCTGTTTGGGACTATGACTAGTGTTCATTGGAAAGAGTTATTCTCCAAGTTAAGGAGATTAAATATGCAGTGTTTGTTTGTTTGTTTGGTTGTGGCTGGGACCATCTCTAAGTGTCCACTGACACAGTAGAGGGTTTGCACCTACTGGAGATGCCCATTAATGATACAGTGGAACCCCGTTAGACACCAATAAATGCCAAAAATTTGGCCGTAGCAGCATGCAAAGAAATAAATTAGTGTCCGATAGCCCGGGAGTGGATTTTTCTATCAGGCTAGTGAATTCTGTTATTAACTTGCCCGATGGGCAAGTGAAGTTTTTTGAGGAATTCAAATTGCAGAGGAACTGTGAAATCAATCTGCTCTTCGAAACGTTTTGGGGGCTAGTTGAAATGATGTTTGGGCTTGTAAATGTTAGCTTCAGCGTACCCGAATGGCTGGCTGTAAAAGTGACTTTCTTTGCACCCTGTGTAGGAACAGGGTGGTCATATTACCAGGGCAGGGTAAAATTTCATGAGTTAAATGTCGTAATGAAAAACACACCATACATCGCATTCACACTTCTTGAACAACTGTTCTCTTTAGAAAACAACCAGAATATTTTAAAAACTACTTGAAACCTTTCTTCAGTACATATAACACTTTTAAAAAATTGGCTATAACATCACCAAAAATGCATCTTAAGTGCACTGTAGTCTAAAAACAATTATTATACAAGAACAGGCTTAGCTTACCTGGTCAATGAAATTGACATGTCACAGGCATTTTAATTTTCTAAATTTTGAATGAGTGGCCATATTACCAGGGTAAAAGTATAAAAGATTTTACTATTCAGGATTTTGAATTGTAGCCATTAGCCATATTAATGGGTGACCACATTTACAAGGTATTTTTAAAAGAAAATGTATGGCCATTTTGCCAGGTCAAGAAAAATTCACTAATATATTTTTTGTATTTCAGACGATATGTATGGGCATTATGTGTCATCTGCTGGTTACACATACCACCCCCCTGTGGTACCTGTTCTCTCAGTTGCTGATATGATTCCACCTCCTCCACCACCCCCTGGGGAGGGACCCCTAGAAGGTAAATCAGTTTATTTGCACTTTTTCCAACAGACTATAATCCAGATGCACTGTATGGTCATACTAATCAATCACTAACAAACATAAAAAAAATAAAACACAATCTACACTGACAGTGGGAATGCCGAGAAGCTTTTGGAACAATTTGTTTAATTGGCTAATGAAACATTAGCAGAAAGTACCCCTATCCCTATGGCGTGCATTTGCGGACAAAAATAATTGAAAATAAAAGACAATTTGAAGTTCAAAAATTAGACTATCCCTGTTGAAATCTCGTCATATTGAAATCGCAATGAACGCAGTCGAAATAGCATCATGCGAACTTGAAGCTACTTTGAACAAGTTTAAAACTATAAAGGGAAAACTCGACATCGCAGATGTTGAAGTTCAAATCACCATTCCAACTAAAATGCAAATTACATGATTTGAACTTCAATTCACCTTCTCCACTCTAATAAGCCACTTAATCGTCAACAATGCAACCATAATCTTCCACTTAATTCCAAATGAAACCTTTAATTTGAACTTAAAGTCACGTCACATATTCAAATTCGAAAAACCAAAATTTCAATTCGAAAGGAAGCGGAAGTAAAAATACACAGCAACCAGAAATGATAAGAGTTTCGCTACATTGTACATACGGGATGTTTGCATAACTGCATTTTGGCGCGAAAAGATTTCCCTTCACTCGAACTCTCTGGTCAATATGGCGGTCAGTGTGAATGATAAGGGTGACTCTAGGACAATCCAACAGATTCTGAGGGCTGTAGTGACAAACTTAAACTTTATAAAAGGAGAAGCGTTAAGGTTTCTGAGAACAAATTACTCTCAATTTACTTTTGAGGAAAACATGAGCAATTTCAAAACACGCCTGCAGAATAGAGATTACTCAGCTAGAATTGTAGAAACACACCTTTCAGAGATTAAATTCTCTGATAAAGAAATGTCGCTAGCGCGAGCAGAAAATACTGCCCTTTCTAACACAATACCATCTGACATTGCCTAACCTAAAGGACACACTCATGGGGAAATGGCACCTTATAGAAAATCAACCGCAACTGAGAGAAATCTTTAAGGAGCCCCCATCATCTCATATCGTAAGGGAAAATCCCTAAAGGACATCCTAGTTAAAGCTAAGCTATGAAGGCTTTATTAGAATTTATTCATCCGCGAACTGCAGGAGTTGTGTAGGCTTGTCAACACTGTTAGCAGAGTTGACAAAGTTCTCTGGTGCATGGTGAGCATCAAGTCGACGAAATAAAAATTCAGAATTATCATATGATACTGAGTTTAGATTAGTTTCTGATGCCTCAAAAACTCTAACCAGTCCAACGAAAAACTCTTCGTTGTTCAGTAGCCATCGAGCAGCCATGACGATGATCACATCAGAGATGAGGAAAGCTCAGGTTCCAAGCCTCCCATCCGTAAACTCGAACCTAGTCGTCACTCGGTTTCTGTGTATTTTTACTTCCGCTTCCTTTCGAATTGAAATTTTGGTTTTTCGAATATGTGACGTGACTTTAAGTTCAAATTAAAGGTTTCATTTGGAATTAAGTGGAAGATTATGGTTGCATTGTTGACGATTAAGTGGCTTTTTAGAGTGGAGAAGGTGAATTGAAGTTCAAATGATGTAATCTGCATTTTAGTTGGAATGGTGATTTGAACTTCAACATCCGCGATATCGAGTTTTCCCTTTATAGTTTCAACTTGTTCAAAGTAACTTCAAGTTCGAGTGATGCCATTTCGACTGCGTTCATTGCGATTTCAAATTCATATGACGAGATTTCGACATGGATAGTCTAATTTTTGAACTTCAAATTGTCTTTTATTTTCAATTATTTTTGTCCGCAAATGTACGCCATATATCCCTAAAACAATAGCAGGTATGTTTTCAACAGCCAGTGAAAATAATAGGAACTTTAATGCTCCAAGAATGCATTGTTGGAATGTAAATGTACAAACAAGTAATTAACTAGAGAAGTGCACTTAAGCAGAATGTTAGTGCTCAGTTCTTATGGCACATGTTGTCTAGCTGAATAAGTTAGTGATCCAGTTTCAAGTTTCCTTAAGTAGGTAGTGTGTTAATAGTGTCAGAGATACCAAGTAGTGATCTCTTTAGTACACACCTACCCTGTTTCCAGAGGATTTTCTTTAAATTTTCCCCGCACGAGAGCAGTGTTTTCCTTATCAGGAGGTAACCAGTAGAATTTACTACCTGAGGCAACACTTCTGACTGTCTGCAACCGCTTGAGGGTTTGCTAAAATTAAACATGTAGTTTAAAAAATTTGCAAGTTGTGATATTGTGGTTGTTGAAAACTTGTTAGGCAGAGCAGTTTTTTAAAGTTCTCTTTAGTTGTTTGTAACGTTTGATAAGGCTTGACATGTTGCTTGGGAGACTTATTTGTTTGACTTGAAGTTGGGGTTCTGTCATTCACAAGTAATTTCTCCAGTTCTACAGCGAACAAGGATGCATAGTTGGCGTTTATAACAAAATGAACTAGACAGCTGTGATACAGCCCCTTTAAGGCTTAGTTCACTTAATACTAATCTAGTTGTGCTTTTTTCACAGAGGAGTGGTTGGAGTTTACATCATCAGTACCCCCTCTGCCGCCCCCTCCCCCACCACCAGTACCTCCAGCACTGTTTCTTCATGATGGTGTTGATGTCTCAGAGGCTTTGCCTCCCCCTGATCCCACTGGGATGTCTACAATGCCACTAGGCACACCACAGGTTATACCGCCTCCCCCTGACCTGCAACCCATCGTGGACAAGCTGGCAATTTATGCAGCCAAAAATGGTCCTGACTTTGAGTCGATCATCAAAGCTAAGAATGATCCTAGGTTTGAGTTCTTGAATCCTTGGAACACCCATCATGGTTATTATAACCTCAAGAAACAGGAAGCACTAGAAAATCAACAGCTGCAACAATCAGCCACATCTGAAGGTAAAGAACATTGATATTCCTGTTTTAAAAGGTGTCAGAGTAAAGGGACATGTCACAGTACACCTACTGTAGCCGCCGGTGCCACCTAGACAAAGGTGACAAATCAGATTACAGGGAAATAACAATGCATTCCAAGAAAGTTGATTGTGGGTCAATAAGCAGCTCATAAGAAAATAATAAGTTACTTGTAGTACTAATTTAAATATTGATAGCAAGTTGTTTCCAATAAAGGAAAATTTCTCGTTAGGCAATGTTTTCCTTTCCAAAACTTTATAATGCCCAGGAGACATATTTGTTTGACAGAAGCTGTTATTTTGTCATCTATCAACAATTTGTCCACTTACATGGCTGTTCTTGGCAATAACATGCGACCTCAAGTCAAAAATATAACTTAAGTTCATTTCACCTCTATCAATCACTCTAACAGACCCTTCGCAAAACACAGGCTTTCTTCATTGGGTTCAAAAGATCACATCTACAGGTTGTAATTGGTTGATTTTGATCCATGCTTATGATTTTGTTTATTGGTAATTATTTATTTCATTCTCTCAGAAAACGGAAAGAGCATTGAAGTGTCCAAAGGACCAATAAGTTTCTCAATAAAGGCTAAAGAAACAAAGAAACCCAAAATTGAGTACAGGACGAGTGTTATCTACAAGCAGAGTTGTGAACAAGGTGAAAGTGATGAGGAAGTTAATGAGGAGGGATCAGAAGCAGAGTGCAAGGAGAAAAGTGAAGCCAACGGAAGAAAACCAGAACAGGAGACTGCTGTAAATAGTGGCTCAACATCGACAGAAAACTCAGCTCCTGAGGTGGACTCTATTAAGGCTGCTGAAAGAATTGGTATGAAGGACTGTTTTATTTTTTTTTACGTAGCACTTAAGGCCCCGAATACAAATTTATCCACATACAAATTCTCCAGGTTGACATCCATACATTCTCTTAAAGATCTTGATAAAGACTGTATAAAGGATCAACACATTTTCCTCTTAAAGATTATTTTATCATTTCTCATAACCTCCTCTCTTGATAAGGTATTGATATTGTTGTGAGAAGATTGATGTTGATCACTCTTGGGATTTAAAAGGTTGCTACAGTTTTACATGTACCATGTGACTTGCCAAGTTCCCAGGCCTTCAAATTGTCACTACACGGTCAAGGTGTATCGTATGGGTCACGGGATGCAAGCAAAGAGTCTTTCAATTCTTATGTAACTGAAATGAATTGACCATGCAGGCCTGGGGAAAGCTGTACAGTTACTAGGTAACCCCTTGCGCCATTGATTGTGGTTGATTGAGAAAGATTTTCGAAGGAGGTGCAGCTATGTTTTAGCTTATGTCACCATGATATTGTAATTGGCTCTAGGAGTGAACTTGACTGACATGCTTATTATTGTACAGCTCAACATCTGGAGTCTGAATCAAGAGATAAACAGCTTCAAATAGAACGACGAAGGAAAGCGTCACTCTTCATAAGTATGCTCAAGAAAACCAACCCAGGAGATGAAGTGGAAACAAACCAGTAAGAAACGTACAAAGAGACAACAATATTCCATGGTCACTGCGAAATTTGAACGTTAGACGTCATTTCTTTGATGAATAAGAGTGTAGACCGTGCAAAATTGTTGTCTTTTTACTTTTTGGTTTTTACAATAACAACGTCTATTTCCTGCCAGATTTCTTTAAAAAGTGCGCGCAAGAGACAGAGAAGGTCAGAGAAAAAAATTGCGATATCACGTCATTTCCATGGTCTGTACTCTGATAGACCATAGCTCTCGACCAATCAGCACGCGAGAAATCACTCAGTTGTTTGAGAATTGATAGTATTATAACAATATTATGATGAATATTAATATTGATCTCTTTAGCTTACAGAAGCAGTTACTGGGCGCACATTCACTGTTGATTTGCAATTTTTGAACGAGACGAGTTAGGCGAAATGATTAGTTTCAAAAAATGTCAATTTTACCCTTTGACTCTTCGGGCCCCAAATTTAATTTTAGTTTCAAAAAATGCTTAATCTAATTTAGTTATCCTTTTTTCTTTGGTCAACCAACTTTCTTTTTTTTTCGCATCGCTGTTTGTGAAAAAAGCAAATGCCATGGGGTGTCTCAGGAGGCAAAATCTGTTAACTTCACATTTTTCTAGCAGCAGTTTAGGCAAAAGTTTGCACCGGTTCAAGCGTGATTTCCAAGAATGTATTGATCAAGAGTGTTGATTAGCTTTAAGTGTAACTTTGTTCATTGGCTGCCATACTTTATCTATAGTAAACATTGTATTGAAGAAACATAGCTAAAGTAGCAGTTTTTTTAACAGGTCTTCGCAAGAAAATTTAGTACCATCTGGGAGGACCAGAAAATTTATGGAAAAACGACAGGATACACGGTAATTAGTTATTTCTGCAACCGTAAAATAGTGGAGACATCCAGAGAGATTTAAAGGAAAGAAATCTTTCGTCAAGATAAACTTATTGCTGTGCGTCGTGTGAAGTCATTTCTCTTTGGACATTTTATCTTTCTTCTCCTCTTTCAATGGTAGTTTTTGATGTTGTGGAAGCTACTGTGCAGTAGCTACCAGCTGCGCCGTGGTGATCTAGAAAGGGTAGAGGAAGAGAGAGAGAGAGAACGTGCTCGTGTGAACCAGGAAGGAAAAGGCACCTTCACGCAAGTAGCCCTGCCACGCAGGTTGATCTTGCTGGTATTGGGTGATCGCAAGTTCCTAACACCTAAAACCTTTTAGTTCTTCCCAACCCTCAGTTTGAGTACTTCCTTACATATTTTTATCTTTATTTGATAGAGGCCAGGCTCCAGATGTTCAAAAGCTGGATAGTGCTATCCACTGGATAAATTACTATACAGTGGTTAAGTATTAGGGAAAGCAATTGCGCTATCCATTGGATAGAGATTTATCAAGTGGATAGTACTATCCAGCTTTTGAACAACTGGAGCCAAAACAACTGAGGCCAGGAGAGTAATTAGAAACTTACGCCTTCTGTCTTAGGCCTGAGTCTCCTCCTGTGAAAAGAAGCCGCATTAGCGATGACGATAGTGATTCACTGAGTGGAGGAGTCGGGTCTCCATCTCCTGGCAGCATCCGGGTTACTCAGGTCAGTATTGCACTGTGCATTACTAGTGCATTAGAGCGTACACCAAGACTGCGGTAGTTTTGCCTGAGTACTAGGCCTTCCTAAGGGGCTAGGGGAGAGGAGATTTTAGAGAACTTCACCAACAGGAATAATTCGCTCTCTGTAAGGAAAATGCCCCTTTGGCAGTGAAGAGTTGAGGCAAGATATATTTGGTGTGCCCTTTTCCTTACTCTTTGTTTCTGTATCGATAGTCACTTAACCTTTATAATTATATAGTGTGGCCTGTGTAGCAATCGTTTCCATCTCTTTCTAGCCAAGCGGGGAAAGTGTCAAGTCGCACGAGGGCACATGGTAGAAGGCGCTCCAGTTTTTCCTTTGTCCTTGCTCGTTTCTTGCTTGGCTAAAAGGGAACAGAAATGACTGCTACGCATGCTAATCTTTCTAAAACCATTTATTCTTTAACACAGGATTTGATGGCAAAGGTGTTGGCCGCTTCTAGAAACAAGTGACTTGATTGGAGCACCGATTGCCTGACTGGGCAGATTGGCTTTGTCACTGAAGCCTGAGTCAACCTTCATCTCGTCACAGCTGGACTACAGAGGCCGCGCTACTTCGTAGGCTAGCCTCACGCCTCAAGTTGAAGGGGGACAAACTCGGACAGCAGAAAGTTAACACCATGTAACTCTGTGCCACAAGAAATAACCTTGTACAGTGTAAACAGGTTGTGTTTATAAAAAATGAAGAAAAGGTGTAAATACTGACAGTCCCTTTTCTTTAATTTCTCGAATAAAAAACCACCATGGACTAAAACCTTTGGAAAAATCCCAGTTTTTTAACTTTTTAAACTTCTTGTTTTCCTAGTCCAGAAAGGCGTTTCTTCCTTCTAGAATATCGTAAAACACATTTTTCTGGCTTATTTTCCCTAAAATAAAAATCTGGTAACCTTACCAATTTTTGACCAAAACCATGGACTAACCCCTTTAGAAAAATCCCAATTTTTCAACTTCTTGCTTTTATAGCCTAGAGAGGCGTTTCTTCATTCTAGAATATCGTAAAACTTATTTTCCTGCCCCATTTTCCCTAAACAAAAAATCTGGAAAAATTACCAATTTTTGACCAAAACCATGGACTAACCCCTTTGGAAAAATCCCAATTTTTTTACTGTTTCAACTTCTTGTTTTTACAGTCTAGAAAGACGTTTCTTCCTACTAAAATATCGTAAACTATTTTTCTGGCCTATTTTCCCCGAAATAAAAATCTGGAAAAATTACCAATTTTTTACCAAAACTATGGACTTTTCATAGTCTAGAAAGGAGTTTCTTCGTTCTAGAATATCGTAAAACACATTTTCCTGGCCTATTTTCCCTAAAATAAAAATCTGGAAAAATTACCAATTTTTTACCAAAACTATGGACTAACCCCTTTGGAAAAATCACAATTTTTCGACTTTTTCAACTTGTTGTTTTTATAGTCTCGAAAGGCATTTCTTCGTTCTAGAATATCGTAAAACACATTTTCCTGGCCTATTTTCCCTAAAATAAAAATCTGGAAAAATTACCAATTTTTTACCAAACTATGGACTAACCCCTTTGGAAAAATCACAATTTTTCGACTTTTTCAACTTGTTGTTTTTATAGTCTCGAAAGGCATTTCTTCGTTCTAGAATATCGTAAAACACATTTTTCTGGCCTATTTTCCCTAAAATAAAAATCTGGAAAAATTACCAATTTTTGACCAAAACCATGGACAAACCCCTTTGGAAAAGTCCCAGTTTTTTTACTTTTTCAACTTCTTGTTTTCATAGTCTAGAAAGGTGTTTCTTCGTTCTAGAATATCCTACAACGCATTTGTTTAGCCTATTTTTTCTTTTTAAAAAAATGTGGAAAAATTACCAATTTTTTACCAAAACTATGGACTAACCCCTTTGGAAAAATCACAACTTTTCGACTTTTTGAACTTCTTGTTTTTATAGTCTCGAAAGGCATTTCTTCGTTCTAGAATATCGTAAAACACATTTTCCTGGCCTATTTTCCCTAAAATAAAAATCTGGAAAAATTACCAATTTTTTACCAAAACTATGGACTAACCCCTTTGGAAAAATCACAATTTTTCGACTTTTTCAACTTGTTGTTTTTATAGTCTCGAAAGGCATTTCTTCGTTCTAGAATATCGTAAAACACATTTTCCTGGCCTATTTTCCCTAAAATAAAAATCTGGAAAAATTACCAATTTTTGACCAAAACCATAGACTAACCCCTTTTGAAAAACTCAAATTTTTGGACTTTTTCAACTTTTTGTTTTTATAGTCTAGAAAGCCGTTTCTTCCTTCCAGAATATCGTAAAACACATTTTTCTGGCCTATTTTCCCTAAAATAAAAACCTGGAAAAATTACCAATTTTTGACCAAAACGATGGACAAACCCCTTTGGAAAAGTTCCAGTTTTTTGACTTTTTTAACTTCTTGTTTTCATAGTCTAGAAAGGTGTTTCTTCGTTCTAGAATATCGTACAACACATTTGTTTAGCCTATTTTTTCTTTTTAAAAAAATGTGGAAAAATTACCAATTTTTTACCAAAACTATGGACAAACCCCTTTGGAAAAATCACAACTTTTCGACTTTTTGACCTTCTTGTTTTCATAGTCTCGAAAGGCATTTCTTCGTTCTAGAATATCGTAAAACACATTTTCCTGGCCTATTTTCCCTAAAATAAAAATCTGGAAAAATTACCAATTTTTTACCAAAACTATGGACTAACCCCTTTGGAAAAATCACAATTTTTCGACTTTTTCAACTTGTTGTTTTTATAGTCTCGAAAGGCATTTCTTCGTTCTAGAATATCGTAAAACACATTTTCCTGGCCTATTTTCCCTAAAATAAAAATCTGGAAAAATTACCAATTTTTGTCCAAAACGATGGACTAACCCCTTTGGAAAAGTCCCAGTTTTTTGACTTTTTCAACTTCTTGTTTTCATAGTCTAGAAAGGAGTTTCTTCGTTCTAGAATATCGTAAAACACATTTGTTTAGCCTATTTTTTCTGTTTAAAAAAATGTGGAAGAATTACCAATGTTTTACCAAAACTATGGACTAACCCCTTTGGAAAAATCACAATTTTTGGTCTTTTTCAACCTTTTGTTTTTATAGTCTAGAAAGCCGTTTCTTCCTTCCAGAATATCGTAAAACACATTTTTCTGGCCTATTTTCCCTAAAATAAAAATCTGGAAAAATTACCAATTTTTGACCAAAACCATGGACTAAACCCTTTTGAAAAACTCCAATTTTTGGACTTTTTCAACTTTTTGTTTTTATAGTCTAGAAAGCCGTTTCTTCCTTCCGGAATATCGTAAAACACATTTTTCTGGCCTATTTTCCCTAAAATAAAAACCTGGAAAAATTACCAATTTTTGACTTTTTCGACTTCTTGTTTTCATAGTCTAGAAAGGTGTTTCTTCGTTCTAGAATATCGTACAACACATTTGTTTAGCCTATTTTTTCTTTTTAAAAAAATGTGGAAAAATTACCAATTTTTTACCAAAACTATGGACTAACCCCTTTGGAAAAATCACAACTTTTCGACTGTTTCAACTTCTTGTTTTTATAGTCTAGAAAGCCGTTTCTTCCTTCTAGAACATCGTAAAACACATTTTTCTGGCCTATTTTCCTTAAAATAAAAACCTGGAAAAATTACCAATTTTTGACCAAAACCATGGACTAACGCCTTCGGGAAAATCCCAGTTTTTTGACTTTTTGAACTTCTTGTTTTCATAGTCTAGAAAGGAGTTTTTTCGTTCTAGAATATCGTAAAACACATTTGTTTAGCCTATTTTTTCTTTTTAAAAAAATGTGGAAAAATTACCAATTTTTTACCAAAACTATGGACTAACCCCTTTGGAAAAATCACAATTTTTCGACTTTTTCAACTTGTTGTTTTTATAGTCTCGAAAGGCATTTCTTCGTTGTAGAATATCGTAAAACACATTTTTCTGGCCTATTTTCCCTAAAATAAAAACCCGGAAAAATTACCAATTTTTGACCAAAACCATGGACTAACGCCTTCGGGAAAATCCCAGTTTTTTGACTTTTTCAACTTCTTGTTTTCATAGTCTAGAAAGGAGTTTTTTCGTTCTAGAATATCGTAAAACACATTTGTTTAGCCTATTTTTTCTTTTTAAAAAAATGTGGAAAAATTACCAATTTTTTACCAAAACTATGGACTAACCCCTTTGGAAAAATCACAATTTTGCGACTTTTTCAACTTGTTGTTTTTATAGTCTCGAAAGGCATTTCTTCGTTCTAGAATATCGTAAAACACATTTTCCTGGCCTATTTTCCCTAAAATAAAAATCTGGAAAAATTACCAATTTTTGACCAAAACCATGGACTAACCCCTTTTGAAAAACTCCAATTTTTGGACTTTTTCAACTTCTTGTTTTTATAGTCTAGAAAGCGGTTTCTTCCTTCTAGAATATCGTAAAACACATTTTCCTGGCCTATTTTCCCTAAAATAAAAACCTGGAAAAATTACCGATTTTTGACCAAAACGATGGACTAACCCCTTTGGAAAAATCCCAGTTTTTGGACTTTTTCAACTTCTCGTTTTTATAGTCTAGAAAGGCGTTTCTTCCTTCCAGAATATCGTAAAACACATTTTTCTGGCCTATTTTCCCTAAAATAAAAATCTGGAAAAATTTCCAATTTTTGACCAAAACCATAGACTAACCCCTTTGGAAAAATCCCATTTTTTCGACTTTTTCAACTTCTTGTTTGGTCTTGTCTCTTGTTTGGTAAATGGTATGGTTGTCCTTGTCCCCACTCCAAACACCGTTTCTTGATTCATTCTAATGGAGGACATTTCAAATGTCGACCGAAAATCATAGGCTAGCCCCTTTACAGAAGATCCAAGAGGGGAACTTGCCGAGTATTGAATCTTCATAAACGGTCTTGATGGCCTTGTCTCCACCCTAATATATCGCCAAACATAACTTCTTGGCCCATCTGGACAACAACAAACGTATTAACGCAGAGGAAATTAGACATTTTGAACCACATTATAGGCTAACCCCTTTGGAAAAATCTAAGATGACCGTCAGCAAAATTCGAATTCTTGGTAAATAGTCTTGGTGCCCTTTAAATCATCGCCAAACCTTAGTCCATTTAAACTAGAAATAAACTTAGCAAATTTCAAATACTGACCCAAAATCATAGGCTAACCCCTCTGGAAAAATCCCCAAGATGGCATCTACTTGCCCAAATCAAAATTGTGGTCAATGGTCTAGCCTCCAAAACATTCTTGATTCATTTTTACTACTACACACAATTGGCATAAACACGGCAATAACGCACCTGTCACAGTCATACAAGGATTCGTAGCAGTATTTATTGGTTAAAAAGCCTTTATGTAAAGAGCCAACGACAAAAAATTTTTCGAGAACAAAAAAAGCACCAGAGCTATACCTAAGAAAACTATTATACTCTACATTGATGATTCCAAAATTTTTTCAGACTACCCTAAATTAGTTACTTGGTATATTAAATATATTATTATATGTCTTCTGTTCCTAATGTTGACGCGAGAGTCTGCGGCGCTTTAAGCCTGGAGTTAACAGATGTACATTTTGATACCTATACTAATTATGTCCGTTAAACTGCGTAACTAAAGTACTTCAAAGTCTTTTTGTGGAGGAAACTTCAAAGGGATAAAGTTACGGTTTCCAAACACCAGAAAACCGATGAAAGCGACAGTGCTTTTTGTTGTTGTCAAATGCTCTGAAATCAGAGAAATAGTTTTTTTTTTCGATACAAAGTGTTTTAAAAATTCACTGAGAGAACCCGAAAAAAGCTCAAGTCCAGTCCGCGTCATTAAAAGAATAAGCTACTACTATCAGTTTCTCAAAGAACGATCAATAATTTGAAAAATTTTATCGAACACACCAAAGAGTATTTCCCAAGAAGTACCTCCGTTACCTCCTTAAAAGAAATTTGAGATGTCGTAAAACTGAAAACTCTGAGCACCCTCAAGGAGCCAAGCTAAAAAGCTGTCGTAGCGGAAGATTTTCCAGGTATGAGGCCTACTCATGAGATGCGATATGCGTTAGGACGTGTTTTTAGTCAGCTGAGAAAATTCCAAGAACTATAGTGTACTTCACTTTGCCGATTCCAATTGTCAATTGGGATTCATCTGCACTCCATGTTGATTGTCAATGAAATAATCTTATTTGTCCAGCGATACAGTCTAGCAGGCTCTGACCTAACTTTTAAAAATGGGAATTTGGTCCCAGCATCTTAAGCGGTATAACGACGTCATAGAAGAGAGTTCACTTGACAAAACGTACATTGGGCCGACTGGAAAGCCACAAGTCCAATCCAAGATAGCTAATTTACTAGGTCATGCAATCCAGCACAAACATCAAGCAGGCGTGACATTTATTATGTTCCTTTTTATTTTGTACTCGCGATACCAGTGCCAGCTTTCTTTGTTTCTTGAACTAAACTTCAATTGTCATGTTCCTACAGTGTTAGGTAAAAAATTCCGTGAGTATTCCGCGTGCTTAAGTTTGTGTCATGAAATGTTTATTAAATTTTCTGGACATTTTGGCTATTCAAAAGTGTATAACAGGAATTTCACTGTTTATTTTCCCTTTACAGTCGAATCTCTTCACAAGGACACCCCTCTACTACGAGCAGTTCATTGGGTCCCAGTACTGTACTGAACTGTTCTGCACCGTACTGTTGGTCCCAAAGATACCAAAGGTTACACAATTCCCACCTCCATATAAATACCGACACTTGATTTTGTTCCTTTGGGAATCGTAATAGAGACGTTTGACTGTATCACGCAAGATGGTTACATTTGAAGTTGTGTTTGCCTTAAATGTTTTGGTTTATATTTGAAAATTGGTACAGATCGCACATGCATCCAGGTGTGGGAGCAGAGTGAAACGGGGTTGGGCGCGGTATTTTAGTTAATTTCAATCTAAAACATCTCATCACATACTCTTCGCATAAAGCACCTGGTTACTCAGTTCCTAGTCCTTCCTCCACTCCGGCCAGTTGGTAGTGCGCTCGCCTCAGGTCTCCTAGTTTTTGACGCTCTTTGGTCACTTGACTTTCAAGTTCAAGGACTCGAACCTAAACGTATAGTAGAAACAGGCAATTTCAAATGATAAACAGTGAAACTGGTACCAAAGCGTGGCTGACAAAGCGAAAAATATCCAAACAAAAATATCGTTCCTGGACCTCCAATCACAAGTAAAACCTAACTCACTCTGGGAGTAGAGTTTCCTTTTGTCTTCTTGAGTGAGGAGGAGAAAAGGAAGCTCTGCCTGAATCACGTCAAATCTTTGAGGTCGTCGTAGACTATTCAACCTTGTTCTCTCTCGTCAAACTGGTTTTTTTGAGTGCGAGCATCCGTTTATTGATAAACCGATAGTCATAACCGAGCCTGCTGTAGCAAGCACACGGCTATTAGGCCTGGGTTCGAAACTACATCTTAGCAACATGCCGCGCATGCTCAACAAAGATCTTACGCGATTTATGCAGAGTCTTTCTCGAGTGCACTAAAATCAAACCAGTGAAAGAAAGGCTCTGCTGGCAGGGTGAACCTAACTGTGACTATTTCCATCTTGTTATACAATTGCATTTTTATTTTTACAACTGTAGAAAGAAGAGGGGTTGATTGACCCTTTCAGTCCTAGACTGAGTCATGGTGAGATGATAAGTTATTCTAACTTTGGAATGCATTTGCAAAACTCTGTAGTGTTACCATTCATATACTATAAAACGTCGCTGGCGGATCATTTGCATAGAACAATTTTATTCTTTGGATTTTACAAAAGAAGTTTAGAAGTTTGTTTAATAAATTTTCAAGTTGACCACTGTTAAAAGTGACAAGGTTAAAATGAGATTTACGCACCTGAGACTCCATTTCCAGTCTCTTTGCTTGCGTGAGAGTGAGCTTGGAATAATCTGGAACAGCTTCTACGGAAAAAAACATTGCAGGGAGTTTGCGAGCTTACACACTAGTCTACAAGAGCTAAGGGACTGACCTTAACAAGTATAATATGAGGAGCAGGAGAACCATCCTCCTAATAGACCTAGTGAAGAAAATGTATTGGCCAAGCGCTGGACTGAAACACTATCCCCTCTCAAGTCAATATATATATATTCCACGTCTTGTTTCCTAACAAGTGCCTACATTAGGTAGACAACTTAGGATGTCTTCGAAAATCCAGACACTGGGCTAAGGGTATTGTTTTCCCGTTTCTACTCGAAACTGAACTTTCAAATGAGAGCTTGAGAGCAGTACTTAACTGCTGTTCAATGCCGAACGGGTGACTCGAAATTTGGTTCTATGATTGACAACTGCTTAAGTAGAACTTGGTCATGATGGTCACAAGTAGTAAAGTTTGAAAATAAGCGCGCAAGGTTCCGGGTGGATGGTCAGGTGGAAATAAAAATAACTTACTGCTGTCTTCAATCATTTCAGCTCCAGTCTTCGCAGATGCTACCACACCGGCAGCAGACTCGACAACTGAAACAGATCATAAAATTCCACATTGAAATCACGCGTACTGAACAGATACAACTCAAGAAATAAGAAAATAAGAAACCTGCTTATTTCAAATAATGTTAGCGCAGTGTCCGATACAGCGGAAATACGGTTGAATACTTTCCATCAACAATGTTCTGAGTCTTACCTTCCCGAAGAACTACCGAAATTTTTCTCTTTTTTGAGAAAGGGGGCATTCAAATGTCCATTGAATAAACAAGGTCAGGTCTAATAACTTTGAACTATAGTTTTATCTTTGTTGCAATTACTACATTACCTTACATTTTCCGACTACACAAAAGCGTTAATGTAAATGAAGGGATCCTGACAAATGTAGCGTTTGAACGCGGTACAGGAACAGGGGAAAGTCCCTTGGGGAAAGAACATTTTGAGCGGAGGTTAAGAGACCAGAAGAAAACAAGCGGTTAGTGCTGTGTATAAATGTGGCGAGGGGGGGGGGGGGTTGCAATAAAGATACATTTTAAGTCAGTAACTGAAACAAACCATTTCTAGAGGCCCCCTGTAGTCCTGATAACGCAGTGCTCGCTTGTCGAGCCTTCACTCTAGACGCTGCTACCTACATCAACCAACAGATGAAAGAAATGAGAATTACTTAAATTCAGTAATATCAAAACACCAAGAGACAGTAGGATTTATTACCAGAGATGTTTTCCCCGAGGATCAGGGAGGTACGAGCTCACAGTTGTTACAAATGTCACAGGTACCTAAAGAGAGGTCACGAGCAGGCAGAAAGTTCATCCCTGGGAAAACACTTAAAAGACACCACCCGGTCCCTTAATACGTAGAAAAGACTACGACCCGCCCTTTTCTGTTGCTTTGGGAATGTTAATGGTTTGTATTCCTTACAGTTCGTTTGCATTTGCTGATTATGAATAACACAACAATGCCTTCTGGTTGAGATTGTCCGTGTGCAGAGGCGAAGGGAAGGGCCTTGGCAGTGTTCATAAGCCTCAAACCTAAACAAAAGTCTCTAATACACTGTAGTTTTACTCACCAGCTGAACAGTGCTTGCTGTGATCTCATTGGAAGCCACTACGATCTCTTCAAATTTGCCTTGCCCTTGAACAACTTTATCAGCAGAGTCGCTTTAATGAAAATAACATTAAGATTCACTCTTTTGCAAGATCATCTTTTGAAGATGACTCAAATAACTAATCTGAAAAAACTTCTAGAGAAGCACTAAATCAGATCGTATTGAGAGCTACAACTCGTCCTAATGTTTTGTCAGCATTTTACACACAAAAACCGGACCAGTAGACGCTGCTATTTCAAAAATATTGATTGGTAAAAATCGCAAATCTTTGAAAAATAACTGAGACCGCTATATTTCGCGGTTCTTCACAACGGAACGTAGTTGTTTCGTTAAGTTCTAAAGCAGGTCACAAAAAACCACCGTATACGACAATCATGCGGAAATTAAAATTCTGTACTTACACGAGCACCTTGGCTCCCCACCCTACTGCCTTAGCTGCTGATATGAGCCCCTCAGTCCAGCGGTGATGGCGCTTGTAAAACTCTTTTGCTGTAGCTTGACCCTGAAAAACAAATGACAAGAATCAGTGGCGTGCAAAGTTGTTTAATTCTCCTGATGAGGCCAGTTTTCTCCTTTGGGCCAACCATGTAGGGTTGGTCAGGTCACCGAGGCGTTTTTGTACTTTATTGGCAGTTTATCTTGTAAATTTGTAATACGCACCCTGCCTTCGTCGACAATCTCCTTTTGTAACACTTTGGACTTCATTATTAACTTCTTTATTGCCTGAAATCATATGCAAATTACAATTTAAGTAATATGGTACCTTTCTTTCTTAGGATGTTACTAAAACGGGGAACTGGAATCAGGAAAGGGGTAACAAGCACCAGGAACGATAAAATGAAAAAATGGGAGCAAAACACAGTAGAGGTAATGAAGGTAAGGATATGGTTAAAGTTATGTTTTGTTTCCATTTTTCCCGTTCCCCGATCCCCGTTTTTGTAACATCCTCATTTCTTTCAGCTGAATGTCTGAAATATTAAACCTTCAAAAATGATATACTTAACATGTAAAGTTTGGGTTTCATGAGGCTAATATTGTTGAAAATAGGTATTGCAGTCAAAGCGCGTACAATAGCTTAGTTATACTTATTTGATATAATAAATCTAAGCTCAAAGGTTTGTTTCTAACAACAGTGCATTCAGTCCTGTCTCGGCCTATATTTAACGAATAAAGATAGCTCAAGTGTCGTCACCTGACTTCAGTTCGGTCACGTGGAAAAAAATGGTTGCACATAAGGGAAACATTAATCCCCGACCTCTATTCAAAAAAGAATACTGAATAAAGATGCAACAGCCAACACCATTTGCTGAAGATTGTGAGATACTTGAGAGCAAACGTCTGAGGTTAGATATGATACGTAAAAATATTCGCTTTTACGTCTTTCGAATACCCGTTGATTAATTTCTTAGTTACCCTCTTTAGTAACGTAAGGAAAGGGTACAGTTGGCATTACTGTCTAACACGTAGCCAAGGCTCATCCCGTTTTCTACAGACATAAACCAGCTTCACGTTCCAATACGCCGCCCTACACGAGGAGCTAACCTATCGAAGTATCATCCTTCACCCCAGCAGTATGATTAAAGAGAGGACGAGGTAAAACAAAGCTTATTGTCTAGCGAAACGACGCGATCGTACAGCCGAAGGCTCGAACCCAGACGCCTACTAAACAAACTGTTTTGTCTGTAAATGTGATACAATACGGCTCTAATTTTCTCGCCCACACCTAAAAACTGAAAGAATGTCCCGTGGGGGAGGGTACTCGAACAGAATTTGGTTATAGGTGAGGGTTTAAAACCATGACCCTGTTTAGGAAAAAAATCCTAAAATAAATACCCTGTTTAAGACAACAACTTCAAGTTTATTGCCCCTTTTAGGACAAGCGACCAAATGCACTTCGTCTTATTTTAAAGCCACTTATTGGCATTGCACAATAGAACTAATTCACGTTGTGGCCATTGCTTTTGTATTCTTGGAGTACAAAGAAATTTCAGCAAGCAACTAAAATAATCGTGCAGGCACCCAAAATTATATACCCTGTTTAGGACAGAGAGGACAAAAACCATACACTGTCCAGTGGTACATCCCCATAAAGGTCATATGAGGGAGAACACCCCCCTCCCGGGAAGAATGTACAGAACTATGCGACAGTTTTTCTTACGTCGTTGACAACATTCGTTTCATATCACAGTTCTTCTCATGTTGCAAAAATAAGTTATAAATTAGTTACCTCCATCAATGCAGTGCAGGAATCTAGAATTCTGTAAAGAGAAGACAGAACATGTGTCAAACAAACTTCTCCTTCGCAAATTTCAAAATACTGACTATTTCATTGCTTTTCTTCACTCTATTTGCAGGGCATTGTTTTCAGCAAAACAAAGGAACACAACTTTTTTTTGTCTCTTTTGCGCCTGAGCAGATCATTGTCCGTAGGCAATTATTCAAAAGGCAATTATCGGCACGTGACGTAATGATGTCTAGGCTGATCAAAACTTCTGAGTGATAAAAAAGGTTCCACATTATTTTACCGCTTCATTAAAAATAGAAGTACATACCTTCCATTTACTTCAAGTTGAACACCAGTGTATTTTTCCCGCGACTTGTTGATCATTTCCTGAAATTAACAAAAATATATATAGTAAGGGCGAAAGGTGGAATTTCTAACAAAAGTTGTTTTCTAAGAAGAACTTTGGTCGTAAATTTCCACCGAATCTAAAAGCTAAGAACAGGCAACAAAGCAGGAATTGATCCAAAATATGAATTTGAACCAACTGCACGTCCCAAATTTTGACTGGCTGACAAAAAGGCGGAAATACGCATTGCAGAAAAGATTACTGTAAAATAAACGCTACCAAAGGACGAACAACCTTCCCCTAGATATGACCATCCAACAAAGCCAAACTGGGAATTACAGAAACCTTCAAGACATATAAGAATAAATTAGGCGGATGTTAGGTAGATATTTACCTCAATTCTGGCTGCTGAATCTGCGACAAGCTAAAATATGACAAAAGAAATCTCAGATGGTTGACGAAAAACACAAAGACTTAAAACAACCACCGCAAAAAGGAGATCTATCTCACCTCAGCAGTGGCATTTATTTCATCCTCGACTTCACCACCAATACTGTCCATGTTATCCTTCTCTTTAGGTGCAAGAGCCTGTTCATAAAATCAATTAAACTTGTTAGTACGCAAATAAAATCATGATACACAAAGAAACAACCAGTCTTTTCGCGGAGGGGGTGGGTCTTGTATCTGTACACCACTTTTATCCACTTCCCTAGCTAATATAACCAAGATGGACTCACCTCAGCTACTTTGATGATGTCGGTGATCTGCTTTTTAACGGAATTGACTTTATCAGCAATAGCATTTGGATCTACAAGAGCAACAAACAGACGAACATGTAATAACCAAACATTCAAACAATTGCTGTGACCGACATAACACAATCTTTTGTCAAAAGAAAGGAAGGTTACTATCACCAAGTGTCCACAAAAGGTTGGCAGCTGTTGCAATGTAGCGTTAGAACGCTTCTAGCTAGGTACAATATCACGCAACACAACCAAGAATTGGAACCAAACTACTTGTTTGACTAAGATTATGTTCAGTAAATTGCTGACCTGGATTGGTTTGCTTATAAAGTGCTAACAATTCCAGTGACTCCCTGCCAGCTGACACACTAAATGACTGAAGATCTACAAAATGGAGAAGAAAATCATTTTAACACGGCTCAGCGGAATACAAGTTAATCTCTGTCTTCAAAGTCAAAATCCCACAAAATAATAAGATGTCAACTCTCACATCTGTAGATCAAATCCTGAAGACTCGAGTGAATTCTGTCCACAAAGGTCCTTTTTTAAACAATCCCTCCTCCTTCACATCCATACTATAAAGTTTTCCTCCTATCTTCAATATTTTCACCTTTTCACGTTAAGGTATTTTACTTGAATGGGATCGATCAGTCACGTAATCTCCGTTTTCACTGCACTATTTTTCTCATTTTGTTGTGGATGAACGCCGGGACAAAATTGAAAGCATGAAAACGGAAAAAATGGACAATTTACGAGTTGCACTATTACTAAGGCTCTTGATACAAGAGAGGCTTGGTGCACGACAACTCGTACGAAAATCACTTTTATTTGCATGTGAAAGAAAAGACATTTTCATAAGAAAGGATGAGAACCAGAATAAGCTTTGCAAAAGCGGCTTAAGGTAATGGGCAAATGTCCTGTTAGCATGGTAGGTACTTCATATATGATTCCTATTGTACCGCTGACCTGCGGATTCTTGAGTGGGAGCCATGTGTGAGGTAGCCTTAGCGTTCAGAATACATTCGCTGAGCTGATGTGAGAATGACCCAATACAGCAGGCACATGGAGCTGCGCCTAAATATGAACAAAAAAAACAGCCATGATTTAAGACACTTATTAATGATTTATGTAGAATATCTAAGACATTTTAGATATTATCAAACAGTAAATTTCAAAGACAAGCATTTCCTGAAAATGATAACTTAGCTTTAGACACTTGAGCTCGCACCTTTGTAATCTTGCTGGTAAGAAGTAAACTTTGAATTAAGCTCATCAACAACTCCTGGAAGATTTTCAATTCTGCTTAACAAATAATCTGAAAAGAAAAAAAATCACGCAAAAATAAAGAAATAAAAACAAGCTGAATCAAAGGATACGAAAATTTTACTGACCTACCTTTTTACAGTTATAAAGTAAGAACAAACTGAGCTATCAATTTCGTGTTTTTCTACTTTTTTTCTATTTAAGCAAGAAACTTCGGCCGGCTCCATCAACCACCGTTGTTACACGGGGTTTTGAGAGGGAAAGCTTGACACTCCAAACTTATCTTCCTGACCAGGAACTTCAGAAAATTAAGCACCAGCCATCAGCCCTAGGATTTTCCTTGGGATTGATGATTGACGCAAAGGCACCAATAAGCCAATATTGGTAACTATAAGATCCCAAAAATCTCAGCAACAAGACCCGGAATTACCATTTTCAAAAATCACCTGGGTGAAAATGTTGTGCATAAACATAAAACTATAAAATTTGACGTGGTGGGAGAACGATCCGTTACAAAGCATATCCAAACCAGATGAAAAGACTGAAAAGAGTAGAAAAATTGCATCGCTTCAAATCACAGCCCATGTTTTCTGAAGCTTCGCAACCGGAATGGTGGAAGCCATTTGATTTTCCAACAGAAACATCCGGGTTTTCCACCTAAATGGTAAGTACCCCCTGGTGCCCAGTCTCCCCAACATTTTTGATGAGCTGAACTATGACACCAACGTCCTGACATTAAGATACCGTCTTTTGTTTTCAATCTAAGAGGTCTTCTAGCTCTTATGGTGTCTAGGAGAAACCGAACACTACAAATAAAGGATGTTGGTTTGTACCTGCTGTGCACGTCGTTGAACTGTGTTTTGGATTCGCAAACTGGTCCAGTGTGTCTTGTATTGCTCTTTCGGCTGTCTCTATAGCCATACCTGAAAATCATAGGTCGCACGGACTGTCAACCGCTACATAAAGATCGAACAATCGCAAACAAATCGGCCAGAAATCTTATTAAAATCTCACCAAACAATTTTCCGGAGTAAACGGGCCTTTAGATAGTTGCGTACAAAATTTTACGAAGAAACGTTGTCCGTATTACGCAAAGCAACAGACTTAACAAACCTTACCAACAAGATCTTGATTTTCCTTCATAAGCTCTTCTTGTCTTTGTTTTTCCAACTCAGTAACCTAGTGCATACATAATAGACAGTCAAGTAGTGAATGATATGAAAAAGCATTCGTGAAATTGTAACAATAACATTGTACTACTTTTTCCAGTGATCGTACCCATCATATCGGTGAAAACTATGCCTATCAAGACATGTGTTTTAAGCACATTTCAGGCTATAAAATAACCTACCGACAAATTGCACTATAACCGTATTGTTACGGTAAATAACTGTGTATGGAATTTACTAAATTTTTTTAGGAAAAAACAACAACAACAAAATCTTACTGGTCGTTAGTAATTGTCTCCGTTTATCAAGTCTGTAAACGTAACGAAAATATGAACCTTTGCTTCATGATCTTTTCTCGTTGATTCCACCTGGTCCTCTGCTGTTTTTCTGGCAAGTTCTGTTTCAGTCTTTTCCTTCTTCAATTTCTCCAGCTCAAGCATAAGAGACGAAATCTTAAAAGGAGAATAACGTTGCTTTTTAGTCTGTTTCTAGCGTAAGTCCTTAAAAAACGTTTAACAAAGAGATTATGTCTTTTCGTGGACTGCAAAAAAAGTAGTTTTTTTACTCGAAATCGGGTTTTCAAATGACCTACTAAAAAATATCGACTGTTTTGAAGTCTGCTTATAGTACAACTTCTAGTTTTACGAAAAAAAGAGCATACGACAGACAAGGTGGGGCAAAGTTTCCTGTCCAAGGAAACAGCGATGGCACAACTAAGTAACATCCGCATCTCGATGCGTTTCATGTGATGTACCAAGATGAATGTTATTACGTGTTTTAACATTCAGCAATCGGAAAAAAATTACTCCTACAGGGGCCGATCGAGGATTTTTTTTAGGAGGGGGTGCAGTCGTGTCTTGCTCTACTTCAACACCAATAAACCACATAGTTTTTTTTTGCAGAATACCAGTTATACTAGAAAACAGCAGGTCATCTCAGGGGGCGGGGGTGCGCACCCCCTGCACCCTCCCCCTAGATCCGCCCCTGTCCTAGTACATTTTTATTTTGTCCAAAGAAGCTTATATGACCGTATCTGCCTTTATCGATGACAACCAAGTACAGTATGACTAAACGTAACTGTAGTCTTAAACACACCAACCTTTTCCTTATTTTCATTTCTTTCCCTCTCAATTGCTTCCTCCGCAGTTCTTTTAGCTGCTTCTTCATCTGTTCTTCCTTTTTGAACATTTGTTAGATCACTCTGAAGGGCTGCAACCTGAAAACAATAAAGGATATAACACGTAGCACGTAACGAGAGTTGATATCCAGACCCTTTCATTGGTATCATCGTCTCAAGTTCCTCGATACAAAGAGGGTTACGTCACACACTCCATTAGAATCTCCTTGCTTAACCTAAAGGTAAACGCGAAAAAATCCCTAGTACGGTTTAAAAAAATGAATCCATACTAAGCACAACAGAGTTCAAAATTCCGTCTGAGAGGAGGTAGACAGTTGGCCCTCGATAAGCATGGCTGCGGCTCGAGTTAAGTTGAGCTCTGGACTTTTAAGAACGAACTTCAACTCGTTTTGAGAGCTCCGTGGTGCCCCATATCCTCCGAGTAATTAAACGATGAGCAAGTTAGAAGTGTGCATGCTTCCCTACTTTCAGAGGCCTCTTTTCTCTGGTATTCGGCTGTTCCGCGAATACCACTAAGGGAAAAGAGAACTCTGCTAGCAGGGAATGCGCATGCCCTGCTACACATGAACGAAGGTTTTGTTGAAGGTGTTGAGGGCTTGAGTACATGTACATGGCGACAAGCACGTCTGTGCTTCGACAGCGTCTCGTGTGGTTTTAAAACGAAGTGGATGAAGTCTAAATATAAAAAAGCTAGGTAATAGAAAAGTATCAAAGACCTTTTCTTCATGATCTTTTTTCATTGATTCGATGTGTGCTTCAGTTATTTTCCTTGCTTCTTCTGTATCACTCTTTTCTTTCTTTAGCGTTTCTAACTCGTCCATTAGAGAAGCGATCTTTAAAGGAGTAAAATCAAAACAAAAAAGTTAGATTTTCACCTTGGCAAACAAGATGGCGTGGCTAAGCTATTGTAGAAAAGTAAAGAACACAACACTGTCGTGGACTTTATGTTTTTTAATTATTATTATTTTCATATACTTTTCATAAGGCTCTAATCACCTCTTTGTAAGACAGACACCTTTATTGTAGACAGTCAGCGAAAAAGACGAAAAAAAGGCAGGGACCATTTCTGGGTGTCCGTCTTACAGAGGTGTCTGTTACGACAGAATGACTGCTCTACGAGGTCGTGAGGTAGTAGTTGTCCCAGGATCTTCTTGAATAGCTTTACCAGTTAAGTTCGTGGTATTAAAGGGATTTAACCAAAGAAGTCTAGTTCAATTTGTCTAGTTTTACCAAGTACTCGCTACAAAACATTGCTTTGGTAAGAGAACTTACCGTCTAAATGGCAAAAATGAGCAAAGCCTCCGAGCGTTACTGTTCAATTTTTGAAAAAGACAGATATTAAATTTGAATACCTTCCAGGATGGTTCCCATGCTACCAACGACATGGCCTCCAGTACCCCCTACATACTTCGTCAAAAAAAAAATTCTAACTCTTACATAAAAACAATACCTTCTCATTATGCTCTTTTGCCAGCCTTTCAACCTCATTTCCAGCTCTCTGAATCAGAAAAAAAAAGCGATATCGCTCGAGTTAAATATTTTCAGTTTCATTTTCGTAGCCTGGTAGCAAGCTTACCTTTTATGCATCACGAGCGTGGAACAAAGCAAGCTGCTAGAGATTGGGAGGTGGAGAGTTTGTCTACATGCTACATACTGTACTTATAGGCTGCTTTGACTATTTAATCCCTCTTTTCAGCACCTAGATTCTCTACAACGTGCTCCATACATTTTGCTAAGATGTCCATAAGCAGAATTTGTCTAGAAATCAGTGCAACGTATTTTTCTGAGGATAATAAGATACTGATCACTACTACGGCGGAAAACGTTAAACCTTACAAAACCAAAAAAAAAGTTATAACTAGGTCAGACTATGGAATAACTTTCAAAATACAGCATTCTTGTATATACTGAGTTGCTCTGCCCTTACATACATCTTCTTTAAAATAATACCTTTCCAGTTTGTTCAGCCATTTCGACTTTTTGAAATACTTGCAGAAGTTCTGTTGACTACGAGAAAAAAACACGCACATTTATATCACTAACAGAAGCTACAGTGTAACGTTTTGAGGATTCTTGCATGAAAAGTACAGGAAATACAACTGTCAGGCAAGCATTACCTACCTACAAATTTCTTATTACAATATAATCTACAATGAAATTTTCTAGTGAAGCAAAACGTCCCTCCTATGCAGAAGGAATCCTATTCTCCTTAGACAGTTATGCATTATTAAGCTTTTAAAATTAAGCTTTTGAAAGCTCATTCCTCAATATTATGACCAGTCCTACAAGCAAGGCAGTCAAATACTGACACTTTCCACATCATTGTTTTAAGTAACCTGTACTTTCCAGAACCACTGTTTAATTATTACAAAAGTAAACAGGGTGGGTCGAATTTATTTGTAAATAAAAACTATTGAGTTACTTATGTTAAAATTGTATCTTGCCAATGCAATTTTTGCTATTAATTATCCACGAAAAAAGAATTGTTCGGTACTATATTCAAAAACTTGTTTACCTTGTCATCTACTTCCTGTTGGAGTTTCTCATTTGCTTGGTTTAATTCCTGGAAAAAAAAATTATATACAAGTTACATGTTTTATGCCTACTTATTATCATTCAAGCTGGGCCGTGATCAGTATCCTTCTCGATCTTCTTTGAATTGTATTCCCAAAAAAGGCAAACAAACATGTCACATTTAGATGAAGAGAATGTTGCACTAGGGTATCAAAACATCTCACCATCAAACCATCTCGCCACCAGCGAAATTGCCACCAAAGATAGAACTTAGCTTTAGTGTTTTAAAAAGTCCCAATTATACACAACAATCGAAAAGAACTTTCATGAGCAGGAATTTTCTCCTAAGGGTAAATGTCAAAGCTTTCATTCAACGAACCTATAACCAGTATTTAGAGCATTAAGAGCATGAGAAATTTGACCGTAGTATCGTCAATTAGGATCGACAGATTTGTCTTTGGGTCGACTTCAAATTCGAATAAGCTTCACGAAAAAGTAAAAATCTTAGGCAAGTAATCATAACTATTTATCCGTGTTAATTATTTCAGAGTTATTCGTTGTTGGCAAGTCGACTTCTTGGTGGCGTGATGACCGTAAAGCTGCACTAGAAATGGTATCTAATGCCTGCAAGGATGACGACACCAGAGATCCAGAGTAACGAGATCTGTTGTGGTTTAACTCCTTGGAAGGGGGTGGAGGGGGGGGCAGGAAGGAGGGGAACGGGGGGGGAGGAGTAAAAAAACTCCATAGGATCAGTTTTATTTGTTATTTTCCTTTTGTCTTGGAATTATAACCACAATTAACACTACAGAGAAATAACACCAATCATTTCTCTCATTCGTTTCTGTGTGTTTGATTTTTTGGTCCCTAATTACCAAGTAACCATTCATTTATTAATACCAGTTACCTCTTTTTCCCGTTCATAGCCACTTAGTTTTTGCTTCACTTCCGCATTCTAGAAAAAGGAATCACGATAGATTAATACTAACAATTCTATTAGATGACAAATTTTATCAACAGTAAAGGTTCAAACAAGGGGGTCATTATTCCAGATTTTGGTAAGAAACGTGGAGAAAAAAGGAAGGTTTGAATTAACAAACAGAAAACTCACCAATATTTTCAAGAAGATAGAGTACATATTGCCAATAAACTTTCTCTCTGTAAAGAAATGTTCCTTAAAATAACAAAAAGAGTATTCAACCTACAGTTCTTAACAGCTGAATGTGTTCTTCTCTGAGTTTTCCATACATTCCTTTCAGTTTGTTAAACTTTTCTTCTGATGTCCCTTTTTGATCTGAAGTTACAGAAAGATGTAAAGAAATCTCAGTGAATACGAGCTATCAAAAATGGAGTAAAAGACACTTTCAGTCAATAAACTGATGCTTTATCTTTTTTTTATTTCTCCACCCCTTCTTAAAAATTAGACAAATTAAAGGGGCTGGAATTTAAACAAACCGTAGTGTTTCATTTGGGGAGGTAAGAAACACAAAATTCAGTAATATTATTGTCAGTGTAAAGAGATTCAAATCTGACACTTTGAGGGCAAGTCCTTGACAAGAAACAGTGCGCCACCTACCATGGAGATAATAATTAGGAGTTTTTAGATATCGAAAAACAAATCTGTAAAACAAAACTGTAACCATGTTACGTCACAAGTGCTAGGGAGCAAGGGATGGCGCAGTGGTGAGAGCGCTCACCTTCCACCAATGTGGCTCGAGTTCAAATCCTGGCGTCGAGGCCATATGTGGGTTGAGTTTGTTGTTGGTTCTCTCCTTTGCTCCGAGAGGTTTTTCTCCGGGTACTCCAGTTTTCCCCTCTCCTCAAAAACCAACATTTCCAAATTCCAATTCGACCAGGAATGAGGTAGACAAATAACCACTTTGTGGATGTGCTACCTCCAAATCATTATTTATTTATTTATTATTCATTTGTTAACCGCTGAGAACTTTGCAGGCTCAAAAATGGTGAAATGGATGCACTTTAGAAGCACTCTTAGAGCTCCAATCTGAAACATTAATTGACGGCTATTATACGTATTTATTTTTTAAAAGCCCTTCTCTATGATTCAAAAGCCTTTTGGAATTCAAAAAGGCTTTCATGTAGCACTTTAAAATAATGGCTTGCATATACCCAGCAACTGGGAATCTTAAGGACAACCCTGAACTGGGTACTAGATGATTTCCCACCATTCTTTTCAAACATGTTCAAATAAATAAAAATAATCAAATCAACATTTTACCTTTCTTGTCATCATCTTTACTCTCCAGATCTTTTCTCAGAAGTACATTTTCCTAAAAAGTATGGAAATAATAAATATATCATAATATTAAATAATAATAATATTACATTGTATCTTGTTCAGTAATCAGTTTTTTTTCTAAAAACAAGACTGGCATAGACTTCTTCAACAGTTTCTGTATGGTTTGAAATTTTTTTTGGCCTTTGACCCCCATGAGCAAGCAAATCTCCCCAGCCTCGTCTAAGAAGCTTAGGATGTAGATGAGGAAAACCCTTGTCAGGGTGACTTGCTGCACTGCTGTTGCCAGTGTGATGACATTTTATTTTACCAGCTTTACTGGACACAGGCCTGCCCACAGGGAATGGGCACAAACATAGCCTGTTCCAAGCATTCAGATAGTGCAGAGCAGTGCGAAGTAAAGAAAGCGATGAAAAGTAGAGGGGGACTCCTCCTCCTTAGCTTTTATTTTTTCGCACTCCTTTTGACTTCGCAATGCTCCCACTATCTGAACGCCTGGAACAGGCTAACACAAACAGGACTAATAGGTCCCATGTGAGGTGCCATCCCTACCCAATCCCACAACCTGACCACACAACCTGGCCACACCACCCAGGTCTACATCCCCTTATTTTTTTTCGAACAGTGGTGTGGATTCTTTTACATCCCACATGAACAGATCAGTGAAAGTGCTGTGAGACAGGACCTACGATTTTTCTTCCTTATCCGAGAAGACAAAATAATCTAACCATTTGCAGATGTCATTACAAAGGCAGCACTAAATTAATCTTCTCAGTTGTTTATAGACCCTGAGTGTTGTTCCGGCCAGGGTTTGAACCTGCGACCTCCCACTCAGCCGACCAGCACTCTCCCAACTGAGCTAACCAGGTGGCAGTTTATTTTTCCACCTTATCAGAGCTATTTTTGTCCTTTTTTTTTTTTTTCAATCCTTAAAAATGGAGATCATTTGGAAAGCTCACAGTAAATATAAGACAACAAAACAATGCATTTATTTACCTCACAGGTCTTTTCTGCAATTGTCTTATACTCATCCAATTCATCTGTTAGCTTAAAAACACAAGAAAAACAAGAATTCAGAACAAACTGTAACATGTACCAACTGAAGTTACTCTTTCTAAAAGCCCACAAAAATGCAATTCCCACATACATTGTATGCATTTATCCCAAATATCAGTATGGATATTCTCCACACATTTCTCCATACACTCCCGATTAGTATTTTCTTACTGAGGAGAACGTTTAACAATCAAGCCCTTTTTCACTTGTTGATCATTTTCTTTATTCTCGCAACCTTCATGATTGTTTTAGCAGTGGTACTACAGGGAGAAGTTAGAAGTTGATCACCCTATATATAGCTAGGGATAAAAGGGTTATAACTTACCCTGGCAATCTGCGAACGGAGAGAATCTTCAATGGCTTTTGCCTAAGGACAAACAAAACAGAAGAAATTACATGTACACTTACTGGTTATAAACCACTAGACAAAATCAATGTCCATAAAAAATCCTTTTCAGAGTTTTTCTCTTTCATTGCTTGTACATGTAAGTCAGAAATGACTGTAATCCTGTTACTCCAAAAGGAACTTACTTCTTGTTCCTGCCGTTCAAGAGCCAGCTTCAATTGTGCTATTTCCTGGCGAAGCTGATATATTATGAAGTCTCTAAAACAGAATTACACCATGGGTTAGATGGTTCAAAAGTTTGTCGGAAATTACAAATATTTTAAGTATAGAATAGAAAACTTCTTAGGAGTCAAAGAAAAATAATTCAAGAATCAATGTATATCACTCTCAAGACTCTGAATAAAATAAGTGCTGTTCTCCTTCAGTTTAACCCTACAGATAGGCTATTTTTAAACAGCTAGACACTCCCACACTGAAACCATAAACAAACAGTGTTGAAACAGTCCTTAAAGAAATCAATCAACTATGTATTCACTGAAAGACAAACCTGTTATCTGGCTGGGGTCCATCTGTTGCAGTTAATCCCAGAATATCAGCCTCTGGAGTCTTATTTAACATACAAAACAGAATGACAAAACATCAGCATACACCTGAGGTAGACCATGGTTGACAGGGCTCACAAAAAAACTTGAATTCCATGCAGCTATTCCTTTGGGCAAGCAGCTCTCACATTTTGTTTGTCCTGGTGGGCCACTTCAAGCTCGTCATGCTCGTCGCGCTTGCTAGAATAGAGCATGACTTTTCTGGACCCTTGCCCATTGTGCAAGTGATCTTTAAAACTTACTTGCCCAGCAAGAAAATCTACTTGTCCTGGACCGGACCTTTGCTAGACAGTAACTTTTAATTATTTTTGAGCCCTAGTCAATAAAAATCAACTTGCAGTGCCAAAGCACCAAACGTTTAGCTCAAGGTGTTTGAGATTTAATCAATAGTTGTAAAATTTAACCACCCCTTTGCTCCCATTTGTTAGGAAGCTTAAGCAAAGACGAGAGGATGTCAACAAGAACGACAAAAAAGCATTAGGTCTAGATTGGCAAAACAACACCTCTGCATGTCCATCAAGCTTTTTTGTACATTTCTTTGACATGCACTGCATGACTACGGTGTGAAAATGCCTAATTTCATGTACTGTGGAGGACATGAACTCAAAACAAAGACTTTGGTTTTCTTTTCCTGAACTTTGTTACACTCGTTTAGTATTCACCTCCAGAAAAAATTCCCAGCAATTGATGAGTTAAACAAGATGGAATAAGCGCGATGAAGTTTGACGCAGAGCGTTTTCACTTTTTAAGTGACATTTTTGCAGCCGTCGCTGTCGTTGTTGCTTAAGCTCCCTATTTACTTAGGATGACACATACCTGGGGAGTTGATTGTACTAATGATTCTGTTGCCATGGGAACAGTTAGTGGCTCCATAAGGCTTTGACGTTTAAAGTCATCAGTCAGCACTGATTTGGGCGGGGGTCCTTCAAAACTTTTAGTTCTTGCGAGTACTGGTTTGGGATCAGACAGTGTAAAAGATGGGGGATTCTGACATAAAGCAATTCAAAATTAAGGATTGATTAATTTCTTTTTTGACATGCCCACATGCAGGGTCCTCCACAAAATGTAAGGTAGAAGGAGAAAAAATTAAGTAGGCAGGGTTGTCACTAAGATTTCAAGTTGCCGGGTAAATACAACAAGTAGGCAGAGAATCAAACAGCTCGGCATTTCTTGTGGTTCTATTTTTCTTCTATTTTCCAATAAAAGTAGCTGGGGGTCACTCTCTTAGTAGCCGGGGAAAATCCCCGGCCCCCGGCTCTTAATGACAACCCTGAGTAGGCAGTAAAAATTTAAATTAGAAAGACTGAAAGACAAGGGGCGCAGCTTTCACATGGCGTATATAGCCGCTAATGAAGTTGCCTCCCTTCCACTGGGGAATCCCCTATAAGAAAATTTTAATGTGATGGTTGCCTTGAATTCAAAATTGTAATTCAGCGCATTTTGTGGGATCAAGGAAGGAATTTTAGCCACAAGGACATTACCTTTAATTGACCACACTTTCTTGATAAAAGCGTTTTGATTGTTGATTAGACAAAAGTGTTGGGAATTTTTTTTTGTGATAACCTAGATGGTGATTTTTGCCAGTGGTTAGCTAGTGCTTCTTGAGAACCCTACATATATACGTATAAATGCATACAAGCTAACAAAGATAATCAATACATGTATTTCTTGGTAACATAATTGCCAGTATACCTGGGGGAGAACAGGAACAGGAACCAAAGCTTTCACATATGCCATGTTTCCAGCATCAAAGAAGAACTTCTTTAGCCTGAAAAAGGAAAATGGAAAAAAATTCAAAATCTAAGGAATTGAAAAAGACAACTGTTAAAATTTAACTACAAAAAGTACCAAAAACAGCTTACTCTGCAAAATGGGCGTAAAACCTGTCTCGGTGTCCAACCAACGTATCTGCAGGCAAGCCTTAAACAGGTGAAGGAAACGTTTTAACAATGAAGTTAATAATACAAGCATTCATCAGTATTTGAGAAGAACAGCTTCCCCAAAAACCTGTCCATATATCAGTGAATAACTGATAGTTGGGACCTCTTTTAAACAGGCACTTCTAGTAAATAACATAAATGACTGCAACCATTTTTTAGGATCATAGTTTTTTAATTTTGCATTGCTTTTATTACTAAGCGACCACCCGATACAATGGTTTGATCTTTGTGTTCATTGTATGTAATTAATGCTACTCAGAGTATTGGAAGAACTTTTATGGATTTAGGGCCTGTTTACATGGAGGTGGGGGACCCCAGATAGGTGAGGTAACAGGTGGCGGGTCACCCCACCTATCATGTAAATGAGATCAAATTAAAATGGAGATTATATGAACAGGCAGGTTAGCCTACCTAAGCAGGTTACCTCACCTTCCTGGGGTCCCCCACCTCCATGTAAACAGGCCCTTACAAAAACTGTAACACCAACAACAGCAAGATGCTTGCAATACATTCTGTCCAAAAAGTAGAAGTGTCCAGAGTTATTCTGCAAGACCTCCAACCAGCAGTTCAATTAGTCGGAAGGAGCAACCTTCCATAAACAACCACTAACTCTGCGATTTTGGGTGTTCGCGTACGAGAGGTTCAACTGGCAAATGTGAGTGAAGAAGGACTCACACATAATTTAATTGACAAAGGGTTAAATAGATCAGCCAGATATACTGCCGCAAAGGTATGAAACTATCAAATGCTAATTGCTGACCCAATTACCAAAACAGAATTAACTAGCCAAAATGTAACTGACTAAATCTATTTGCGATAGTCCAGTGACATAAAAATTGTGACAACTCATCTTACTTGCATGCAGTTTATACATTATATCCACAACAATATCATATAAGCCACCACATTCCTGAAAATTTGAAATGAAAATCAAAAATCAAACAGTTGCAGAGGTGGGTTGTAACGAATAGTATAATTCATTGATCAGTACCGTATAGGCAGTCTGTCCTTAGCTTCACTTGTAACTATAACTTGGCAAATCAGCGCAGGCAGATTATTATTTTTTACTACGTTTTGAATGATTGACATACAATTTTAAAACTTAAAGAAACCCTTTTAATCCTTATTGTGGTCAAAGAAAAATTCACAAAAAAAAATTAAATTTCTTTTTAATAAGTAAAATCCATAGATAAAACTATTCAAAAGCTCTGTCAAAGAGGTTTTATTAAAATTGTAAAATGATAGGATTTCATCCACAGATATAAAAGTTAGCTTGACAAATAATTTCACCGTAACATCATGGTTGAAACGAAAGAGTTCAGCAGTTATATAAACTACCTGGACAATGACTGGAAATGGACAAATCCTACACTGCACTGCTTGGAGCTGAGAACTTGCACGGAATGGATCAAGTGTGCTAAATACTACAAACAAAGATTTGATGCAATAATTTTAATAGATCTTAACTAAACCACATGTGCCTCTGTGGAGGAGAGAGGTCACGAAATTAGTTAAATTAAAAATGTAATGTAAAAGAGTGGAATATTTTTAGTTCCAAGAACTTCAAAGTTTTATTAGCTGGGTAAATTGGCTGTGTTAAAATAAAAAATTATGTCCTCCTAATTAAAAGTGGAAGCATTCAACCTGAAGCTTTGGTAAAAAGGGCAATAAAAACAACAACTTGTTTTGCAACATTACGGCAAATTGAGTTGAAAAGTGATGTTGCACATTTTACCAACCACGTCAAACCTGTTCACAACCTGATTTATTGTATGACAACTTATTTTTTTTTGGTGGTAAAACACACAACACAGTGTTCTCCTTACCAGGTAGTAACCGGTAAAATTTACTACTTGAAGTGTTACTAAAATTAAATAGTTGTTTCAAAAAATTTGCAAGTTGTGCAGATCCAAGGACAGGCTTTTGTGGACAGATTAAAAAGTAGGCAACTTGACTTAAGTGATAAGAGCTACATGTACCAATCCAAACAGTTCCATAAAATGTCAGAAGCTCAGTTTGTAAGCCAGTTTAATTATAACAGCTTAGTCTGATCAGCAAACAAAAAAAGTCAGTGATTAAATGATCCTTCACTTACCTCTTTTCTCGAGATCCACCAATGTGTCCAGGTAATCAAATATATCTACTGACAACTCAAAACTATGGATAGGATTATATCAACAAAATATTATCAGACAGCTGTGTGTGAAAGATACTATTAATTTCCAATATATCTTCCTTTAGAAACCACTACACTTTTTATAAAACTTAAATCAACAGATCAGAGCAATGACAGCTTTACTTCTCACTATAAAATAGATTAAATTATACTTCATTTATATGTCTTAGGTACTCACTAATCATTGACATCTGTTCCAGAATACACGATTGGTCCTCCATCACTATTACGAAGAGTGCCTGGAATTGACTCATTCTACAAAATCACAGGATTAGATAGAAAAAATTAGAATTTTTATTATATTTAACTATTGAAATAGTAATCATGGATCAATATTAATTCTGTTCCAGATTCCAATTCAAGTGTGACATGACATGCAGCAAAGTCATAAAATTTTGATTCTGTAGATAAACAATAATTTTTTTGAAATTATTGAATATAATTTCACAACAATATTTTTATTACTGTTATGGCACGATCATAGCTGATCAATGCTCTCTGTTGATCATCAACAGAGACCATTCATCAGCTACTGGTGAGTTTTAAAACTCTTGGCAGTTTTGGGAAGGCAGCCGTAAGTAGCCTGTCCTCTTACAAGAGTGTCCATTAGCAGAGCTTCTACTGTATTCATTGATTTCCGGCCTACCTTATTATGGAAGTCCAACTTGGCTACAATCACAGCCAGATAGGAGTGAATTAACCAACCATAGCCACCTTTTGCGGAATGTTTCTATGATAGTCAGAAAATGCACTTTATTGTCTCAGTGAGTTAATGAAGTTCACATAAAAAAGCTCTGTTTAAAATTACTACATTAACAAATTTTAATATTATTTCATCTGGCTGTTGAACAGTAACATCTATTACGTAAAGGTAAGCAAATTCTATAGTAGTTACTCCAGAAATATATCCACACTACACCACAGAAGAAATTTGGTTGAATGAGCTCTAAAAAATTCTAGTTCTGCTTCATACTTTCCTTTAAAAATTTAGAAGGAAACTGAGAATCAACCTACGTTAAAAAATTTTAACCCGCATTTAATTTTGACCTGTGACCTGTGCAGTCAAGCAGAGACCAGGTTCTGGTCGTTCAAACGTCAGATAGCGCTATCCAACGGAAAAATCAGTATCCAATATAGGTATTAGGGAAACCAATAGCGTTATCTACTGGAAAGAGATTTATCCAGTGGATAACATTACCCACCTTTTGAACAACTGAGGCCTGGGCAATATTACAGTCAAACCGGGAAAACCGTGAACACTAGAAATATTTCTGGAACGTTATTGTCTTGCAAGAGGAAAGCCAATCAGGCATGAGAAAACTAAAGCAAGAACGTTAATTAGTTTGTGGTTTTGTGGCCAGTTTGTATGTCCTGATCTTTGCTGTGATTCAAGTGTTCACGGTTTTCCCAGTCGCACTGTAAAACCTGGTAATTTTTAAATGTAAAGAGAAGCACAAGTTTTTACTGTGTACAAATGTACAGGTTTGAAATTTTTTCAATTCATTTATTTGTTCATTCTGACTTATATTAATCTAAATTACCCAGAATTCTTTCATATCCTTCAGCATCTGCTTGTATTTAAGAGACTCCTTCAGAGCCTGTTTAGATAGAAAAAAGGGGGATATTAATTACTGGGACATGCAAATTATAATAATACTACTGATGATAAAGATAGAGGGTCTGGAAGGGGGGTTCTGATTCCATATTCCAGCACCTTTTTCACAAAAATCCCACATCCCATTCTTACCATTTTTTATCACTTTCCTAAATCCCATTTTTTTCCTCCAAAATACATATGTGAAACAAGACTAATTGCTGTAAATATACAGATTGGCTCTTTCAATTGATGTTTTAAATTTACGGGTGTCTTAAGGCCATTGCAAAAACAAAATTGCTTTTCGGAACTCGGTATGACAAAGCAGAGGGGAAAAGGAGGAGGAAAGAAAGAGGGAGAGAGAAGGGTTTCTTACCCTTCTCTCCCAACCCAGTGATGTTGAACAAAGCCCTCTCCCAATTGCTAAATGATAAAATTCCTAAAATTTGCTCACTTGTTTTCTCCACTACGACATTCTCGCTAAAACATGTGGTAGAATGACGATGGCTATCACATTTTCCTGCCAAAATCACGCTTGCTCGCACGTGCCCACAACTTAGTATTGGGAAAATCTCATTCTCGTAGTCATCCTCATATGAGAATCTAAAGCTCTCTAATATTCAGTCAGTTTAAATCATATTTTTTCTGTGATGTCTTTCACATATTTCTGTTTATTGAAATAGCTAAAAGACTAGTTAAATTACCAATACTTACATTTGGATGGCCTTCCCTCAGCAACTTGTGAATAACCAACATAGCTTTCCAGCACATGATGACTTGTGAAGGTAATGGCATACGTCCTAATGAGTTCCAGAAAATTGATGCACCTTTCTCGTGCCATGTTCCAATAATCGCACATAAACAAAATTAAGGAAGGTTTGAGAGTAATTAGACAGCACTTCAAGCTATTCATAATAAAATTCTAACTTTTTATGTACAAGGCTGGTCATTTTATGGCATTTAGAGTGATGGGGCATTGGGGTTGGACCCTTTTGGCGTTTACAGCATTAGTAGTGTTTATGGGATGTTGAGCATTGGATGTTTGTGCCATTTTACAGCGTTTGTAGCGTTTAATACCATTAAATCATATTTAATGTAGCTAACGACTAGGAGCTATGGTCTCGGGTGTTTTTGGCATTCTTTGGTAGCGTGTTGGTTGTCTGTAGCATTGTTGCGTGACTATGTTTGCGTTTGTAGCGTTTACCATTGTTCGTGAGCATGGGGGCAGATTCCTGTCCAGCGGTATGTCGCTTTGGAGCATGCGGAGGCCATGTGCCTACGTTGTGTTTGCATTGTACTCGAAGCTTTGTTAGTATGGCGTGGCGTGGCATTCCAGTAGCCTAGCATTTCTCTTAGTTCCCCTCCCTCCCTCCGCTTTCTTTCTAATTTATTTATTTAGTTATTTATTCTTTGGGGGGTTTGTTCATTTTACTTCCACTGGGCTTCTGGCCTCAGTGTGACGGGTGCTATAGTGGGGGACTGGGCGTGGAGGGGCTTGTGGCTGGGTTGCGGGTTGGTAGGCCTGTGGGTGCTCGTCCACCTTGGGGTGTATTGCGGTTACAGCCCCCTGGCCCATGGGCACCCAACCTCCACTTGCGAAGCAGGCGTTAATGGGGTGTCGGCGCCGTACGTTTGGCACTTGGGTCTTGTTTAGCCTTTGTATGTTTCTTCATGCTCAGTGTACGTGGGTGCCTTTGGGATTGACATGTAGGGGCTCAAGTTTCTCCCAGCCATGAGCCCCCTCTCTCTGAGCTTGGTGTTCAGCTCAGAGGTCCCTTCAGGGCTCATGGTTGGAGGGCACGGGTTTGCCATTCATCGGGGCGTAACTCTGTCTGGGGAATGGCTGTGCCAAAAGTGGAATCCCCTGGACATCCTGGCCACCCACCTCCACTAAGTGATGCAGTTGTTAAATGAGGTTTATTTAACACAGTTAAAAACGAGGAGCACAGGCGTGGTCAGCAGTCACTGGTTTAGCTCAAGCGTGGTCAGCCTTGCTTGCATCACCTCCGTACGCTCAATACACTGTTTTCCTGGCGGCCATTCTCTTCATCTAGCCTTTGGATCATTTTTTTACAACCATCCCTTGTCCCGCCCACTTTATTTTCCACTGATAAATCAGTATGACAGGTGCCTGGTTCCATTGGTTAGGGGTCTCATGGCTGGAGGGCACAGGTTTGCCAGCCATAGGGGCACAGCTCTGTCTAGGGGCTGGCTGTGCCAAAAAGGGAAGTTCCTAGACACCCCAGGCACCCACCTCCACTAAGCAACACAATTGTTAATATTTATTCAAGGATATTTCTGATGTGTTTCTCTTTGACAGCAGACTCAATATTGTTGACAGCTTTGGCAATTGCTTCTACCTAAAAAGTAAATAGAATTGCATAACTTTATACAGCATTATTCATGTAATATTTAGTATTTACCGTACCAGTGGATAGCAATTTGTGCACATTTTGATTGGCTCCTGTAACTTGGAATATCCTTAGCTATTCACTGTTTTGGGACAGGAGTCACAATGGCATCCCATTTTACAACAGTTTTTAGAACCCAACCCTTAAACAACAAATGAAGCAGCTTTACCAACAATTACCAGAAAAGCAACAACATTTGGCTTGTCGTTGTTTACTAGCAGGTAAAATTATGCACTCGACAAATCCCCAAAACACTGTCATTAAAACATGTTTATTGTATAGACACAAGTGTTTTACTGGAAAATATACCACTCGTAATATTCATAAAAACTACATCCAGGACCCAAGTGGTTTATGCACCTATCTATGTAAATCCTGTGGGGGGGGATGCGGGCAAGGGGTGGGGATTTGATGCCTGAGACTACCCCCCTGTAGGGCTTTTGATCGTGTGAAGCAACCCCGGGGTCGGGACATTTGACTTTGACCGACAGAAGCCTGGTATCAATTCAGAGGCAGTTACCAAATCCGTCCCTCAAGGCTTTCTGAAAGTCACGCTGTTGGAGAAAGGTGTGAAGTTTTCATTTGTTTTAATCGCCATAATCCGATACTTTAAACTGTCATCTAAACAGATAATGTCAGCTATTTTGAGAAAGTTTTTATCTTCAAGTTCCCATCTGATTGTAAAACTCGATTGAAATCGAATTCCACAATGAAAGTCAGAGGATTTTTTACGGGTCACTGATCCAACCTGTTCCGACATGTTGAGCAGATGTCATAAAACATTTTACGTTTCATTAATATTATAATAGCACGGTCAATCTTCCTAGAGTGATTGCGTTGTTCAAAATAAGACATGCTAGTGGAGAGAGAAAATACTTAATTACAGCGAGTAATTTAACGGAGCTTACGTTTAGTAAGGACGTATTTTTGAACTGTTTTTTTAATTTGTTTTATACAGTATTATAGCATTGTTTGTGTAGATTTTTTCCCCTGGGGTGGGGGCTTTTTTGACACTTTTGATTGACCTTTCGTTTCCCACCCTGGGGAATTTGATCAAAAAATTTCAAAATTTGTCAAACCCCACCCCTTGCCTGCACTCCCCCCCCCCCCCCCGGGGTTTACATTGATAGGTGCATTATTTTCCATAATCTCACATGTGAGTTTATCGATGACGTAATTTCGGTAATTTCCCTCTATTATTTTATCGATGTCTTTTTGTGTATATAATGAAAAGAACATTACACAGTGGCTTGAAGATATGAATTTTATTTTCTCATGGCAAAAACAATATTTTACTCACTCACTGCCCTCACTCGTAAAATATTGTTTTGCCACTCGAAAATAAAATGCATATCTTCGCACCCTCATATAACATCCTCTATATACCATAGAAAGCTGTCACTAAGTGTTATCTTTTTTAAACAAAAATTAGTTTTCCATTTTGATCTAGCTGATTTAGTAAATACTAAAACAACTATCACCCTTAAGGTTGATGCACAGTGCAAGATACATGTATTTACTTGACACTTTGCCTCTCAGTACAATATCCACACCTTCCGCATTGGGACAATAGTTGTATGTAATAATTACAGATAAAAGTACCAGACATTAGTTCTAAAGACAACAAGAATGATTTGTTCGAATTACATTAGTTCAAACTCTTACTGTACTATATGATGTTATGGCAAGAAATAATAATTATAACTTTATAAATCAGACACTTTGGCAAGAGAGGGCATATATATAGACTGTGACCTTCACATTTTGGAATGATGTACATTCCCTGATTTATAACATACATATTTTTTTTATTTGGCCAGTCGCAGGAAAAAGAAAATTTTGCTGCTTTTAAATAGCTCACGTTTTCATTTTTTTTTCAACATTTTTACGTTTCCATACAGAAGTTTAAGCTTATATATAAGCTTAGTATGTGCAGTGAACCATCACAATTCACATGTGACTTTTTTACATTTGAGAGTGTTGACTACAGAGCCGTCCTTTGCATATCTGCTTCATGCAACTCTGCCTTAGTCTCTGCCACAATTGGTGTGCTAATTAGCAGCAATTTCTCTACGGAAATACCCAGAAACAAGGGCCCGAATTCAATATTGTCATGCTAGAAACTAACGCCAATTAACCGTCGATCTTTCACTGTTGTTAATTAAGCTTACGTTCCAAAACAAAACAATGGCAATCGGACGCTGATAATAAAAATCTTAACACAGCACAAATATTAATACAGAGAGGCAGATTGTTTCCAAATTTTATGTTAAGTCCAAGTTATTATTTTTTAAACCTAATGACGTCAGTAAGATATTTCTTATTTATTTTGCTCTTTCACAGTTAAATTCTTCAATTGTTATTAAAGAAATCAAATTGGATTCATTCTGCCACGATCGCAATCCGATGTTATGATTGAACCACTATGAAAATACAAACACTATCAAATCGAAATTCGCCCTTAAGGACATGGAAAATTTAACTTGTCCCGAAAGACGAAAAGCCTTTTGACAAATTCAAACAAAAATCATACCCATAAAACCCATAAAACCAATATTATTAAAATTATAAGGCTTCCAATATACCTGGTCGCGTTCAAGCTTTTCTCTCTCTTGGGTTAAGCTTGGTTTCCTAGAAAGTCCAAGTGTTGAGGTATTCATGATTTATCTATATATAAAATCACATCACTACGTGTTTTGATCTCGTAATGGCCACGTTTTCCAAGGGCAAAATAGCCTTACGTACAAAAATACCGCGGAGTTAAATCGGTCACGCCGCCAAAAACGTTCCACGGTGAAGGGACTGGGAACTAATATGAGAGACTCATTACCAGGCTTTCTCCAGTTTGCGGTCTAAGATGTCTACGACGTCATCAAAACATTTTGTTGCCATTTGCGTTTTCTTAACCGATGGGTCTCTACGCTTAGCCTTACTAAGAATTTGTTCAACCTCAAAGTCTACAAAGTGCAATGTCTTTCTCAGCAGAGTCCTTGCACCCTAGAGATACCCTTAGTTATAAAGGATTTTGAGAGGACGCTCAGTCCACTGTACTCATTATGGACCAAGCTGTTGGGACACACTCTTACCGTAGGGAATACATGTATACCGTTCAGTGGGTTGAATCAGTATACACTGCATGTAAGGTAATAAAAATCGGACACAATGTGCACTTGACAAGTTGTTCAAAGCTGGGTTAAGGTAACCCAGGATTAGTTCGAAATTTGAATTCAGATATGAAAGCTTAAAAAGCAAATTCAGTTTAATTCTTTTTGTTAACAATTTGATGATTGGCTACTCTAAAAAGAAGAGAGAAAATTGGGCAAGAAAATGCTTTTGATGAAAAGAAAAAGAGACCCGGGTTAAAATTTAACCCTGGGTTTAGCGCTAATCGGCCTTCGAACAACTGGGCCCTGAAGGACCATTGAAGACTTCGTTTTTGTGCTACAAGGGGTCGGGACACAACAATGGGCATGTTACGGTAAAATTCCGACAAGCGATATGGCAACAGCGGACTAAGACAGATAAAATGACGGCAAAACGATACTTATAAATGGTTTAAAACCACGACAACGACGAGGACAATCCTATACACAATTCTAAAATACAGACAAGGGTATGGCTTTCTCATCCATACGCGAAATGACGGGTTTTGATATTCACACAATTGATTTACGTATCCCCCCTCCCTCTCCCACGAAGAAGGCCTTACAAGAACAAGTCTCCTGGGCCCAGTTGTTCAAAGGTCGATTATTGTTAACACGGGGTTAAATTTTAATCCAGGCCCCAGTTTCTTTTTTTCAAAAGCATTTTTTTTTGTTCATTTTGACTTGTCATTTTAGAGCGTCCAAACATCAGATTTAACGCTAAGACTTGAATCAACCAGAATTTGTTATGTACTTTTTTTTCTTATTTTTTCAATCTCGCTAAGCAGAAGTAACTGAAGCTGACCGCTTTCAGAAATTTCGGTTTTTCTTACAAGTAGCCTCTTGCAGTGATGTAGGTGGATTCGTTCGGGTAGGCCTGTAAAGCCCGTGAGGAAAAACAAACACATAAGAAGAACAAAATATTTTAACCAACTATTTCATATGACTTAGCAAATGCTTCGGAGTTCACTTCATGGTGATTGATTCATAAATGTAACGAAAAAACCGCCTGGAGAATTTTTTTTCTTCAGTCGTTGACAAACGTCTCTTTCCGCGCAAAGGGCGCGAGGACACCGGTCATGATTAGGGTCCAGTGCTTCTCTGACAAGTCTCTGTTTTTTTTTTGTTAACAAATGGCGCCTCTAGCTGGTGGAAACAGCTTAAACTATCGCTTTTGTATGTTTTTTGAGCGAGAAAATATCACTGCAAGAAGTTTATAGGAGTTTCAAGGTCACTGAAACTACGGATATTCTATCTTAAAAGGTAAGATGGCTTAAACTTACTTTATTACGACAACAAGTTGTTCTTTGTTTAAACTGGCGTCTCATATATCAGCTTCTTACTATGCTAACACCGAAACAAGAAATAAAAAATGATAAAAAATGAACTTTATTACGATTTCAAAAGCGCTATGGAAACATGACGTACTGAGAAAAAGAACATACTGGTTGCCCTAGTAACACAGTGTTTATTCAGTTCTTCTCTCGCTTTATCGCGACCAGTCGTGTATTTTACTGCGGATAGAAGTTTGCAAATCGTTCATCGATTTTTCAGAAGTTTCATTTTTCTGCAACCCAAGATGGGTTGTGGAGCATCAAAAGCGGGTCCTTGTGCTTTCGTTCAAGTTCCCTGCACCGGTAAGGACAGGGTAAAGACTTAAAGCTTTTTTTAAAAAACTGCTCGAGGTTTTTGGGCGTCGTCCTCTTGATGCAAGCTTGTGTCGTACATGCAAGCTTACCACTTCCGATAAAGACTCAGATATTTTCATTCACAATTAACATAATCAAAATTGCTTATTCAATGTGAAAGTTGGTCATTTCAAGAGGAAAGAGTAAATTTTTTGTCTTACATCGGAAAAGCATCAAAATACGCCCGAAAGAAGACAAGACATATATTTGTTTTTACCACGGTTTTGAAGTTCAACAAAATTCAAACGCCGAGTAAAAAATTTCCCAATAAAGATCAGTTAACACAGAAAAAGAAAAAAACTCTGATTTGCGTTCTCTAGGTTTTCTGTAAGTATTAGCCTCATAAAGTATTTCTTGCTTTACAGGTAAAAGTCCAAGCAGGCTGAACAGCACAACCGCGAAAAACAGGAAAGCGTGTAAACCCTTGCCAAAAACAACCAAGGCAGCAGAGTTAAGAAGACAAGCCAATGAAGCTAAACTTAGTAAGTTAAACAAAACAGTTGCTCATGTAACTCCTAGCAACTATTTAGTTTTTTGTAATTTTTTAGACAAACGAGAAACTTTTCGCAATACTTTTATATTTGTGTATGAAATATATCGTCATGTTAATTTATTTGTATTGGTTTCCTTGCCTTATTTTTCTCTGGGTTATAGGTTATAATTTCAAATTCTGGCTAACAGAATCTCCGGTTAATTTTCGTAATATTTTAAACTCATTGCTGCCATTTTGCAACCCTTTAGAACTGATTTCAATCACTTTCTGATTAAATCAAGCCCATAGCCTATGGTTGATTTTGTATTTTAACGTGAGGAAAAGTGAACCTGTTTACACAGGTTTCAGCTCAGATGCTATATGGGTCTCAAACAAGACAAACTTCGGTATAAATATGAGAAACTCTATGTGCTATCGAAGCAAAAGCTTTCTTGTGTTGGTATTAGTCTTACGATGAACATCAGGGGTGGTAATGGGAAGACAATATACTACAGGATCCTCTATCCAGAGCCAAACCGTAAATCCGTCAAAACATGATACTGAAATTCATATTATGAAGTTATGAATATATGAAAAATCATATATGTGAACTGCTGAGTGGAGAATTATATGAAGGAAGATCATCGCAGTTATATACGCAATTTTTTCAGTTGCTAAAAGAAAGCTAGAAAAAATCAGGCTTGTACGGGATTCGAACCCTACTTCTGCGATACCGGTGCAGCGCTCTATCAATTAAACTAACAAGTCAACTGAAAAAAATTCAGGCTTGTACGCTGTACCGGTATCGCAGAGGTCAAGGGTTCGAATCCCGCAAAAGCCTGAATTTTTTTCAGGCTTGCTATTCGCAGCAGCAAAAGTTGCGTATATAGCTGCGATGATCTTCTTTCACGTAAGAAATTCATATTCTTACGTAAAAATTAACAAAATACTATATATCCTGGGAGCAGGTAAAAAACGATAAAGGCGCACTTGAGCCAAAGGCCCAAACGGCTGGGGCTTATCCCAGTTTTCTTAGCATGAAACATGCCCAGAAGAATTGCTACTTCCCCCTGGACGGGATGCTAGTCCATCGCAGAGTTATCCCCAGCAGTATGTTACAGGTACCCATTTATACACCTGGGTGAAGAGAGACAAAGTGGAGTAAAGTTCCTTGTCTAAGGAAAGAACGCTACGGACGAGGCGTGAATCCCGCACCTCCAGATCCGGGTTTCGAGGAGTTAACATACCCTGAATATAAACCCTTTTTTATGTTATTTTGATGTCAGTATACCGCGAAATACTGTCAACAAAATACCATATAAAAAGGTCTTAAAATATACCAGTGATACAACATGCTTATACTGGAATTTACTAAAGTCAACTAATGCTATACATTTTAGTTCAGTTTAGTTAAGTTTATTTCATTTAATTTAGTTTACTTTAGTTTAGTTCACATATTGTGCACTTTTCATTATTAATTGTAATTTTTTAGTATGAAAAATGTTTATGTTTTTTTTTTAGAAAACTCTAACGGGCTGAACTCAAGTACCTCACTGAGACAAAGTACATCTAGACCCACACGAAGTAAACTCACAACGAGTCAAGTTTCAAAGAAGGTAACATCCAGTCCAAGTTCCCCTCAACCAAAGGACATCCGACCGAGCAGCGCCACAACGACTAAACCACAGAAGCGCCATCTTGCCTCAAACGTGCCCCTGTCATGTTCTCAACAACTTCAGGGGAAAACATCAACAACTACTACTGAGGCGCGAACAGCAAGTTGCCAGTCTGTGAAAAGTCTGGAATCAAGTGGATTGTCCAAGACATCAAGGAACAATGCTCCTAACACCAAAAGTAAGGCAAATATTACTACTGTGACAGGACCAGCAAATTCCCAGTCTGTGAAAAATCTGGAATCAAGTGGAATTTCCAAGTCATCAAAGGACAATGTTCTTAACACCGCAAATGAGGCAAGTCAACGAATCAGCCAGCCTGCAAAGAGACCTCATTCAAGTCCCTCTTTGAAAAAGAGTTCATCTGATACCACTGTTGGGGCAAAACCAACGACGAGCGGGGATTCAAAGAGGCCAACATCAAGTCCTACGACAGGGCACAAGCAACAGCCGACTAAAAGCTACCAGCCTGAACGACCCAGTTCAAGTTCTTCAATAAAAGAAAATCTGCCTATTACAAAGAACAAAGCGAGGGCAACTCAAACATGTTCCCAGCGTACCGTGCGGCCCTCATCGGGCCCATCTAACGTCAAGAACAGCGCAGAGACAAAGAAAACGGGCCGTGAGCCTAAAAGACGGCCGCGATCAAGTCCAGCTTCTAAAGGTAAACAGATCGAGGCCAACAATGAGGTGATCAAACAGCCCATATCAAGTCATTTGTCAAAGGACGATATGCCCAAGACAACCTACACAGAAAAACGAAAGAGCTCTCGGTCTCTTAAGAGCCCTGTGTCACGTTCTGCTTCTGCAGAGGGCAACCCAGCCAAGATCGTTGAGACCTGTAAAATCAGGCAGCACGCAGCTCAGGAAAGAAAGGCCGACCCTACCGACCAGCCCATAGTCACCGAAGACATTAAGAAGGTTCTTGAGGACGAAGACTCCCCCAAGAGAGAAGTTGTTGAGGATAAGTTTCAGTCAAGATCTCTGGTAATTGAATATTGTACAGTTCCTTTAATTTATAATAACTATAAACAAGAAAACAAATGGAACATTTTCTAGTTACTTCAGTTACGAATTGTGAAGCTCAAAAAACAAGGACCCCTTGTGAGGGTGGGGGCAGGTTTTGTTTGCGTGTCTTTGCGTCATAAATTAAACCACTGTCAACTTTAGATCAGCTCTACAGCCACAATCAATAGTGGAGCACTTTTTGCGATACGCTCCCCCATTGAAGAATATCAGTCGAATAGCTCCATAGAAGTTGTAGCACCTACAACTGAAGCACATTCGCTGATTGTGATCATTGTAAGCGAACTGACAAAAAATGCGCTTATTTCTTTTAACAGGAGTCGTCCGCCTCGGATGCGGAGCTAGACTATTTTGTAGCTGACATTATCCAGTCACAGCTAAACCTCGTTCAAAAGAAGACATCTCCAGAGAAGAATCCTAACGTTCTCAACTCACAGCCTGCTACCATGAGCTCACCCACTGAAAGGACAGGTAACTACATGGACATTTCTACGGTTATCATACTTTTATCAGTATTTATCACTGTTCAAAACCAGGATTCGACAGGAAAGGCCCCCACGTTTATCATAAATGGGACCAAAAATAAAGAATGCAAGAGATAGCATCCCTTTTCTAATTAATACACATATCCCCTTAATATAAACAATGCTAATTGAGAGATTTTCTCAAATTTAAAAATTGGTTAGAGACCATTTGTTCTGAACTTTTAGAAGAAATTTTCCATGACCTTTTTTGGAGGAAGAATGACTTTCCAGTTCAGTTGTTGTTTTGCTTGGTTCTTATTTGTGAAACAAATCTTCCCTTACAGGTTTTGAGCAAGGCGCGTCATTCGTGGGTACTACAAAAGACGATGCCATTGAGGATGACGGTAGCGGCTGTCAACAGGAATCTAACAGCTCCATAGAAGGTTCTAACATTGGTGAAGCGGAAATAGCGGCCAATGACTCCGAAATCAGTCAATCTCCTTCATCTCCGACTGTTACAAAGGTGAACGAGAAAGCCGAAGAGAAGGGCCGTACATCAACCACTGCAGGTGGTGTTCTGACCATCTTTCCAGAAGAGAATGCTCATATCGATTCTATGGAGCCCATGGGAGTGTCTAAGCTTATTCAAGATGGTCCGTCTTCGACAGACATTAACACTCTAGTGCATTTTGACTGCGCTGATGGAAAGAAGAATCCTGGGAGCTTGAGATCGTCTCCAGGTGCAACGAAATCTCAAGAAAAGATTGATTTGGCTGTTGAGCGTAAGAGTAGCAAGACGTCCATCGATGGAAGAAAATCATCTCGTACCCCGACAGCTTCTAGGTCGAGTGCAAAGATTAGCAACTTGTCAGCCGGAGATTCGGTAGATGGTTCATTTCCTTCACAGACTACATGCTCAAACAGTAGCCCTTGCAGTAGTCGTTCCACTACAGATACCTCTATGAGATTAAACCATCGGAAATCAGGTCAGAGGCCCTTGTCTGCTGCAAAAGTGCCAGAAAAATCAAAGTCGAGTCAGAACAAGCCACATTCAAGCGCGAGGTCACTTTCTGATCCAAAGGTGTCTGATGTAACAAAGTCACTAACACCAAGCAGAAAATCGTCTCATGGTCAGTCATCCAGAGTGCAAAATGCAGACAAAAAACGACAACTGACACCGACGAATATAAGGGGCGAGTTGAAATATGACAAGGTTGGAAAAATGAGCGGCTCTCAAGAAATGAGCGGACGAAGCTCCTCAGCCACCTTGTCAAAGCGGTCAGTGAGCCGCAACTCCTCCAAATCTGCAGGAACGACATCCCCGACATCCACTGCACCTTCAGTTGTGAAGAAAGAATTGGATAAGTCTAAGTCTGATGACAAAATACACCAAACGCCTAGTGAACAGAAAGGTGTGGTCAAGGCACAATCTTCCTGTTATGAACGAGCAGAAAAGGCCAAATCAAATGATAAAGGGAGGATGGATGGACACCATAGCCAGAATAGCCTATCCACAAGCAGTCTGCCTATAAAAGAGGATTTGGAAAAACGTCCTAAAAGCGGAAGATCAATCAGCATAGGAAGTAATGTGTCTATTGTCAAGTCGGAGGAGCCCTTGAGTAATCCTCGAAATTCATCTTTAAAGAGTTCACGTAATGGCAAAGTCATCTCTCCTTCACAAAAGACACGTGTGCGTTCTGCAAAAGAGAACTCTGGAAGTGCTCGCAGCTTAAGAGAGACACCAGGAGAATTTGAGGTGCTGGGTTCTTCGAAAACATTGCAGTTTTCCTCTCCTTCTTACCCAGAGGTGCGATCAAGGAACTCACGAAGTAAAACCTCTCTGAACAAGATGGAAATGTTAAACAATGATAATGAACTAAAGAAGGAGACTTCACTTAACCCATCCTCGGGGAAGCTACGCAAATGTTCACCCACTTAAGGTAGAATTGCTGTAGTTCACTGTTGTTGTAAATAGTTTTACGCGTATTTCAGCGACTTTCATTCATCGACAATTTTTGTTCTGAATATTTCAGAGTTTTTTTTGTATATAAGTCACTTTCAAAATAAAATGTTTGAAAGCAGTCACTGGCGTTGTTTCATTTTTAGTCGAATCAAGTTTCTACAAATAAGCTACATAGACCGTTGTCCCTTACTAAAGCACCTTATACAAGAAAGTGCTGAATGAAGTATTTTGCAAAAAATATATTTTCAGGGGTATATTTGCGGGTTCCCAAGATACGTTCCACTTATTTTCGGGTGCCATTAACGTTTTCAGTACGGGTCTGTGCCTACTATCCGACAGCCTAGAACAAGGGCTAATCGGAGGTAGAGGGGGAGACCTGACTGGAAAGTGGAAACGGGTTTTTCCCTGCTGACTAGTCTGCCTCCGAGAACACAGACGCACTCAAGCTACTTTAAATAAGCATATGTTTCACTCGTGGCTCTCAGAGTTGGATTGAATAAATTGTGGTATAAATTTCTTGATGAACAAACCAATTTGCCAAACTGATGGAAGCACAAGACGGCAATGATGGTGTCACCATTGATAAATTTTGCTCCGATTAGAGAGAGCCATAACGTATTACTAGCTCAGTTACTGCAATCCATTTCAGAAAACGCTTTCCGTGCGTCATGTCACTTGATTTGGATCTTTGGGGTCGCTGTCTACTGCATAGAAATAACGACAATTTAAGTTTAAGGACGGAGACACTGAAAGGGAAATCTCTTCCAAGTTTCCTCTCCGGCTGGAGCCTGTTCGCAGGGTTGGCCGGGAGATTTCTTTGCTTTTCGGACGGACCATTATAAGGGTGATGGTAGGGGTGGGGAGAAAAAATTCAGGCAAGGGAAAATGTTCCCCCAACAAATTCATGCATGGGATGGACCCTCTTTTTCACATTAAAACCGGAATGCACCTCGGCCAAAGTTCTCAGCCCGTTTTGATATGTTTCTTTCGGTGCCGGGACGGGCGAAGTCACAGCTTGAACTAGAAAAAGAACTTTAGAAACTGATTAATAACTTTTGAAGAAAAACAAAGCATATAAAGATATCTGACCTCATAGCTTATAAACAAGGCAGATTTCTTTAGCTCCGATTTTCTTGAAGAAGATAATAAAAAATTCACAGATATTTTTGAACAGATCTACATCAGCCTTTTTTTGGAAAATTTAACTTGTCCCGAAAGAAGAAAAGCCTTGTGACAAATTCAATCCAAAATCATACCCATAAAACCCATAAAACCAATATTATTAAAATTATAAGGCTTCCAATATACCTTGTCGCGTTCAAGCTTTTCTCTCTCTTGGGTTAAGCTTGGTTTCCTAGAAAGTCCAAGTGTTGAGGTATTCATGATTTATCTATATATAAAATCACATCACTACGTGTTTTGATCTCGTAATGGCCACGTTTTCCAAGGGCAAAATAGCCTTACATACAAAAATACCGCGGAGTTAAATCGTTCACGCCGCCAAAAACGTTCCACGGTGAAGGGACTGGGAACTAATATGAGAGACTCATTTCCAGGCTTTCTCCAGTTTGCGGTCTAAGACGTCTACGACGTCATCAAAACATTTTGTTGCCCTTTTGCGTTTTCTTAACCGATGGGTCTCTACGCTTAGCCTTGTTAAGAATTTGTTCAACCTCAAAGTCTACAAAGTGCAATGTCTTCCTCAGCAGAGTCCTTGCTCCCTAGAGATACCCTCAGTTATAAAAGATTATGAGAGGATGCTCTGTCCTAGTCCACTCATTATGGACCAAGCTGTTGGGACACACTCTTACCGTAGGGAATACATGTATACCGTTCAGTGGGTTGAATCAGTATACACTGCATGTAAGGTAATAAAAATCGGACACAATGTGCACTTGACAAGTTGTTCAAAGCTGGGTTAAGGTAACCCAGGATTAGTTCGAAATTTGAATTCAGATATGAAAGCTTAAAAAGCAAATTCAGTTTAATTCTTTTTGTTAGCAATTTGATGATTGGCTACTCTAAAAAGAAGAGAGAAAATTGTGCAAGAAAATGCTTTTGATGAAAAGAAAAAGAGACCCGGGTTAAAATTTAACCCTGGGTCTAGCGCTAGTCGGCCTTCGAACAACTGGGCCCTGAAGGACCATTGAAGACTTCCTTTTTGTGCTACAAGGGGTCGGGACACAACAGTGGTCATGTTACGGTAAAATTCCGGCAACAGCGGACTAAGACAGATAAAATGACGGCAAAACGATACTTAGAAATGGTTTAAAACCACGACAACGACGAGGACAATCCTATACACAATTCTAAAATACCGACAAGGGTATGGCTTTCTCATCCATACGCGAAATGACGGGTTTTGATATTCACACAATTGATTTACGTATCCCCCCTCCCTCCCCCACGAAGAAGGCCTTACAAGAACAAGTCTCCTAAGCCCAGTTGTTCAAAGGCCGATTATTGTTAACACGGGGTTAAATTTTAATCCAGGCCCCAGTTTCTTTTGTTCAAAAGCAATTTTTTTTGTTCATTTTGACTTGTCATTTTAGAGCGTCCAAACATCAGATTTAACGCTAAGACTTGAATCAACCAGAATTTGTTATGTACTTTTTTTTCTTATTTTTTCAATCTCGCTAAGCAGAAGTAACTGAAGCTGACCGCTCTCAGAAATTTCGGTTTTTCTTTCAAGTAGCCTCTTGCAGTAATGTAGATGGATTCGTTCGGGTAGGCCTGTAAAGCCCGTGAGGAAAAACAAACACATAAGAAGAACAAAATATTTTAACCAACTATTTCATATGACTTAGCAAATGCTTCGGAGTTCACTTCATGGTGATTGATTCATAAACGTAACGAAAAAACCGCCTGGAGAATTTTTTTTCTTCAGTCGTTGACAAACGTCTCTTTCCGCGCAAAGGGCGCGAGGACAGCGGTCATGATTAGGGTCCAGTGTTTCTCTGACAGGTCTCTGACGACAGAGCTGAACAATGTCTGCGCATGTGCATAGACGGGAGAGGTCTGGGATCTAACCTAGTATCGTTTTCAAAGGGTTTTTCAAAACATCCTCACATTTTGGCGATTATTAAGGTGGATTCTAAATATTTAAGGTTCTCATTTAAACTAAAGGTAGATTATTTCATACTTTATTGAATTCTCGTTTCTACCCTTGTAATTTTTCTTCTACTTTTTTCTATGAACAAAAGAAGACGCACGAACGAAGCGTCCCTGCAATAATAGTATCGTTTGCAAAGGGATTTTCAAAACATCCTCACATTTTCCCGATTTTTAAGGTGGTTTCTGAATATTCAAGGCTCCCATTTAAACTAAAGGTAGATTATTTCATACTTTATTTAATTCTCGTTTCTACCTTTGTAATTTTTCTTCTACTTTCTTCTATGAACAAAAGAAGACGCACGAAAGAAGCGTCCCCGCTATAAATAGTATCGTTTGCAAAAGGATTTTCAAAACATCCTCACATTTTCCCGATTTTTAAGGTGGTTTCCGAATATTCAAGGCTCCCATTTAAACTAAAGGTAGATTATTTCATACTTTATTGAATTCTCGTTTCCACCTTCGCAATTTTTCTTCCGTTTTTTGCTATGAACAAAAGAAGATGCACGGACGAAGCCGAAAACAGTTCTTTCATTCGAATGTGTACATTTTCAAGCGTAAACACATGAAAGAACAGACTATCAATATGTTATCAGTTCTAAGAAATCGTCCGGACATCATATCAGTGTCAGCATTAAAGGTACATTTTATTTATCTTTGTTTTTCCTTGAATGATGGTCTTTTAGTTATTTCTCTTGTTATATCTTGCTTGGTTTCACTATGAGAACTGTAAGAACACAAAACAACCACTGAGGTTTCGAATTCAATCAAGTTCTTTCTTCCAAACTTGTTTCCCTTTATGACTCATTGTTAGCTCAGCTCAAAAGAGCTATTATAAATGTTTGTATATGACAACAGGCAAAATTAATGTTGAAAAGAGTAAATGGGTAAGTAATACAGTCGATGCTTGCTGGTAAAAGTATCAATGACTTGAAGTTCTCTAAAAAGCTTCATTACAGGGAGAAGAACTTTCATTTATTTTTCTGTTCAAAGTCTAGATCTTCATTCCTTGATTCTTCTGCTTCATTCAATCCTGTCATAAATGGAAAACCTATAGTTGATAAGAAAACTCACATAGAGCTGAGCCAACTTGTGATTGTTTCTCAAAACTTCAACAGCTTTAAACTTTAAAAGTTTATTCATTCTAAGCTTAAAGGTGCAAACTGAATTTTAAACAAACTTAACTGAATAAATACTGATTCTACAGCTCGACCAGCGCCTCTAAGCCGGCTAGAGGTACGAAAAAGCTTCTTTCATCGCACTAAGATTTGCAACTAAGTTTATGACTTTCATGACTTCTTGTGTCTGATCAGGGTATCATCGCGCTCAAAGCCGGCTTTCTTGCCACCAAGAAATGGTCAACAACTGCTATCGCTCGGCCTACATTTCAAAGATTTGCTCCTCCTTAACCAGAATAAAGAAATGTTTAAGTAAATCGTGGACGTACCATCGAAGAAAAGCCGCCCAAACTCCAGCACATTGCTCTTTTTTAATTTCTCAGTCATCTTTCTGCAAACTTACTGACGATCTGCATCAAAACAATGAAAAACCTTCGCCGGGACGGTCAAAAACATTTTCCTTGATCCCTGGATTACGTAACATTTCTTTCAATTCGTAGAATTTCTCCTTCGTTGGCATTCGCAAATATGAGTTTGGATGGTCGAAGATGAAATGGTCTTGCAAGAGAATTTCACTTTGCCCGAATGCTTCGCGCACGGGCTAGACAAGTAAACAAGTGATGTCACGGACATGCGTAGTACGTTATTCAGCCTTGTCGTCTCTGACAAGTCTCTGTTTTTTTTTTGTTAACAAATGGCGCCTCTAGCTGGTGGAAACAGCTTAAACTATCGCTTTTGTATGTTTTTTGAGCGAGAAAATATCACTGCAAGAAGTTTATAGGAGTTTCAAGGTCACTGAAACTACGGATATTCTATCTTAAAAGGTAAGATGGCTTAAACTTACTTTATTACGACAACAAGTTGTTCTTTGTTTAAAAAGGCGTCTCATATATCAGCTTCTTACTATGCTAACACCGAAACAAGAAATAAAAAATGATAAAAAATGAACTTTATTACGATTTCAAAAGTGCTATGGAAACATGACGTACTGAGAAAAAGAACCTGCTGGTTGCCCTAGTAACACAGTGTTTATTCAGTTCTTCTCTCGCTTTATCGCGACCAGTCGTGTATTTTACTGCGGATAGAAGTTTGCAAATCCTTCATCGATTTTTCAGAAGTTTCATTTTTCTGCAACCCAAGATGGGTTGTGGAGCATCAAAAGCGGGTCCTTGTGCTTTCGTTCAAGTTCCCTGCACCGGTAAGGCCAGGGTAAAGACTTAAAGCTTTTTTTAAAAAACTGCTCGAGGTTTTTTGGGTGTCGTCCTCTTGATGCAAGCTTGTGTCGTACATGCAAGCTTACCACTTCCGATAAAGACTTCAGATTTTTTCATTCATAATTAACATAATCAAAATTGCTTATTCAATGTGAAAGTTGGTCATTTCAAGAAGAAAGAGAGAATTTTTTTTCTTACATCAAAAAAGCATCAAAATACGCCCGAAAGAAGACAAGACATATATTTGTTTTTTCCACGGTTTTGAAGTTCAACAAAGATTCAAACGCCGAGCAAAAAATTTCCGAATAAAGATCAGTAAACACAGAAAAAGATAAAAGCTCTGATTTGCGTTCTCTAGGTTTTCTGTAAGTATTAGCCTCATAAAGTATTTCTTGCTTTACAGGTAAAGGTCCAAGCAGGTTGAACAGCACAACCGCGAAAAACAGGAAAGCGTGTAAACCCTTGCCAAAAACAACCAAGGCAGCAGAGTTAAGAAGACAAGCCAACGAAGCTAAACTTAGTAAGTTAAACAAAAAAGTTGCTCATTTAACTCCTAGCAACTATTTAGTTTTTTGTAATTTTTTAGATAAACGAGAAACTTTTATGTTTGTGTATGAAATATATCGTCATGTTAATTTATTTGTATTAGTTTCCTTGCCTTATTTTTCTCTGGGTTATAATATCAAATTCTGGCTAACAGAATCTCCGGTTAATTTTCGTAATATTTTAAACTCATTGCTGCCATTTTGCAACCCTTTAGAACTGATTTCAATCACTTTCTGATTAAATCAAGCCCATAGCCTATGGCTGATTTTGTATTTTAACGTGAGGAAAAGTGAACCTGTTTACACAGGTTTCAGCTCAGATGCTATATGGGTCTCAAAAAAGACAAACTTTGGTATAAATATGAGAAACTCTATGTGCTACTGAAGCAAAAGCTTTCTTGTGTTGGTATTAGTCTTGAGATGAACATCAGGGGTGGTAATGGGAAGACAATATACTACAGGATCCTCTATCCAGAGCCAAACCGTAAATCCGTCAAAACATGATACTGAAATTCATATTATGAAGTTATGAATATATAAAAAATCATATATGTGAACTGCTGAGTGGAGAATTATATGAAGGAAGATCATCGCAGTTATATACGCAATTTTTGCAGTTACTAAGAGAAAGCTAGAAAAAATTCAGGCTTGTACGGGATTCGAACCCTACCTCTGCGATACCGGTGCAGAGCTCTATCAATTAAACTAACAAGTCAACTGAAAAAAATTCAGGCTTGTACGCTGTACCGGTATCGCAGAGGTCAAGGGTTCGAATCTCGTAAAAGCCTGAATATTTTTCAGGCTTTCTATTCGCAGCTGCAAAAGTTGCGTATATAACTGCGATGATCTTCTTTCACGTAAGAAATTCATATTCTTACGTAAAAATTAACAAAATACTATATATCCTGGGAGCAGGTAAAAAACGATAAAGGCGCACTTGAGCTAAAGGCCCAAACGGCTGGGGCTTATCCCAGTTTTCTTAGCATGAAACATGCCCAGAAGAATTGCTACTTCCCCCTGGACGGGATGCTAGTCCATCGCAGAGTTACCCCCAGCAGTATATCACTGGTACCCATTTATACACCTGGGTGAAGAGAGACAAAGTGGAGTAAAGTTCCTTGTCTAAGGAAAGAACGCTACGGACGAGGCGTGAATCCTACACCTCCAGATCCGGGTTTCGAGGAGTTAACATACCCTGAATATATACCCTGTTTTATGTTATTTTGATGCCAGTATACCCCGAAATACTGTCAACAAAATACCACATAAAAAGGTCTTAAAATATACCAGTGATACAACATGCTTATACTGGAATTTACTAAAGTCAACTAATCCTATACATTTTAGTTCAGTTTAGTTAAGTTTATTTCATTTAATTTAGTTTACTTTAGTTTAGTTCACATATTGTGCACTTTTCATGATTACTTGTAATTTTTTAGTATGAAAAATGTTTATGTTTTTTTTAGAAAACTCTAACGGGCTGAACTCAAGTACCTCACTGAGACAAAGTGCATCTAGACCCACACGAAGTAAACTCACAACAAGTCAAGTTTCAAAGAAGGTAACATCCAGTCCAAGTTCCCCTCAACCAAAGGACATCCGACCGAGCAGCGCCACAACGACTAAACCACAGAAGCGCCATCTTGCCTCAAACGTGCCCCTGTCATGTTCTCAACAACTTCAGGGGAAAACATCAACAACTACTACTGAGGAGCGAACAGCAAGTTGCCAATCTGTGAAAAGTCTGGAATCAAGTGGATTGTCCAAGACATCAACGAACAATGCTCCTAACACCAAAAGTAAGGCAAATATTACTACTGTGACAGGACCAGCAAATTCCCAGTCTGTGAAAAATCTGGAATCAAGTGGAATTTCCAAGTCATCAAAGGACAATGTTCTTAACACCGCAAATGAGGCAAGTCAACGAATCAGCCAGCCTGCAAAGAGACCTCATTCAAGTCCCTCTTTGAAAAAGAGTTCATCTGATACAACTGTTGGGGCAAAACCAACGACGAGCGGGCATTCAAAGAGGCCAACATCAAGTCCTACGACAGGGCACAAGCAACAGCCGACTAAAAGCTGCCAGCCTGAACGACCCAGTTCAAGTTCTTCAATAAAAGAAAATCTGCCTATTACAAAGAACAAAGTGAGGGCAACTCAAACATGTTCCCAGCGTACCGTGCGGCACCCCTCATCGGGCCCATCTAACGTCAAGAACAGCGCAGAGACAAAGCAAACGGGCCGTGAGCCTAAAAGACGGCCGCGATCAAGTCCAGCTTCTAAAGGTAAACAGATCGAGGCCAACAATGAGGTGATCAAACGGCCCATATCTAGTCATTTGTCAAAGGACGATATGCCCAAGACAACCAACACAGAAAAACGAAAGAGCTCTCGGTCTCTTAAGAGCCCTGTGTCACGTTCTGCTTCTGCAGAGGGCAACCCAGCCAAGATCGTTGAGACCTGTAAAATCAGGCAGCACGCAGCTCAGGAAAGAAAGGCCGACCCTACCGACCAGCCCATAGTCACCGAAGACATTAAGAAGGTTCTTGAGGACGAAGACTCCCCCAAGAGAGAAGTTGTTGAGGATAAGTTTCAGTCAAGATCTCTGGTAATTGAATATTGTACAGTTCCTTTAATTTATAATAACTATAAACAAGAAAACAAATGGAACATTTTCTAGTTACTTCAGTTACGAATTGTGAAGCTCAAAAAACAAGAATCCCTTGTGGGGATGGGGGCAGGTTTAACGTTTTGTTTGCGTGTCTTTGCATCATAAATTAAACCACTGTCAACTTAAGATCAGCTCTACAGCCACAATCACTGAGAGGGGCACTTTTTGCGATACGCTCCCCCATTGAAGAATATCAGTCGAATAGCTCCATATATAGAAGTTGTAGTACCTACAACTGAAGCAAATTCGCTGATTGTGATCATTGTAAGCGAACGGACAAAAAATGCGCTTATTTCTTTTAACAGGAGTCGTCCGCCTCGGATGCGGAGCTAGACTATTTTGTAGCTGACATTATCCAGTCACAGCTAAACCTCGTTCAAAAGAAGACATCTCCAGAGAAGAATCCTAACGTTCTCAACTCACAGCCTGCTACCATGAGCTCACCCACTGAAAGGACAGGTAACTACATGGACATTTCTACGGCTATCATACTTTTATCAGTAGTTATCACTGTTCAAAACCAGGATTCGACAGGAAAGGCCCCCACGTTTATCATAAATGGGACCAAAAATAAAGAATGCAAGAGATAGCATCCCTTTTCTAATTAATACACATATCCCCTTAATATAAACAACGCTAATTGAGAGATTTTCTCAAATTTAAAAATTGGTTAGAGACCATTTGTTCTGAACTTTTAGAAGAAATTTTCGATGACCTTTTTTGGAGGAAGAATGACTTTCCAGTTCAGTTATTGTTTTGGTTGGTTCTTATTTGTGAAACAAATCTTCTTCCCTTACAGGTTTTGAGCAAGGTGCGTCATTCGTGGGTACTCCAAAAGGCGATGCCATTGAGGATGACGGTAGCGGCTGTCATCAGGAATCGAACAGCTCCATAGAAAGTTCTAACAACGGTGAAGCGGAAATAGCGGCCAACGTCTCCAAAATAAGTCCATCCCCTTCATCTCCGACTGTTACAAAGGTGAACGAGAAAGCCGAAGAGAACGGCAGTACATCAACCACTGCAGGTGGTGTTCTAACCATCTTTCCAGAAGAGAATGCTCATATCGATTCTATGGAGCCCATGCGAGTGTCTAAGCCTATTCAAGATGGTCTGTCTTCGACAGACGTTAACACTCTAGTGCATTTTGACTGCACCGATGGAAAGAAGAATCCTGGGAGCTTGAGATCGTCTCCAGGTGCAACGAAATCTCAAGAAAAGATTGATTTGGCTGTTGAGCGTAAGAGTAGCAAGACGTCCATCGATGGACGAAAACCATCTCGTACCCCGACAGCTTCTAGGTCGAGTGCAAAGATTAGCAACTTGTCAGCCGGGGATTCGGTAGATGGTTCATTTCCTTCACAGACTACATGCTCAAACAGTAGGCCTTGCAGTAGTCGTTCCACTACAGATACCTCTATGAGATTAAACCATCGGAAATCAGGTCAGAGGCCCTTGTCTGCTGCAAAAGTGCCAGAAAGATCAAAGTCGAGTCAGAACAAGCCACATTCAAGCGCGAGGTCATTTTCTGATCCAAAGGTGTCTGATGTAACAAAGTCACTAACACCAAGCAGAAAATCGTCTCATGGTCAGTCATCCAGAGTGCAAAGTGCAGACAAAAAACGACAACTGACACCGACGAATATAAGGGGCGAGTTGAAATATGACAAGGTTGGAAAAATGAGCGGCTCTCAAGAAATGAGCGGACGAAGCTCCTCAGCCACCATGTCAAAGCGGTCAGTGAGCCGCAACTCCTCCAAATCTGCAGGAACGACATCCCCGACATCTCCTACACCTTCAGTTGTGAAGAAAGAACTGGATAAGTCTAAGTCTGATGACAAAATACACCAAACGCCTAGTGAGCAGAAAGGTGTGGTCAAGGCGCAATCTTCCTGTTATGAAAGAGCAGAAAAGGCCAAATCAAATGATAAAGGGAAGATTGATGGACACCATGGCCAGAATAGCCCATCTGCAAGCAGTCTGCCTATAAAAGAAGATTTTGAAAAACGTCCAAAAAGCGGAAGATCAATCAGCATGGGGAGTAATGCGTCTATTGTCAAGTCGGAGGAGCGCTTGAGTAACCCTCGAAATTCATCTTTAAAGAGTTCACTAAATGGCAAAGTCATCTCTTCACGACAAAAGACACGTGCGCGTTCTACAAAAGAGAACTCTGGAAGTGTTCGCAGCTTAAGAGAGGCACCAGGAGAATTTGAGGTGCTGGGTTCTTCGAAAACATTGCAGTTTTCCTCTCCTTCTTACCCAGAGGTGCGACCAAGGAACTCAAGAAGTAAAACCTCTCTGAACAAGATGGAAATGTTAAACAATGATAATGAACTAAAGAAGGAGACTTCACTTAACCCATCCTCGGGGAAGCTACGCAAATGTTCACCCACTTAAGGTAGAATTGCTGTAGTTCACTGTTGTTGTAAATAGTTTTACGCGTATTTCAGAGACTTTCACTCATCGACGATTTTTGTTTTGAATATTTCAGAGTTTGTTTTGTATACAAGTCACTTTGAAAATAAAATGTTTCAAAGCAGTCACCGGCGTTGTTTCATTTTTAGTCGAATCAAGTTTCTACAAATAAGCTACATAGACCGTTGTCCCTTACTAAAGCACCTTATACAAGAAAGTGCTGAATGAAGTATTTGGCAAAAAAATATATTTTCAGGGGTATATTTGCGGGGTCCCAAGATACGTTCCACTTATTTTCGGGTACCATTATATGTTTTTACGGGTCTGTGCCTACTATCCGACAGCCTAGAACAGGGGCTAATCGGAGGTAGAGGGGGAGACCTGACTGGAAAGTGGAAACGGGTTTTTCCTTGCTGACCAGTCTGCCTCCGAGAACACAGACGCACTCAAGCTACTTTAAATAAGCATATGTTTCACTCCTGGCTCTCAGAGTTGGATTGAATAAATTGTGGTATAAATTTCTTGATGAACAAACCAATTTGCCAAACTGATGGAAGCGCAAGACGGCAATGATGGTGTCACCATTGATAAATTTTGCTCCGATTAGAGAGAGCCATAACGTATTACTAGCTCAGTTACTGCAATCCATTTCAGAAAACGCTTTCCGTGCGTCATGTCACTTGATTTGGATCTTTGGGGTCGCTGTCTACTAAGTTTAAGGACGGAGACACTGAAAGGGAAATCTTTTCCAAGTTTCATCTCCGGTTGGAGCCTGTTCGCAGGGTTGGCCGGGAGATTTCTTTGCTTTTCGGACGGACCATTATAAGGGTGATGGTAGGGGTGGGGAGAAAAAATTCAGGCAAGGGAAAATGTTCCCCTACAAATTCATGGAAGGGATGGGCCCGCTTTTTCACATTAAAACCGGAATGCACCTCCGCCAAAGTTCTCAGCCCGTTTTGATATGTTTCTTTCGGTGCCGGGACGGGCGAAGTCACAGCTTGAACTAGAAAAAGAACTTTAGAAACTGATTAATAACTTTTGAAGAAAAACAAAGCATATAAAGAAATCTGACCTCATAGCTTCTAAACAAGGCAGATTTCTTTATCTCCGATATTCTCGAAGAAGATAATAAAAATTCACAAATATTTTTGAACAGATCTACATAAGAATTTTTTTGAAGCCGTTCAGTAGCAGTTTGCGGTGCTTTTCAAATCCAGAGTAGTCTTGGCTAGAGACAGACATGATTTTAAACTTAAGCGAACATAACTCAGGAATTCAGTCTTTGATTCCACTCAGCAGATATGGAACAGTCCTCGAGGTTGCAGAAACAGTTTGCTCTTTTGCTTCTCGCTTAACCTTTCGCGCATTGATCAAAAATGCTTGCTACACAGGCTAACTGCTTTCATACGTCTTATCTTTGAAATGACCCATTGTGACTCAATATATTGTTCTAGCACAAGCAAAGAGTTTGAAATTTGGTCAGGAAGGAAAAGAACGAGACGAGGCGTCATGCGCAAAAATTAAACCTGTCTTTTCTTTATCCTAATCCCCTTTTTAATTATAAAACCCTGCCATTAACAAATGAAAGGGATAACATCGCTTTGATCGGAACAGCAGGATATAACATTACACGTGAATGAATGCTTCCAAAGCAAGACATCAAACCACCTGTTCCTTGCAGACCTTGCAGGTTATACAAACTGCAATTAGATTACTACAAGCTTATTTACATAAAAGAGGAAAAACACCCATATACATACACCAGATTACAAATTACTGGTATTTACTTTGAGAAACAGCAATTTGTTTTTTTTTTAAATAACACCTTCATTTTATTTCACCAGGGGATTCATTCATATATCACATCCATGATTCATTGTACTGATTCTTACAAATTAATGTCCATCACTTTTTGAAAACATTGCAGATTCTCTTCTATTTCCTTGAAAACAAGAACAGTCAGAGCATGGAGTGCTGAGGATGGGTTCAGTGATTACCAAGCCACTTCATAACAGCGTTTCTGTTTCAACAGGGTATATAATAAAAAGAAATTGATGGTACAAGCATCTCCTGCTCTAGTTTTCATGTTGAATGCAATAAATACTTGAATTAGTACCCAGAAGCAAAGACATATTTAATCAAGAGAGGAGGGGTCACTTTTTTCGTTCTTCAGAATTTTGGGCTACAAATGACATTGTCTTTGTAATATACTGTAAGGGTCGGTCATTTTAACAAAGTCTAACTTAGCTGCAGTTTAAGAGATCTTTGGACCTTGAGATCTCTTTCTTAGCAGATTACTTTAAGATGATAAGTGCCTTTGTAGTCTACACTACGTGCTTAACTATTCCCAAAAAAGATGCTTAAATAAAAGCTAGGGGCAAACTGAAAATGGGTTAGAAGGCAGTTTGGTTAAACACTGGCTTAAGTCTGTTTAAATACTGCAAATCCCCCAGGGCTTATTTATTTCAAGCCCATTTGAGGGGGGCTTACTTGAGAGGGGGCTTATTTAATTTAGAAAAGACGATGGCATCAGTTCTCCACACATAACTACAATACAAAGTGAAAAAGCTCAATTACAAGGAGGTTGGAGGTCATCCAGCCAAGGATCAGAATCAAATCTGAACTTCTAGTTGGTAAATAAACCATCCCGCATCAGTCCACACGAAGACTGATTAATACCGTCTAACAATTATTAGTAAAGAATAATAATTATTAGGGGGAGTGGCTTACTAACTTTCTTCCCCTGAAAAGGGGGGCTTATTAGGGGAGGCCGGGAGGCTTATTTGAGAACAGGGGCTTAAGAGAGGATTTACGGTAACCGGCCCTAACAGTTTTACAGGAAAACTAGAATAAATCTTACAACGTCTGACAGAGTCATTATGCTAAATTCATTGAGAAATAGATGAACAGAATACTATATATACAGTACAGAGAGGTGGGGTAGGGACTGTGTATTCAAAGGGGGATGCATATCTAATAGTTTTGGTATCAACAGGGGCAGCCATAATAGACTTTTTTAGCTTTATGTTTTGTATTCCCATTTCAGACCATGTGATGGTACCAAAGAGAACTGCTTTTTTCAAATGTTATTCTATGCACGTGCATCCGCATGCATAAGTATGCATAATTTATGAGATGACAAAAGGCAAATTCCCTGTAGAACATCACATGGTCAGAACTGGGAAAACAAACCATACAAGCTAAAAAAAGGATCTATTGGAAGGGCAGGGGGGAGTTTATTAGATGCTGGTACTAATATTTGACTGTTTATGGTGCACGCCACCCATCTAGGCACTTCCAGCCCTACTTGTCTCTAGAAGCATCTGATCATCCACCGTCTCCATAATTTCTAGCACATCTACAGTCACTAGTCATCCCTAAACAAGCGTGAGAACTTTGTGAGACCATTTGGAAGAGGTGCGGAAACTTCACAGACCTTCACACCTGAACTTGGCATAGTTTCAACAAGGAGAGAAACTGGAATCCAAATTGTACTATTGTTGTTTACTTTGTGAAACCCCACAGTAACTAAACCAGAGGATTCTGAGCCCTCAATATATACTGTTACATTCCATTCATCCCTACTGTATTTAAGTACATTGCTGTTGAAATTGTCTTCTGGGCCTCCATTAGTTAGTAACTCATCTTTGCTGTTATTACTCTTCTCAGGCGGTGAGCCATATTGCACTTTATAACCTGTAATATTTACATTCTTGCCAAACTTTTTCAAGAAGGCATTTTCGCTTTTCAGTTTCGACCATACTACAGACAAAGCAGCTAACTTGTGCGTCACTTCCTCGGACACTTCCCTCATGGCTTGGGGTCTTCCTTTCTCGGTAAAATCCCGGGTAAATTCCTTATCGTCCAACTGGAATATGGCAGCCATCAAAGCCGGATCATGATCAGAAGACACTTCATCACTACTTATCTGCAAATGCCCTGTTCCCAAACCGAGTACAATGATACACCAAAACAATACTCCCGTACCAGTGAAAACAAATTTTAAAACCCGCCACGCAGTTGAAACTGGTGATGATTTTCCCGATGTTTTAGAGGAGAACTGCCTGACGAGTCGGAGTGACCAGGATCGTGATGGTCTGCATGAACAGGAGTTCTGTTTCATGAGCGTTTTTGTCACAGCAGTTCGGAGAGGGCCATTTCTTGGATACAGACTTGATCTAATACTAGCCAACGCACGCAGGGATGTAATCCTTGGATGAAACAAGAAGAATGACATACCAGAATGGACCTTAAAGCCTTCTTTCAGTGTGAAAGTAATCTTCACCTTCCGTGTCCCCCGTTTTTGAGGCTCAATTAATTAATCAGCGGTATAACAGTCCTGTTAATACACTAAGTACCAGTAATAGAGTGTCCTGTGCACGTGACGAGGGTGAATCGTAACGCCCACTCTCTCACGTGGTCGCCAGATGTTGAATAACGATCACTTTTTTTCACAATCCAACTAGATGTAATTATGCTTGAGAATCTGTGACCAGCTGGTCACAACCACAGACAGCCAGCACTGATTAATACTGTACCGTCACGGCTCCTGGTACCGTGAACTTTAAACTGTTAATTAACCTTGTAGTCAGTGGGGCAGGTGGTTGGCTAACCTGAAAGATATGTAGTCTCAAAAATAGCCGGAGAACAAGCTCTTTTGGGGTTCCTGACACCCCGGGAGAGCTTGCTTGCAAAAAGTGCATGTTATTGTTTAGTTCTGGTATGTCATAAAAGCTGAGAGCATTGTGAGAGGCAAATCGCATCTGAAACTTCAAGTTACCTATATACAGAAGTCAAAAAAGATAAGAGTCCGCCAAAGGCACTTGTTGAGTCAGTGTTTTAGTAATTGGTTTGAATTTACAAGGACATACGTTACTGCTAGGCAGGAGCCCATGTGCTAGGCCAATTTACGGCTCGTGACTTTAAAAAGGAACTCGACGAAAACTGAAAGCAGTAACATAAACGGATGTATTGAAGCTGCAAGCATAGCTCAATGTTTTGATATATTCCTATTACAAAGCTCACAACTTAAGACCATTTGTCTTAATATCACGATTTAGATGAGTCGTCAGGGGTGATTTGTCGTAAAAAATCTGTTCTGGGTTAGCCTGCGAAAACATCCGTTTCTCCTCGCTCTTCGCCGCTGGGGACGTTTCGCGCGGAGGAAACGTCCCTAACGGCGAAGAGCGAGGAGAAACGGATGTTTTCGCAGGCTAGTTCTGGGTCGGTTCCAACTGATAAATCGAACTAAAAGTCTGAAAAGTAACGTATTTAGGTAAATCACCTAAGAGTACAAACGTATATGACTTAAATCGATAATTCTGAAATAGCGAAAGGGAACCAGATTACACCAGAAAATAAATAACGTAGCCAGCAATTGATGACCAAGACTAAGAAAAACGTTTATCTTAAGGCGAAATCGATCCCTTAGGCTGGTTTACACACGCACAAAGGTTATCAGTCCTGACAAAAAAGCTCAGTAAGCTGGTTTGAAGGTGAGCACGATTTCAGATAGAAATCATGGGCGTAGCGCCCTTTACGCAAATACGCACGCGCTTACTTGAGAAATTGGTAGGGTTTTTTAAAAAGATTTTTTGTTATAAGTAAAAGCCATTTGTAGTGTCGTGACTTGTCCTTGTATAGTGCAGGACAGGAACTGTCTCGCTGTTATTCCGCATCGTTTTTACATGAAAAAAAGAACAGTTTGAGTAGTGGAATGTGATAAATTTGAAACAGTCTTGAAATGTTTGCTTTCAGGCGATCCCACAATACATTGCGTATCCAAGAAAAACGGAGGGGGACTGGGGAAATTCATGCAAACACACTTTTGATAGCCTGCGCGCAGACACTTTAAACCTTGTATCCACACTATATGCGATACGCGGGCCGGCTGCACCGCAGGCTAACTTTTCAGCGTACAACGAAGGTGCGAGGCCACAAACAACGACCCTGACTAGTTATCATTCCTTTCAAAATTTATGTGCAAAGTTTTCCCATTCAAAGGCTATTCTGTTTTTTAGTTTCTCTTTATATATAAATGTCGAAAAAGTCTGTAAATCAAAGACTACTTTAATGTCACTCAACTGGGAAACTGCCTTCAAGCAAGAGATTACAGAGATTATAAGGTGGAGGCACCGCTAGTAAATCACTGAGGCCACCTGATGATCCCCTTTCAGAGACTCTTGTGGAAACACTTTATCAAACCAATGCCGCTTTTTATCCAGTAAGACACTTCTTACTTACTCTATTTCGGCGTGCGTTTCTGAGCGCAGTTTCAGCTAGATGTCAGAATAAAGACTTCACTGCGTAATACGAGGACAGATGAGCGACTTTCATCCTTGGTGATTTTACATTCTCATACATAAACACAAAGATTTTAATGTGGATAACGTCTCTAAATTTGCGCAACAAAGGGGAGGCGCCTCGTCTTGAGCTTGTAAACATTCCAGTACCAGCTCAAAGAAGAACGTTTGATATCACTTTATATTGCAAACAAGCCTGTAGACTGCCGAAATATGTATTAAAGGAAAGCAAAAGCGTTATTTTGTACGAAGTTTTTGAGACCACATGGACCCGTATGTGTACTTGCCAAATGGTCACGCTACGTCCCTGCAAATAAGGCCCCAAAATGTAATGGTTCAGGCCAGTAGTTAATACCACGAAGCCTACGTATGCTCAGTAGATTTCAGAACTGTCTACGACGAAAACTCTAAATTTTTAATTATAAATGTGCTTGATACGATCTAGATATTAGAAAATTATTACGTATTTCCCATACGGACATTGAGGGGGCTGGAAAGTCAATAAAAATCTTATTTATGAAGGCGGTGAAACAAGCGCGTGTTGCGCATGGCGGCCATCATCATCATCTTTATCTATACTGGTTATCTCCCATGGAGACATCATATTTAATACAAAAAACTTCATGGAAGGTTAACCCAAACACCAAAACTATCTGAACGAATCAGAGAGGCTCTTTTGAGAATCAAAGAGGCCACTGTCGCCAGCATTCTGGTTGAGGACGAGGTATCCAAATTTGTGCTGTGGCAGCCAGCAGAGACCGCGAATCGAACCCCGTGCTTGTCTGGAATCAAATACTGGGCAAGACAAGTTAACATGGCTGGAACGTTTTAGCTCGGCTCGGGATAATATTCAGTCTAGATAGATACGTATTTCAGGTTAGAAGTAGCAAAACTAGTTAACCACACTCTCCGTTTTTGACTTATTATTCTTCGCGTTTTCGTCCCCCACAACGAACGAGGAAAACTTCCAGTCGAGGGTGTTCAGAGAGCGGTCCAGAGTTCCAGAGAGAGCAATGATGGGAGGACTGGGAACGAGATCTCGTCCCCATGGTCTCCTCGTTTTTTGGTTTTGGCATTGTTTGTTTGTCTACGGATCGGTCTACAGGTCGTTCAAAAAGTGCTCATCATGGCGGCGATCGCTGAAATTTCAAGTCTCCAAGAATGGGAGGAGGAATGGAAAACCTTGGAAGAGGATACGAAAAAGTTCAAGGTTCTAATTTTATATCTAAAATGAGCAGTTTTAATCTTAAGACATCGTACATTACGATAGTGGAACTGTGTAAATTATTCATGGTCCTCGATCTCTAATAGAATCATTGAACCAATTGGTCATGCTTGAACAGGGTTGCTCGCGTTTAGGATTATCCCAGTATGGAATTTGAAACAGTCCTGCTCTTAGATTTTAAATACGTTTCCGAAGAAATTAGGCTCCCTCAACTTGGTTCATTACCTTAAAAAACGCGTCAGATCAGGAAACAAAGCTAAAAGTTGAGACTCAATGTAACCATTTTTAGCCAAGTCACTTTGATCTTGATCTTGGAGATCAAAATCCATGGGAAGGAAAGTGGTGATATTAAAGTTACCTTAGTTGCCGGGGAAAAAAACAATCCTCATTTTTGCCGATATTGGCTCAATTTACAATAGTGTGGCATGTTTAAAAAGCTTGCTTCTGACAATTAAATTACAGATCAAAATTTTATGAAAATGTTAAAATTCTATACTTATTACTTGGAAAGGGAGCTTTAAATTCTATTGGAATTTGCATCACTCATGGAAGTCATGGATCTGTAGCAAGGTAGAAGCCTGAGGTGCCGTGGTGTCCAAAGTTACCATAGCAACAAAACCTGTAGTATTAAAACAAAGCCATGACAAATTAAGTTCGGTTGTTTTTGTGGATGGATTTTCATCACGATCCACATTCCCTTAGTCAGTGAACATGTAAAAGCAGTTAACCGGACTGCCACTGCGGCCTGCTGTCCATTTGTCACTGGATAATAAGTTTAGTAGAATGGCTGCTTTATTCTAAACTGGCTTGTTTGGGATTTGTGGATTAAAGAATGAAGTATATTACATGTCTAAGGTGTGCTAGTTTCGCTTCAGTGCTTAAGGAACAAAGTTGAATGTTTATAAAAAGATATGGTACAGATGATATTAAAATATGTAAATTATAGACTACTGCAGGACTGCAGTGCTGGGCGAGGAGTATGTTATAGAAGTTATGATGCTGATAAAAATTACTGGAGGAATTGTCAAATTTACCTAAATCAAGTCTATTCAAGAGAGGTGGCATACCTGAACGAACAGATTCACACTTCATAACAGTGATAACATTTAACTTTGTTTATTATGATCAGTCATCACCTTAAATTCAAACTTAAAATTCAAACGACCGTAAGAAACAATAATTTACATCTATTGCTGAAAGCTCTGTACCTTGAAGCAACCTTAACTTTCCTTAGGTTTGCAACAAAACACTACTCGATATCTTATTAAACTCTTTGGCGGTTGTTCATCTATACGCAGGTATATGTTACCTATTCTAAACTCTTTATAGGAAAATTGTTTAAAGGAAAAAGCAAAACACACACTGTGTCTGAAAAGCAACATAAAATCAATAAAGTTGCAAATTACCAAAATATAATACTGAGAAACAATCCTGCCTTTTGATCCTTGTCAAAACAGTTAATCTTTGGTTTATGAGGTAATGCACATGATAGTACACAAATCCGCTGGCAAGACTCTTGATGATCGCTTTGCAAGCTGTGAGAACATTGTTTTGATTTCATTTAAGAGAATCTACCCCCCCCCCCCTGGGACAGGTATTCTGTAGTTTAGCCAAATTTTTTTTTACTTATCAGATACATGTATATTCCTTGCCTTGAAGTGTTTTTTTTTCTTTTTCATTATTCTTAAGTACAGAGAAAATGGTTTGTCACCCTCTCCCTCACCCTGTTCAATTCATGAGTAAATATGTTTATTTAAGGGCCATGCAAATGTATAATGTTACTGGGAGTGTGTGGTGCAAACTTTTGTTGATTTCGTGGTGTGACTTATGAACACACTTAAGAGAACTGTTTTGTGTTAAACTACCGATGAGTTCAAGTTAATCGTGTTTTTGTATTCATTTGTCTATTCCAGCAAACAAAGTTTTATGAATACCAACAGAAAATGGACGATTTTCATTCCAGTCAAAAATCCTGTGTCTCTGCTATAAACCAGCAGAGAAGAAAGTTAAGAGATTTCCAAGCATCACTTCAGCGGTATGGACTATGTATGGACTTAATTATGGATGTAGTATTGATTATTTAATGCATAAATCTGTTTTTTGTGGTGAGTGAAACCCTTAAGTCACAAAGACTCATATTTCACAAACATGCCAATATAATAAATTAATGAGATTCTTCACTCCATTAATAGTAAAATGTCTGCAGCTGGACCCCAAAGAGTTGTTGTTGTAGAAAAGGAAAGTCGAAAGGAAATCTCCTCTTAGATTCTTCGTTATTTACTTAAAATCGGCAAGGTAAAAAAAATAATCCCGACTTATTATAGTTTTGAGAAAAACATCTCAGTCAGCAACAGATCACCCACAGTTTGCTGACTGCAGGCGAACGTGCAGCCCACAATTGGCTACCAGTCAATAGTGGGGGATTTTTTGTTCCATTTACCATGAAACTGTGCCTCTGTTATTAATGACATATTACTATTGTAAATTTTAGTTCCTTGCCGGTTCATTTTATCGTGGCTCCAGTTTATTAGACTTGCCACAAGTCGACCTCACAGGTTTCTAAGTGAGCAGAGCGAACTTTTTAGGCTAATAAGTGGCTGAGGGACAAAGTACTTTTTTAAAAGTCTACCGCTTGATTGTCAGTCTCCTCAGTCTCGTGTGATAACCTAAATTAATTCATGATTTTGTAGAGTTGTGAAAGGAACATTAACTGAAGAGCAGAAAGCTCACAGCCACAGACTTCAACGGAAGATTTTAGAACTGGAAAAACAGATAAAAGAGTTGGAAAAAAGTCTTCCCTCTCAAGCAGGGTAATGCAATTTCTCTTTGACTTTGCTCATATAATATCATCACATTCTTTCCTTTTTAAGGTTTTATAGCATGTTTTTTATTTTTTCATGCCGGCATATGTGGCCTAGCAGTAAACACCTACAACTCCGGATCTGGAAGTCCAGGGTTCAAGCCTTGCCGATCATATTGTTTCCTTAGACAAGGAAGTTTACTCCACTTTGTCTCTCTTCACTCGGGTGTATGAATGGGTACCAGTGATATACTGCTGGGGGGTAACCCTGCGATGGACTAGCATTCCATCCAGGGGGGAGTAGCGTAGCAATACTTCTAGGAATACTTCATGCTAAGGAAACCAGGATAAGATCTGGCTGTTTGGGCCTGTGGCTCATTTGCACTTTTACCTTGTTAAATTTTTACAGGACGTTTCTCTTAATTTTCAATTGCTTCTTGCGACTTGCTAAACATTTCTGTACTTGTTTGCAGGTTGTTTCTTAAGTTATGCCTGGGAAATATAAATGTTTCACTGTATAATTCAAAGTAAGTGATACCCTCTGTTTACCCACTGTAAATGCTCACCATGTTGAACACATAGTCTGAATAACTCAACAGTTTTCTGTATCTTTCTACAAACAGTGACTATTAAAATTCAAATGGTAGAATTTTTTCTGTCAGTTCATTAATCCCATATCAGAACTAATTTTTGTCTATCTTTTTCAGGCTGGAATACAAAAATGCATACGAACAGTTTAAATTTAAGATGACAGTAATCAGTATGGTTTTCACCATCTTAAATTTATATGTCTTTAACTACAGGTATTTTATTTGTTTATTTATTTTTGTACATACCACATATTCATTACATAAGCTCACAGAACTGATGGCAGAGGTTTGTGGCACAAATTCAGTCTTTTGCTGTACGTCTTCATAATCAACCATGTACCTCCCTGTGGTAAACACATATCAACTCAGTCCCAGATTTTTCAAAGGACTGAAGTCTCACATAATCAAAATCAATTAAATGTCTGTAAATTATGACAAAATAATCTTTGTCAGTGAGGAAATATGTGCCAACACATAGCAGAAACCTTACTTTTAATCAAAAACATTCTTGAACCCTGGTGAAGAATGGGCTTGAAATCCCAAACTAAAGAACAGAAAAGCTCCAAAGTTGAATCCTGAGGATTTCTGGATAAATCTCTCAGGAGTGTAAATGACATGCATGTTGTGGTTCAATAATTGGTTTAAATTCTATTTTCGTTTGTGTCAAACTCATTATCATACGTTACCATAGCCAAAACCAAGGGGAAATAGAATTTAAACCAAGGATAAAATTGAACCAAAACAAATACAACCTTTGTTTGAGGCAGGAAATGTGGATATTTTGAGAAGTATGACATTTCCAGGAATTGTTGAGAATAAATTTGAAGAACTGAGTCAAAGTAGGATCGGGGTTTCAAGTGGAAATCAGTGGATCAAAGCATTATATCTATAATACAGTCAAACGTCTATAAACCCACCACCCTTGGGCAAGGGACAAGTGGCTGTTTCATAGAGGTTCTGTTTACACTTACTTTACTTACAATATTGTTAATTGGACTCTGGCAAGAATAGCTACTTAATAAGGAGGCTGCTTAATGGAAGTTTGACTGTAGTTTACTGTTTACCCTGCAGAATATCGGATGCTCTTTTCCACGCCATGCTCTTATGGTACTACAGCACACTAACGCTTCAAGAGCATATTTTGATTGCAAATGGATCAAGGTGCAAATCATTACTACCATTTGTATATGTTGATATAAGGTTAAAAAAGGTATCAAAGGTGAACATGTGCTGCCTCTGAACCCAGTTCAGGCTGTATCATGAGGCACTTATTAGGAATATCACTATCACCCCTGAACAGGATATTAAAACAAGTCCATTGCAGGGTTGTACCATCAGCAGTATGTTGTCAGTACTCACTTATAAACCTGCTGGGTGCAGAATGATAAAATGGAGCCAAGTTTCTTGTCTAAGGAAACAATGGAATCGTAAGATTTGAACCCAGGTCTTTAGATCAGAAGTTTGAGGTGTTAACCACCTGGCTGTATCATTTATATGCAAATTGCTACAACATTTTTTAGTGCAGTGTTTGTTTGAAAGTCATATATATTTGATGGTGTGAGCTGGTTTTAGGGTATGACAATTCACAACATGAAAGTACCTATTGTTAGTTTGTTACTAGGAGAAATAACATTAAGAGCATGTTATTTTACAATGCATCCCCAACTGGCTCACAATGAATTATAATGAACCAGGAGGCAACACCCAGGGGTGAGGGGTTACTACCATATATGTTATATAGTGGTATGTGCCACTGTGAAGGGTATGGTTTTCTAGCACCTTAGTCTGGGATAGAGTATAGAAATCATAGGGTTTGTGTCTAGAATAGGGTATCCTTTTCTAGGAAACTTTTTTATTGGTTGAAGATTTTTAGTCTTGACTAGGGAAACTGGAATTGACACTCAAAAAAGTTAAAATAATTTTTGGCAATTCTTAATTTACCTGCAACTCAGTTAAATAGTGAAGAAAGTGGAGACCTCCATAATTTTTGGAAAATATCAACTCTAGGATAAGGAGAGATGTCGCAAGTTAAGTCTAGTTTAGGGTAGCAAAATTCATCCGAACTAGGTATGGGCTTAGGGTTGCAGGGTCCAAGCGGCACATCCCTACCCACACAGTATTCAAAGTACTTCCTCCAATAGACAACATGGCTGGGTGGTTCATGGCAGCAGATTTCACTGTGGCCACCCTATGTTCAATTCTAACCAGATCTGTTTGCTCAAAGTCCAAACTTCAACTTCTCGGCCCTGCTTGTAAAATAAACAACTGGCTTGCCTCTGTCCTGCCTTATGAGATATTTAATCAAGTTTTTATCATTATGACTGATAGTTTAACTTGAATTTCTTTCTTTGTTATATTTTAATTGAACAAGTAGTGTGTTTAAACCAGCTGATAAGTATGGCCTGTCCTAATTTTCAGTGTGCCATATATGATCAAAAAAGGCCTGTAGCAAATTGAAAATTTTATCAATGTTGCTTATAAAATTTTTTGTGTAATTGATGAGAGTGGTAGTGCAAAAAAGGTTCCTTGGTCAAAGAAAGAAAGCACTTTGAAAATAATTATCCCAGAAGTTTTAACAGACTGTGACTTTAATTCCACTGCAGAATAAAGGGCTGGTGGGTGGCTCATCACTATGTATCCATCATTTTGTCTGGATTACTTCTTATATGGTAAGTCTTTTGAATGTGAATATATACAATAAATTATATTTTAAAATACGTCATGTTGTTGTTACATGATATGAAGCAGAAGGCTTCACTAACCGAGTTTTCATAGAAAAAACTCCCCAAAATTATTGCAACCTTGCAAGAAGTATCCCCTGATAGAATCATTAAGTACCTCTTTTTTCCTAACTGGACCCTTCAAGTATGAATTGTGCAATGATTTCAGTCACTAGGTAAAAAATTAGTCTCTTATGTCTATTTCACTTCTTCCATTGATACTGTAGATAGTATCCTCCATAAAGGTGTTTACTTGCAAGGTATCCCTACCTCTAGCTCATGAGTAAGAATTGTTGTTGCTCAACAGAAATATGTAGAAGGGTTTATATGGGGATTTTAGCGATCGTTATTTAAGGTACGAAAAAACATTAAATATACATAATAACATCTTACATTGTTTATTTATGGTGTGTTAGCATTTCTGGCGGTTTCATTACGATTCTAGAAAGTTTTAGCATCTTGCTAGAATTGCAGCAACGATTCTTACTTGTGAGCTTGGGTTACCTGTGATGAAAAGTTTTTCTAACCACATTTACCTACTTTTGTTTTCCTTTAATTTAAATTCAGGCCAGATGGAAGAGTGTATCAGATCTTTAGAGGGCAATTCTTTTATTTTTCACTGTACCTAAGTGAGTACTTGTATAATTTAGAAAAGCTTGGCAACTGAAAGTTGCATTAAATGTTAAAGGTAAAGTCTCCTTTCATTTATGTCGGAAGCTTAAAATAGTGATCATCTGACTAACAAACCTAAGGGTGACGTTGTGCTCATTACCCCCTTCCTCCCATCAGTGGTAAGCAACTTAAAACCAGACAAAAAGGAGAGAAGTCAAAAGTACTAGGATTTGAGGGCAACACCTGCCTGAGTATCAAACTTGAGACCTCCCGCACAGAAGGCTGCACACTAACCAATAGAGAGGAGAAGTCATTGCGTCGCATTGCCATGGTAGCAAAATTTTTGGATGACAACAAACTGATAAAGTCACTTAAAAGTCTAATCGCACTATTTCAAACTACACTGATCTTATCCAGTTTCTTTTAATTTGGCAAATCTTGGCGAAATTTTCTTTGGGACCGTATCTATCGTTATATAAGTTTAAAAAAAGAAGGCGACAATTTTTGTGTGTTGTTCACTCATAAAGTGGGCTCGTGAAATTAGGAAGTTTCATATCGTAGTGGTGCAACGGCGGCAAAGAAATGTACAAAATAGCGTGATGCAAGTGCAAAGTTGTTGTTTGTTAATATAAACATATATTTTTTGCCGTTCTCCTTGCTATCGCCGTTGTTGTTGGTTTTGTTGTCACCCAGAAATAGTGCTACCATGGTAATGTGACATAACACTTCTCCTCTCTATTGTGCCAATCCTAGCTCCAAAATTGTTCATGATTTTGACACCTTCTTCAGAACCCCATCAAAAATTAATGAAGGAAATGCAAAATTATGTTTTATGAGTGGCATTAAAAGCTGATAAAATACACAGCTAATTGTTACCTTCGATTTTCTTGGCCAAAATTATCCATAACCTTTCAATGAATGGAAGTGATGTTCAGGTGCTCAGTACAGCAAAAAAACTAATGTATCTGCAAACTGAAACATTCCTATCCATTGATTCAAGAATCTTCTTTTTTTCATTTCAAGTTTTTGTTCAGCTACTTCAGTTTAGATATCAAAGTGGTGTTCTGTATCGCTTGAGAGCACTTGGGATCAGCACAAAGATGGACATAACTTTAGGTATCACTGGCCTCAGTAAATTTATGTGTTTGTTGCAGTCATTATTAAATGACCAATAGCCCACGTTCGATGTATTAAAAATTGTAACATGACTTCAAGGTTTTCTTGTCTTTTTTCTATATTTGGTTTGGTTTTCTTTGTGCTCAAGTCTCTTCTGGGATTTGCGAGACAATGGAGGCGTGAAAAATTTGCATTTTTGACTTTGAAGCCTTGGAGTCATGTTAGAATATTTTAATATATCGAACGTGGTCTATTGTCTACATTGTAGAGGTATTCATATTTTAGAAGTTTAGCATTCCTGGCACCAAAAGAAATGTCCGTAATAGGAAGGTGTCCAAAAGTAGAGCGGATTCAGCTAAGCTTGTGAGCAAGCTTGTTAGAAATCACCTTCTAGGAAAACACAAGAGATGAAGGTTATGCCTGCATGAGCCGCAAAAGATTGAGGAACTTTCTCAGGCCTTTTGTGCAAGTTGAGGAATACCCTGTATGCTTGTTTTTGTCGAGCCCTGAAATTTTACCATTAAGCCTTGTTTTGGAATTGGAACTATATCGAATTTCACAACAATGAATTCCCGTTGCAGTGCAAAGTAGTTCAGGTAGCCCGGACAGGTAGGTACAAAACTCGGACCAGATCGACTCATTTACATATTGGGACAGCAATGCAACTATTGTCTGGTAAGTATGTAAATTATGTGATCCGAGTCCGAGTTTTGTACCTGCCTAAAGACCCGCCTAAAGAGCACTCATGCATAGAAGTAACGGAATTATGTCCATACACCACGGGGAGTATTGGGAAGTAGTTTACCATTGGCATTCACATGGGCAAACCGGTCTGCTCGGTCTGCTCACGGTTTAGGCAAATGGTATGCAAAATTTGAGACTGGTAAATTCCGTGCCGGAATCGCGTTTAACATTTGCGCAAATCAGTTCCATTAACCGAAAAACGACAGCGAAAGCCTGAAACGTGTATCAAAGATGGATTTGAGTTACACTTTCTCAAAGCCCGTTTCTGGTTTCTGCTGGTTAGATACGTCCCTCGTGCTTTCGGCGTTCACGTTGTCGACTTGTGGCAAGTCTAGCTTTGAGTAAATGGAACACAAATGCCCGGTTGGAACATTCCGACCGGGAAAACAGGACTACCTTTCCAGGAGTTTCGTTTTTCCAGGAAATTGTCCTCAGAAACGACACGGAGAGTCGTGTTCCATTTCCTTTGCAACCGGATTTTCCAGAAACTTTTTGCAAGTGGTAATCAACCTCAGACTTAAATGTTATTGGCTAATAATGATATCTTTTCCAGAGGGATTTCAATCGTGGATGTGGAGAGGGTTAGGTTTTATCATTCCCTTCCTTATTTTTGGTTATGTAAGTATCACCATTTTGTTTGGTGTGGTATATTCAAATAATTAATTTTAAAGTAAATTACATCCTCGATGAGGATTTTTAGCGTCTCTCCCCAGTCTCGCTCTCTGTTTTCAGCCTCGCACCGGACATTTTGTTTGACTGCTAGCGCGTAGTTGAATACGCAAAAATGCGGACTGTTTTGTAGTCTACTCTCACAATAAAATACAATTCTCTTTACATTTCATCAAACGACACTGTTTTCTAACTTCCACAGCTCTTCCAGCTGTACAATGCATACACGTTATACCGTCTGTACTTTCACCCGGAATGTGTTGAGTGGCAGGTAAGTCAATTGTAGCTGATTTACAGGCTCATGGGATCAGTAGCATTCATTAAAGGATGTGTGTCACTGCGGCCAAATTGAGGGATACATTAAAAAAAACTGCTCAAAACATGAAAAGAAGGTAGAAATAACACAGCGAATACAAAAAGGAGCCACGAATAGTCAAATGCCAAGAAGATTGAAACGGACTGCAATTTTTTATTGTGGTTTTTAAACTAAAATTTTTCAAATTTCGTTTTTGTTGTTTGTAATGTTTGATATATTGCTTGGGAGACATAGTCCCATGATAGCGAACAAGGAAGCGATTGTTAGCGGCAAAATGAACTAGCCAGCCGTGACACATGGCCCCTTAACTGGGTTTTTAATTATTAAATTTGTTTGCAAGCGTGAAAATTTGTTTGCAAGCGGTTGTAGGGATGGCTGTTTCCAACAGCACAAGTTTAGAGATTAAGAATCATGTCTATAGCAAACGGCAAACGTCAATGTGTACCATGTTGCAGGTTTTCCTTTTAAATTTAGTTTACTGCTCTTTATGTCTACAGAAATGTTAGTAGTTTCCTGTCAGGTTCATCCAGGAGAATAATTTTGCACAATTTTTATCTGTTCATTTCCTAGTTGTAGAAACTTGCAGCTTGAATGTGACGTTTGCCGTTTGCGGTAAACCTTATCTAAATTTGTCTATTATCGCGGCAAAACGTTTTGCAAAGTCTTTATAGTTCCTGAACGTGTGGGTTAACGGCCAATTCCTTTTTTATGCGGTCCTACGTCACGTGACTACTAGAAATGGATTGACCGCGGCGAATAGGGGCCTAAGAAATAGATACTCAGACCTCGACGGTGGAAAGATCCCGGCTTTTGAATTTGACATAGTATGATCGGTGCTTAAGGAATAAGTGTTGAGAAAGATGATTTTTCAGTGAGTGACACAGTCGGCTTGAAAGAAATAATCCGAGTACTCCTAATGAGAGAGGAAGCTATGACCAGGTCACAAGACCAGATACTCTACCACTGAGCTACAGTGCACTCGTGCCCAGGAACTAAGGCCTCTAAATTACGTTCATGGTAGAGTATCTGGACTGGTTACCAGAAGGGCAATAGGTTCGACTCCTTTTGGGAGTACTCTGATTTTCTCTTCCGAGCCGCCTGTGTCAGTGACTTTGTAGTTTCGTAATTTGGCTGAATTTCGTGACACAGCTACTTTAACTTCTGTTCTGGAACAATAACCTACTGTTTTGAAACAATAGTTACGAGTTCCCTTAAATCTTAAAATATTTTTTGCAACCCGACCCAGAAGCGTAGGGCTTACTATCTAGTGAAAACAGCGTTCCGATTCCTCTTACGACTCCGTCGTTTACATTCCGCTTTTGATATAGTTAACACCAGATTGTCGGAGTCGGAAGCAGAAGTAGAAGAACTAAAATAATCACAAAGCGTGGGTGCGTGGGTGCTTTGTGATTGGTTCAAGCTTAAACTCTCTATTGAATGAAAAATCATCTTTCTCATGTATCCACCAGGCTTAAAATTCACCATTATATTTCTGACAAGTCTTGTAGATAGTGGCTGAAAAGCTTTTGTTGCCGCATTCTTAAGATGATATATCATTTGCAGGTACTTGCCCTGAGTGTGGTATTTTTCACCCTGTTTGCTGGAAACATGACAACGATATTATATGTCTTGCGTCAGAAAGTCGCCAAGACAGGAATTGAAATTCCGCAGATGCCTTGTAACTAGGTGACAGCATTGATGATCTTGAGCTGAAATCAAGGGACTCTGCTTCTTATCTTTACTTTACTTCCTTATCTGATGATAATGATATATTTTTCAAAACTTCTGGAAACAATATCATTAATTGACCTTATTCCGGAATTACAGCAAATAGATCTTGGTGACATAATCTGCTATACAGCCGTTTTTAGTGTCGTCACGCAACGCTCTTCCCTACTAGTGGGAAGGAGCGTTGCGACTATTGCTGACATGGCTATTGCTCTCAGGCTATTGCTATCTAGTGTATGCAAATAATGATGGAGATGATTTGGAACAATCTTTTAACGTATTCAGTCCCGTTCTGGAATGCGATCAATCGAATGCACCCTAAATTGGTGATTTGCTTGTTTTGGCGGTGTTGCGGATTTAGCTTTTTATATGTACTGTTAAATGTTTGGGAGGGTTTAACTTTTCTAAATGGCTATGATACTTAGTCGTTCTCGTACTAGAGCCATATGAACCTGATCATCAGCTACTGTCGAGCTCAGACTCCGTGTAGAAGCACTTAACGTTGCCTTTGTTTCAGTTTATTGAAGCCACTGAAATAAGTGGCAACCTCGTTCTCAGCATCCTCTCCTACTTATTCTCCGAGGGAGATTTGAAGATGAGCTTGGGAACGGGGTTGAATATCGTGCAATGTAGGACGCGCAAAACAACCAACGCAGGACAGGGGCACTCCCCTCCCTACAGAAAATTTGGAAAAAACAATGTCGGCGATGCCTTTTTTTTACGACCAGTATTCAAACGATCTTGTTATTTGAAATATAATTATCGATAATTTGTATTTTAACGAAAGAAAAAACTTGAATTATTATTTAAAATTGCTAAATTTGAAAAGGGAATCTTTTGGGGAAAACACTATATATTTTTTGTAGGTAATGGAAAAGTTTTGAAATTTGTGTAGCGTGTGGTAGCTGTCAAGGTTCTATAAAGGCAGTTTCTTGGGAACACTGACTCATGTCCTTATTCTGGGTTAGGAACAATGCTTGAATCTGCTATTACTGTTACTTTCTCCAGCAACATGTTGAGTGAATAAAAAATAGTCCTTATTGCTTTTACGGCATATGACGTATCGTGGTTTGCTTCTTAAGTGTGATGATCAAAGCTGACGAGGATCTCTTTACACCTGAGAGACTTTTTGCGTCTTTCTTTGTTTTTCCCGCGATAAGAAGTCATCTAGTAGCCTGAGAAAACAACCGACATTTGGCGACGCTACCACTGGTTAAAAAAAGGCCCAAAAGGGCTAACAGTGCACTTTATGACCGTGAAAAAGTCGAAGAAACGTTCTGTCGTGCAAAGTTCTTAACTAAATAAGTGATAGGGGTATTATTTGCCGATAGAAATGGAAGGGACACCTTTTCAGTCAAAAATGACATATAAAAGGGTGAGGGGCTGGACCTCGGGGCCTCCCCGTATAAAACTTTGTTGAGAACCCTCACCTCCCCCCCTCCCTATCCCTACTAAGGAGCTTGTCCCGGGTTAAAATATCAATGGAAGGTTTATTCTTCGAGGTGAACTGTAATAAGAATAATGTAACAAAGCATCAAAAGCAAAAAGGTTAAAGGCACATCATTAGATGTTCAATCCTGGCTGACCTGTGGCTCTATGTGTTTCAAGCGTCGAAGGGGTGGGTAGGGGAGGAGAGGGGGATATTAAACATTCGACCGGGCTAAAGGAAGGGCAGAGAGTGTGTAAAGATGGAGCAAGTTGGATATTTCGAGTCTCCAGTCGGAGTTTACGAAGTCATTGCAGACGATTATGGCGTTACAAGCATTAAGCTTATAGGACCAAATTCAGTTTCTATGAAGTGCTGGAAGGAAGGAGGAAAAGACGAACATGTTTCTTCCTTAAGCTCTCAACACATCCAAGACTGCATCACTTGGTTAGATGCCTACTTTTCCAATTCTCCTTTCCTGGAGAGAGTTAAACTACCAGCTCTCATTACACAAGACCACGAAAATAAGCCATTTTGCCTTAAAGTGTGGCAGATTCTTAAAGATCGCGTGAAAGTTGGAGAAACCGTGACGTACGGAGAACTAGCCAATATGGTGGGGAATCCAAAGGCAGCTAGGGCCGTCGGGATGGCAATGAAGTCGAACCCGATCTCCATCATCGTACCGTGTCACCGGGTTGTAAAGAGTGGAGGAGATATTGGAAATTACAGCTCGTATAATGGAGTTGATACCAAAAAATGGCTACTGCAGCATGAAGGTGCAAAATGCAACTGATGCTTCTAAGTAACTGATGGCATTTGCAGAGGGTGTTGAGGGGGCAGGCCATATGAGAAATAGTTCTTTAGTTTACAAGGGACTGTTCAGAACTTCAAAAGATTCCAAAGTGGTTCCATTGTTACGATAATCTTTCCAAATATTCAAGTGTATATAAGAATGTACACGGATACTCACTCACAGTTGGGTATGTCTCTGCCAGGGGGGTACTCTGGATTTCAAGTGACAGGGATGATCAAAGGATGTTTTTGGGTTTGAATTTTTCGATTCTGGGTGTTTTGGGGGTAGGAAAATTTTGCAAGAATTTTTTCTTATGTTTGTTTTTTGTGGTTATTCAAAACAATTTGAAGTTTTTGGTAGTGCCCATGTAAATGTAGGCCAGCCGTGTAGTTCTTCGAATAAAGTACAACCAAAGTTATTTTCCGGCTGTGTTAATATTTAATGCGTTAAATTCCATGGGATTTTATTGGGGTTAGTATCTGCAGTGCCTCCCTGCCCCCATGATGTCTCTACTGTGTTTGTGTGTGCAGAGGAAAAGGGGGAGCGGTGGTAAATGCCAAGTGGGGGAGGCAGGGATGGTTGTCAGAAAATTGGAACTACCCCTTAAAGGAGTCGCTGAATGATCAGGTGTCGTTCAAGTGTCACCATTCTAAAAAGAGACATTCAAATAGCTATGCTGGTAATTTTAAGTTCCAATATAGGTGTTGCCATGGAACGCCTTTTTTTCTTTCATTGTCTGTTTTCTTCGTTTTCCTTACACACAGCCCTTAGCAGTACTTGCAAGGGTGAAAATATTAGCATTTCATCCTAAGCCCCCAGTTGATCCTTCAAATTACACCACTAAATGAGATATTGTATGTCTGTTCCAAATGTTTCCTCAGGGAATTAATTCAAAATATGGATACCCAATTCTAAATCAGTGGTCCTAAAATCAAGGCCCTGTTATTTAGGCATGCACACCTGTATAGCTTTTTCAGGGTTGGTGTGGAAAGAGAGCACCCATAATTTATACAGTGTTACATGGAGTCCACTCAAACAAGAACAGCAAACTCAGCTTTCTAAACTATACACAGTTGGCCACCCAGGCACCCAGCGGTGGTTATAGAAAATTCAGAAAGGAGTATAATAGCCATGGCACTTGCCAGCTACATAGATACCATATATTGTACTGAAAATACAACCCCCAAAATCACCCATAGTTTCCCAATTGTCTGTCTGTAGACTTTGTTAGACTTCCATTGTTTTTAATTTTTGTAATCCCTAACCTACCTTTAACCTTTTTTGTTGCCATTAGAAATGGAAAAGTTACGTATTCTTGCCATTGTTGACAAAACTGGCAATGATGCTAAGGAGTCTAGAAAGATAAGTTTGGCCTCCCTGCAGCATCTGCCAACCACTGTGCAAAGAAAAGTTGCCTGATGGGTTAGGTGTGACTTGGAAAAAAACCTTTAAGAGTGTCCAGAAATTTTACACATCCTAAAATCCATGCTAAATTTATTAGAAAATATACATTCACTTGTCTTGTAAAAGTTTTTGTATGTACAGAAAGAATGACAGGGCTTGAGCAGTTACATGCTAATGTTTTACATCAACTCTGTACCAAGCAGAAAAATGATAAAGAACAGATGAAAGGGCGATATGTTGGAGTTGGACACAAACAGTTAGGGAAAATAAATTAATCTATGCTTGTTAAGAGATGTTAAGTATTTTCCAGATTTTCTATTTGTGGCTGTGGTCCAACTGTTGAGAGATGCCAAGTTGTCTTGAAATGTCAATCAAACCATCCATGATTTTGTCAACTAACCTGTAAAAAAAGAAAATACTAGTTACTGAATAATAGTTTTTCTAACAAGAAATAAAACCAGTAAGGAAAATGATATTAACTTTGGAGCCTGGAGCTTTGACAAATGGGTTATGGACTCAAATTACAGACTCCCAACTTTAGAATCTGAGAAGTATCCTATAGACTGTAAGTTAGCATATTGTAGACTTAGCAGGGAATCAGTGATTGTGCCTTCACGTGAACCAGTGGACTCTAAAGTAATGAGGCTTTGCATGTAATAATATTATGTGTGGACTATCAGATGGCAGACTGAAAGCCAGACAGAGTGAACTGTGGACCATGAACCTGTCGTGCTTCAATCTTATCCCCAGTTTAAATTTTATATCCTTTGTTTTTGGGTATGTTAACAATGAGTTTGAAATGAAGGAAAATAAAATTAAAACCAAGGAGAACGATGAACCACAGCATACCCATCTGAAGCCAGCTGCATAAATTTATCTTAATAAATGTCAATCTTAATCAATGTTTTGTCCATTTAATCTCTTTACTTTAATGCCAGCGGTTAACAAATACATTTCACATGACCTTTTATGCAACTCAGGGGTCACTGGGGATTTAAAGTAGTAGGAATGATCAAAGGATTTTTTGGGGTTTGAAATTTTCCATTCTGAGATTTTTTGAGGCTAGGAAAATTAATTTGCCAAGTATGTATGTTTTTGAGTGGCTTGATTTAAGAAGGAAGTTTTTTTGGTGGCGGGGGTTAGGGTTATTGTTATTGTACCCCCCCCCCCCCAGGGGAGGTATTTAAAACACTCTGAAGATTTGTGTGTTAACTGGCACGTAAAAAACACTTCCTCCAGCAAAAGGACAGTATTCAGGGTTGTCAAAAAGTGCAGGCAACCAGAAAGGTTGCCTGCCTGCCTGAAGGTAGTGCCCCCCACTCCCGGCCATAATGGAAGGTGATTTTTGTCAAATAACCCATACCCCAAGTACATGTAGTATCAGGCTTACCCATCAATAGGTTTAATAATTAAAGGTATTGCACTCAGTCCCACAAATGTTGTGACCCACGTCTGAGCACGAGGAGGCACTGTTCTAGCCACTCTTCTAAGGGTAAACCTGGATGCAGCACATATTCTGTTGATTGTAAAACCTGGAATGATCACTGAAGCAAGGCCCTGCCAGATGGCAGCTTCTACTGAAGTTTCCACAGCCTTTCTTTTCTGAAGATAATTGTTTAAGTGGTTACTTTGTTGGTAGCATCGTCTTCCTTTATCAATGGAGTCTGCCAAGCAGTATGTCGAGGCAATTCCATAACTCCCTAAGTACATCAACCGAGGAATGTGAGTGCGAAATGCCTCTCCAAATTCATTGGCATAACCTACAAATATGATGGACAATTTTCACTTGGGATGTGCACATGAGAGGGTAATTCATATCAGTCTCATTGGCATAGTATGACATGATAGAGTGTGAAAGTGTTTCAATAATAAGACACTGTAACAATGCCAAGTCTGTGTGAATATGCAAAAAGATAACTTACAGATACCTTCAGGAGCATTTGAGTGAGAACAAGTACCATTTATATAATTCAATTCTGTTTTTTTACCATATGGCAACTTCAATGTAAATTTGAACTCTGAAGTCAAGAAAGTTTGACGTTCACTCACTTCTTTTGAGGGTCCTTCCCTGCTAACAGAGGCCTCTGAAAAGAGACCTCTGTTAGCTGGGAAGAGGGTCCAAATTTTTGTGATAATTTTTTTTCCTTTTACATAAAATCCACAGGAAAAATCTGGTCACATAAAATACTACCAAAAACTTATCCTCCGCCCTCTATACTTCACAGAGCAAGCCATTTAATATTTTCAACCACTTTCAGTCAAAACCTAACTTTTCAAAGCAAAATCAATATTCGAGGGAATATAGTGACAACAATCTGGATATCTATTCTACTTCTTTTCATGCTATAGATCTCTCTGAGGGTTATACATCTTCTCATCAAAATTTGTTTTTATTTTAGTTTTGACCTGTTTTTCTTTAACCTTTCCACTTGACTTACTACTGCCCATAACTAAAATCACTCTAAATGTATAAGAGTTCTTCTTTGATAATGGTGGCACTTAAACATTTTCCTATGCATCAGTCACTACAAAATCAAGACACAGCAACAGGATCTTGGAAGTGATAAACCTGAATATACCAATATAATACTTGAACAACATTCAGACTGGGGAAGAATAAAGTTATCCTTATGAGAACTTCTGTCACCCTATCATAAATGATCAAATTTATGCTTTTTACGCAAACTGTTGACACTTTTAGTCAGGCAAGAGAGAAGTGCTAAATTTTATCTTCACTAAAACACTAAGGTTGTGTCATTTCACGCCCTTGTAAGTTCTCCACCATACAAGGAGCAAATAGGTTTATGGTTCACTGACTCAACAGGTGGATTTTTTTAATCTAAATATTATTGAGGTCAAAGACAATCTAAAAGTAAAAACACCTATTCAAAGCTACATACCAAACAGCATGGGCTACAGAGCTCAGACAAAGAATTGTAAGCATAAGAAACTACCTACCAAGATTTAGGTACAGCTGCAGTGAAAAAGACAAAATCTCATCCAACTTGTCTGACAAGGTTTGGGTTGTTTATATAAGAAAATTATTTAAAATGTGTGTATTAAAAATGTATTAAGAGTCTTTTTATCACGTGCTTTTACAAGGAATAGTAGGGCACTTAAAGGCCATCATCTAAGTGGGTTGACACAGAAGAACAGTTTAACATGAATTAACACCATTCATGGTTGAATAACACATCTAACATTGCCATCATGTTTGACTTGTGGGCTAGGTGCTACAGGTGATCAAATTGTTTAAACAAAAATCTCACGCTTGGTGAGTTGGATGATCGCAGACACAGGGAACCAGTGAACAGTGCTGTAAACCAGTCTTACTTGGTAGCACAGGAATGACAATAAACTTGTAGCCAAGTTCTAATCTGAAAGACCTCTCTCGAAAGCACTTAACAAAATGGCTTATAACTGTTAGTATGAAGGTAAGTGCACAGTTATATTTAACAGTACTCAACAGAAACCTTTTTTGTACTCAAAAACAGCTGGTCAGCTTGCATGTATTTTATTTACACCAAAGTCTACATCCTTCAGTGCTCCTAAGTATATTGAGATGTTATCCATGACTGCTCTGTTGGTCACACGAGGGCAAGAATCTAGGCGTTAGATACATTATACAATTAATTATCTCAAAAGCAAACAGATCTAACGTCCTTGCTTTCTAAATTGCAGCACTTATGGACTAGAATGCTTGCAATATTGTCTTGACCTGAACTTAACTGCTTTATTAAAATTGTGTTTATTCTATTATAAAAGGGTGGCAAAAATGACTTGCTTTTAATGAAAAAAGAATAGCAAGTCACAAGAAAGTTGTATGAAAATAAGGTTAAGAAACTAAAAGAAATGAGTCATAGACCAAAGAGACTTTTTGTTTAGAAGAATCCTAGAGAAAAACGAAAAATCTACTGCCAGTTTTTGACAGGTACCATTTTTTAAATTATTTTTTCCCAGTCAAACCCTATCAAGATAAGATAAACAGAAACAAGATGAGGGGCTGGGAAATACCCAGCCCCATATGACAGAAAAACACACAACGCACTAAATCAGAACTAGTTTTCCTGGTTTCTTTTCTTCACTTCTTGCCCATCAACCTTTTTATTTCCGTTTTTCAGTGTAAAATTTTAGAAAGAAAATATAACCCTGCTAACTCTCAGACTTGTCTCCCATACTAAGTATCCAGTTTGCTGAATATTCCTTGTTAAATATGGCTATGTAGATATAAATACTGCAGAACTGTGATATAACATACTAATTTTATAGTCTCTAACCCTGACATTCTTTAAAGTTGTTACAAACTTTGAGTCTTAAGAAAATTGGCACGTATAAGTTTGTAAGCTACCAAAACCAAGAGCAATAAAACATATGGCCCCCAATTGGGTTTTTTCACGATCTGAGAATGAAGAACAGGATTTTGCAATTCTACAGTGCAAGATCTGCAAAATATTTCAGTAAACAACCAGTAATCTGGTAGGAAACATCAAAAATGCTTTCTTTTTCACTCCATCACTTTTTGAACCTATAGATACACTTACTTCTACTAGTTCTCCAAAGATAAAGGGAATTGGAACTTCTGAATCTTATAATTTTTTTAGAATGACTGTAGGCTCAGGATCAGGATAAACCAATAAAAAACTGTTGGGACTGAGAAAAAATTTTAGCTGGGAGGACAGATTTGAAGAATGTTCTCCTCTGGGACCCTCATATGCAACATGTTACTCAAATTTACACTTTGTTTAAGAGGGAAAAAAACATATAAACAACTTACCAAATACAATGAGACTAGATATTTTGGGTAATTAAGAAGACCAAAAATGGCTTTGCTACAAACCTTTTTTGTACAGTTGACCATGTTTGGGATGTACAAATTTTTCAGCTAGGCCTAATAATTAGGTAAGTTCTATGGGTTAATAAAAACCCAAAGTGGCTCAACCAATTGTGAGGAAGTGAAATGTACCAAGCAGTAGAAATCAAGTGTTGTTTACATGCTGTGTTCATCTTGTCGAAAACTGAACTCAAAGGTCAAACATTTAGCAGGATTTTGAGCGCTGCTGTGAATGTTTTTCACGTTTTTAAGTTAAATAATTTCAGAAGCAACTTTAAAACACTAGCAAGTATTTTTTAAATCAGCGTTCAAGAATTCTGTTCTTATAAAGACATTGCAACGGAACCATTTCAGTAAACCCGTACTTTTGACTTGTGAGCGAGAATTAAGGATAGAATTTCCTTTTCTTTTAAGCATAAATGAAGTTGAGGTCTCCCTTTTTAGTCTTAAAATTAAAGGCTAAATTGCTCTTGCCAAGCTTAATTAATGTGGCGGGTTTTATTAAAAGGGTTAAAATGGTCGAAACCGTTTATGATTTGTGTCTGTTTACAATGACTTTTCCCGCGAAACAGGGTTAAAGTTTTTTCTTCCCTTTGAGCAATTTGTCGCTGTCTGACGGCAAACATGAAAGGGATCTTGTGTAATTTGTACATCCCTCAGTTGAGTATCGGTCGGCAATATTGGCCAATATGTTGGTCTCGATTGCTATATTGGTTGACATGTCGATCGATATGTTGGCTGACACTCGACCGTGTGTCGGCCGACCAATATGTCAGCCAATACACTGGTCGACACTTGGCCAATGAAGGGAGTGCCAAATGTTGGTGGAATATTGCTCAACTGTCGGTGGAATAGAGCCTTAAAAATTGCTGCATGGACAACATAACAGCAAAAATTTAAGTAGACAAAAAGTATGCTGTCGACTAAGTATCAGTGAAGTATCGGGTGACTGTTGGTAGTCTATCGATTGATATGTCAGCCGCCTATCCATCAACATACTGACCAACACTATCGGCCAACTCTGGCTCAGCATATCGGCCAACATGTCAACCAAGAGTTGGTCATATCTACCGGAAGTAGGTCGATATGTTGATCGATATGATGACCAAGTGTCAGCTGACATATCAGCCGACACGTCGATTGAGTATCAGCCAATATTGTCTACTGATACTCGACCAAGGGGGTCACAAATTCCCATGAAAGTGATCCAAACCCAGAGCAAACTCAACCCAAGCTATTTTCTCATGGAGTGCTTTGGGGAAGATGTCTAGTGCGACTGCACCTATTTATTATGCATGCAGCAATCTTATGCTTTTTCAGTAGTTAACATGAATGGAGTATAACCATGTATGTGTTGTGGTTCAATTTTATCCTTGGTTTAAATTTTACTTCTCTTTGTTTTGGGGTATGGTAATGTATGATACGGAGTTTAAATCAAAGGGAAATTAAATTTACACCAAGGATGAAATTGAACCACAACATTAAAATTAAAATTACATGACCAGAACTAGGCAAAAAAACAAGGTTGTTTATGAAGAAATATAGTGGAAAGTTCACACGTGACTGACAGATAGAGCTTTCGTACAGACTTAAGGAATATAACATCTTAGAAATAAATACGTTCCTCACCTAGATACCTTAACGCTGTATCTCTGTAAATATCGACATCTACAGATGCCTTTAAATCGGAAATGTCTTCCCGTTCTACCATAGTCCATTCGCCCCCATCTTGTTTGAAGCCATTGTCTCGTAGCAGCCTCGTCCTCATGTTCAGGGCGGAAAAACGTTCTGCGCAAGCTTCTGCGCATCCCTTATCGCAGGCTCAAGGCGGGCTTTTCTGACTGTGTTTGTTTGTTGCTTGAGTTCTGAGTGAAATGCACGAGGTGCGAACGTTTGCTCCCTGTAAAGCATTTTTATTTGACATGTTTGCTTTTTTTTCGTTGCTTGAAAATTACTTTGGATTCAGAACAACCAATGTTAAAGGAAAAACGGATCATTCCGTCAGCCCGAGGTGGAATAAAACGTTTTGAACATTTTTAAAGAGGCGAGTATTTTTCTGATTGTGCATCCGATTAATTTATGAGTTGATTTCGCCGGGTTGAATTAAAACCCGCTTGTATTCGGTTATTAGTAGTTACGGTTAATTTTTTTACATGCCCAGATTTATTACCTTTGCAGAACCAGCTTTATCTTTGTCTTCAGTCATAGAACCATATTGCTGTTATAACGCATCAGTGTGAACAAACTTGTGCGCTTATTAAACTTTATCGGAAATAGAAGGCCAGCAAGCTTACGCAAGAACATTTTTCTGTTTCTCAAGTAATAATAGTCAGAGTTTTTTTTCATTTTTCATTACATAGTTCAGTTTTCCAGTGCACTGTGAAAGTTTCTGTTCTTTATAAGAATAACTTTCTGTACCCAAATTGTCCTTTTCACTCGCTGTGAAGTAGAGAACGACAACTGCCGGCAGTGACTTCAAAACAATTGACTCTTTTCCCGTAAACAATTGCTGCAGCTTGATTTGACTGAGGAGAGCAGAACAAACCCTTATGTGCAATTTTCTGTATTTTCTAATGATCGACTGAGTTTAATTTGCTTAAACGAAGACCCTCGCATGGACCAGTTAAGCTTATTGAAAATAGCTAAATGGTGAATCATGGCTTGGCTGCCAAGTTGCAACTGATCTTTTGCTTTTAAGATCTTTAGGTAGGTTGTTTTCGCACAGAAAATTCATTTCTTCATTGTCAGCGGGAAGTTTTTGAAATAATGTAACTTTAACTTTGTTTGAAGAAAATCCTACTTACGCGTAGGTTTTTGACAGATGTTATGCGTGTTCAACTGGACAACACCAAGCAAAATTTATATATCTGCGCGAAAGGAGCAAGTTTAAAAAACTATAGTCGCTTTGAAACCGATTTTTGGGAAGATTTTACTAGATAAGGATTGACCTTTTTTCTGCCCACATATCAACGCAATAACTTCTACATTGAGGATTTTGTTTATATTTTAGTGATCTGCGAAACTACGAGTGTGTGATCGAGCGAGGGTTTTAAAATATCAGCTCGAGTGCGACAAATTCAGTGACTTCAAACACATCGTGGGCAAGCGTTAATTTTTTTGGGCAAATCACTGTCCAAAGATATGTTGTTTTTGTGTCCACAGTGGAGCTCCGGACCTTATATATCCAGGAACTTCCTTATATGAACACATTTTGTGAATGCATCTTGAAAAAAATGGGACCTACGCATGCACATTTCCAGTACAACGCAAGGAAATTAATGTCGTTAAAGTCCGTTTTACTGTGAGGTATTCTTCGAGAAAATTAAGTAACGACAAGGTTATAACCACAGCTTGCAACTTTTGAAGATAAATTGCTTGTTCTTTCCAGGTTAAGAGTGGAAACGTTTTATTATTAGGCAAAAAAAGTTTTGAAATCCCGCCATTTTTTCAAACCCGACCTGGGGATCTCGGCAAAAAAGTTCACACATGCTCATTACGTTTTTCCGCCCTGAAGTCCTCATGTTGTTTTCAACCTTGTTCACAGGCTCTCTCTGGCTCTCTCTACTTTTCCTTAAGAAGACAGAGCCTGGGAACCAGTCTGGTGTTGTTTTTCCAGCGGATAAATCAAGCCAATCAGAGAAGAGTATTTAATTACGTAAACTTCGATCTCCAAAACAAAAATTTGTTGCGAGGAATACGATTTTTGCAGAGTTTAGCTCTTTATCGAGGCTTGCAGACAGTTTTTATCGCGCAGATCGAGAAGGGAGCTGAGCCATTTGAATTAACTCTAGTTATTTCAGTTATTTCTGCAACCTTTTCAAATCACGAATATGATAAAATCTCTAAAGGTTGTTCGTTCTTTGTATCATGCGGACGACCCATGGCCACCTAAACTTAATTCGTGTTTAACGGAATTGGAAGGCTTGCGAGAAATGCAAAGCGATGGTGAAGGTGAGGAAAAGGTAGGGGCTACATTTTATAATATTTGCTAAAAATGATAAAACTGAGAAAGTGTAGCACGGCGGTGTTTTGCTACTGTGTAGGACTGATGTCCAAGTGTTGAACACAATCCGAATTGACCAAACCCAGCTGCCTGGCATCACCTGCTGTTTACTCTTTTGAGTTCCAAAAATCCCAGTACAGCTTCAAACAAGTCCTAGGTTTAAGTGTATTTCATTGTCCTCAAAATCTACATATCATATCACTCTTTTATCAGCTTTTGAAATTTCGAAAATTGCTGTATTGTTTGAAAAAAGCTAGAAAAAGCTATTTTTAGAACTTTCAGTCAGTGTTATGAACACCCGTACCCCCTGGGATAAGGTGAATCAAAATACCCCTGTAAACAGTCCCACCCAGCCACACACCAACACACACACACACCAAATCGAGGCATCAAAGGGTAGTGTACGATAAATGTTATTCCTTTTCAGAATGGAATTGAAAGGGGGAAAGAGGATTCTAGTGAGGAAGCTTTTCATCAATCAGGTGCAGAAATCAACCGTAAGCAAGAAAATGCAAAGCGAAAAGGATCAGATACTGGTGAACTTACCACAAAAGACACCCTTTCAACCAGGAGTGAATCCAATGACTGCAACCAAGCATTGACATCAAGCAAGACCAATGCCATTGCCTTCCACATTCCTGTGGAACAAACAGTTTGCAAGCCACCTCCTAAAAGGTTCTGCAACCAGACGAAAAAAGGAAGAGAAAACATCAGCATCGAGAGGATTGCAGAGAAACAAGAAATGGCTGAACGACGAAAGAATGTGAGAACCTTATAATTATACTTTAATTATACACCACAGTGTTCTAAATTGGCTGGTTTACGTGGCAATTAATTGTAGAGTTTTGTAAAATTCCAATTTTTACATTTTTATTATTGTCAATCAAGTAAATACCACAAACTTATTACTTGCACATTTATTAAATGAGCCTTGCAGCCAAATTCCCTCCTAATAAGAAGCCTCATCCAAATTAGACTGCAAAACAGTCTGTCTTTTTCATATGAGGGTCCAAACAAAAGTCTTGGAGCAAGGGCAAAAGTGGAGAATAGGCATGCAGTGAGGCTTGTGCACTTTGCACAAAAATCTCTGGCTGACACTTTGCACCTTGAAAAACTGATTTTGAGAAAAAAAGGACTGTTTTGCAGTCTAGATCCAAATATAAGCCCCTCTAAAAAGGCCTGTTAAAAAAGCCCTAGGTGCTCTTTTGCCACCTGCACTCAACTTGCAAGTTTGTTAAAGTCTGCAAATTAATGTATGCTAGTTGAAAGTTAATATATGCAAATTATACTTAAAAGTAGGTTTGCATGGGGTTTTCTTGAAACATTAGAAAGCACTTTTATGCAATGCATGCATACATCTTCCAGTACCATAATGTTGGTTATTAATATTATTTAAATTCCTGTGGCTATATTGATTTACAAATAACCTGTTTATACAGCAACATATGGAACAAAAACTGAAAAGAATCCATGATCGACAAGAAGCTGCTAGAAAGCTCGCTCATAATGTGGAAATGCTACTGCAACAGAGGTCCATACAGAGTGCCACTAGAGCAGGTGCCAACCAAAACACACCACAGATGACATCGTCACAACTACTTGCTACAGCTCGCCATGTTGCCAGAGATTTTAGAGCACTGACCTCTCAAATGACAAAGGACTTTGTTGTGGATGATAGAAACAACAACTTGTCAAAGAAATCTGTGAGCTATCTGAAGTCTCAAGAGGAAAAACGCAATGTGGTAAAATCATCTAATGACGACAACAACAGGGGTATTGCATTCACTGTTAGCTTTGATGATAACCCTCAATGTTTATCTCCAGTTCCCAAGGCATTGCGAGTGCCCAAAAAGACACAGAAAAGCATGTTAACAGCCCAAGAATTGCAGGAGAAACAACAGAGAGCTGAAGAAAGAAGAAATGTAAGTCAAGTACTACAATCATGTTAATTTGTCAGTTTACACCTGTCATGGGCCACCTCCAAACATAAGAACAAATTGTACACTCTTCTAGTCTTAGGGAGGAGGGGTGCGTAAACACATTGTATGTATATACCTTGCTCTGAGAGTCAACTTTTCTAAAATTTCATAAGGGCCAGGGTTTTCCCCTAGCTTCTATTAGCTTGACACCCTGCTACTTTCATACAAGTAAGAAACAAAGGGAAAACAGACCAAATGAACTGCATAGCTGTTCAATTCCCCACCTGGTTATTGCATATATGCCACATTTTGAAATCGTAGTGACAGCCTTACTTTCATGGTCTACAGAAAAGCTGACCCACTCTCAGACCTTACAACCCCTCAACCATGCAAATCTCGAGTGTTTGAAAAAAGCCCTAAAATCCTGGGCCCAGTTGTTTGAAGGCTGATTAGCGCTAACCCAGGGTTAAATTTTAACCTGGGTCTCTTTTTCTTTTAATCAAAGGCATTTTCTCAGACAATTTTCTCTATTCTTTTTAGAGTAGCCAATCCCAAATTGTTGACAAAAAGAATTAAACTGAATATGCTTTTTAAGCTTTCATATCTGAATTCAAATTTTGAACTAACCCTGGGTTATCTTAACCCAGCTTTGAACAACTCGGCCCGGGAGTTTGGGACCTCAAACCTGGAGTTTTCCAAAATATGTGTCAAATAAAACCAAAAAGGCAGATGATTTATGTCCTCAGGTGTTCTTTACCCTATTAGTGGTCTCTGTTCTCTGTTGAACTGTATGGCAAAGTTGAGAAGATTCTGTTTCAATGTCCAGGTCAATAGGACAGTAGCAGCTTTCCCTCCAAAATTAGATTGAAACAATATTTGTCCATTATGAAGACATTTTCTTTTTAATTATGCAATTTCTACCAGAATCATCTGGCAATTTTAGATTTTATGATTCACTGTGAGATTTGGATGCTAAATCATGACATCATGATGAGTTGACTATCCAAACCGTGAGAGTTGGACAGTCTGCTCTCTAGCTTATACCATTTGTGGAACACCTTTCATGTATTCTTCACCCATCCTAGGAATTTTTCCTGCCTTGAATATCACATTATTCCTGCATTTCTTGCAGCAACAGAAACAAGACAGAGTTAAGAGGACTATCGCCAACCGTGAAGCGCTGTTTAAGCTGGCTTCAGACCTAGAAACTTTCATGATATGGAATGATAAACAATGCTGTCGCACAGCAAGTTTTGAAGACCACCAAACAACACGACACCAAAATCAAACAGCACAACTAGCTGCTGAAATTGCAGATGGCTTTGATCGATTGAGTCAGCGGTACGCAAGAGATTTAAAGCAAGCTGAGGAATTTTCCTGCAGTTTATGGAGTCGTGGCCAGTTGCAGAAGTAGTGTGTGGTGTTGGGGATGGCCAGGAAAATTAATTGTATTTGAGAGACTTAACCAAACCCATTCAACCCTATTTCAGTTAGCTTTTTTGTATGTCATGCAGTGAATTCAGGACGTAATTAGGTAATCATTTTTTGTTTTGGCATCATGACATTGCTAGTTGTCCCTGCTCAGCCAAGGATGTGCAAGTGAAAGCTGCTTTTCTGCCTGTGAACTGCTTACCAGTTTGACTTGGCGGCTAGAAGGGAAGTGTTATTACTGTATATATTACTTCATTCTTTCCCACACTACACCCTGTCCTGAAAGTGCTGTGAATTTGCAGTTTTTCTCCCACTTTATCAGGTACGAGTTTGTCCCGTGTAAATTATTGAGTTTACAATAGAAGGCCCCAACCTATTTTCTGAAAATATTTTTTGCTGGTATGTAAACATATGTTATTTACCGTTGGCAGGGGGGTGTTTAATGTATAATAATTTGATTGGTTTACTCAATCAAGAAACAAGAAGCAAACCTTTTCAGTATTAAGATTCCAGGTCAACCTTAAAAATCTTCAGTATGAAAAACACTGCATTGCTAACAAATTCAGCTTTTTGAAGCTCAGATGCTTTCGTGAGCAAAGTGAAATTTGTAAATTTAATATTATTTGCCATCTAAAATAATAATATATTTGAAATTGATTTTATTAACACCCTGATTCTGATTACAACCACTGAAATCAGCTTAAACTGATTTTAGAATATTGACTTTCGACAATGGTCAGTAAAATGACTATAATGATGTACAGGCAACAATCATGTACAAACTCATATTAGAGGATTTCATGTAATTATTCAATATTGATTTTTTCCTTCAAAAATATATTCTGAAGATTTGTGATATACATGCTAGAAACATTTTTAAGATAAGAGTGTGTAGTCACAACGGATTTGGATTTAGAATCTTATGTAAAGTGCTTCTCTGAGACCATTTTACCTTTCAAATGAAGTACATGTAACAAACTCTGTTTACCACACAAAGTTCTCGAAAGTTGTTTATTTTTTTGCATAAAAATCTTTGCAATTTATCAAGCAACACTCTTTAACTTGTTATTTAAACTGTAATTAGTTGTACTATAGGTGTATATATTGTTTTTAACGGACTTGTACAAATAACTGCAAACACCAAACACCAGGAAAGGATTAAAGTGTTGATAAGTAAAAAATATGAACATGTGACTTATATAATTCCTAAGGAACACCCCTTAGTATGGTCATCCAAGCTAAGGTCATCGAGATCAAGTGCTTTGTGTTACAGGCTGCCATCTTGCATCAAAACTACTTAGGGGTTTGAAAATCAAGATGGCTGCCATTAATGGTAAGACGCGCTATCTCTTGACAATCTCACAGAAAAATAGGGGACTATGAACAGTCTAAATGTGCAAAAACCACATAAACGAAATTGCTCTCAGTAAGATGTGGTGATGTTTGCCTGTAGAGGTTGTTTTTTATTAAGATATCAATTTACTGACTTTTTTCAAAAAATAAAATATTCATAATTTTTTTTCTGTCAGCAAGCCTTGGAGTAGTCTGCTACACAGCCGTTTTTAGTGTCGTCACGCAACGCTCCTCCCCACAAACGGCTGCTGAAAACCGAACTACATTCCTTTCCCGTGATTAGCCAATTATAATTCAGCTCCCATTTTCTGGAAAGTGTTCGCGCCCACGTTTGCGGTACTGTGACTCCTCCAATCACAGCTTTGCTTTTATCGGTGCCCCATGTGTGAATGACAGAATAATCAAAACGTCGCGTGAAAACAAGCAATTAACTAGAGTAGTGTTGTCGTAGTCGAGTCCTATTTAAAATTTAGGAGATAAGCACCAGCAGCAAGCAAGTCGAGCGAATTGCGACGCACAACATGGATGTGCTCATAAAGTTGCCAGGTATAGTTCGGGAAATCGCTCATCGATAATTTAAAAATTGCTTTTTGAATCAGTACCCTTGAGAGTTTAGTATTCACAGGAACACAATAGGGCCATTTATACGAGGAAAAATAAGACGCGTCTTACATAAGACGTGTCTTAAATAAGACGCGAACTTTCCGTAAAAACGGCACATTTCGTCTAAAATAAGACGCGGCTTAGCTAAGACGCGTCTTATTAGATAAGACATGCTCCTATAAATGGTACAGTTCGCGTCTTATTTTTCCTCGTATAAATGGCCCTAATGAGCACATCCGGCACATTTAAATTCTTCATCACATATCAGTACATATGCACGTTAAATGAAGAACCAGCCGATCCTGGCAAAAGTCTTCTAGGCCTATCAAACCTTTCTTTCACTTGGAACTTTCTTGACCGCTTAAAACAAACTTTTTTGCAAATTAACCTTTTCGTTGCTTGAAAACACAGAGCCCGTCAAAATTCAGCGACGATTGATTGATTTGTCGAAAACTGAGAAGCGTGCTCGCTTCCTAGCGCCCCGCGGCTCACGTATTGTCAAACTTCTTGTGCATGATTGGCTTGTTCGTTAGACCACAAACACAAAGGGAAAGGAATGTAGTTCGGTTTTCAGCAGCTGTTTGTGGGGAGGAGCATTGCGTGACGACACTAAAAACGGCTGTGTAGCAGACTAGCCTTGGAGATGCACTCACTGACAGATGACAGATATAGCTAATTCTCCAAATATACCATTAGTAAATTCACTTTCATTTTTACAGTCCATCCTTATGCTGCACATCTTCAAATGCATGGGTGTGAGTGAGTTGGAAATTCACTTGCCTATTTTTAGACTGAAGCAGGTCTAGCCTTCATTACAGTCATTTCTCATTGCTCATTACCTCAAGGGATTTTGTGTGAGGAACGTCTACATTTTGGCCTCAAAAATCCCTAATAAATAATGTAAATAGGGAGTTGATAAATAGAAAAATCCATAAATGAGAAAAACAACCTAAGTAGTTGAAAAAGAAGCTAAAAAAAATCAGGCTTGATCAGGAACCCAGAATTTTCTTGCCATGTTCTTCTTAACCGCTATGGTTTATTCAGTTAGGTGTGAAGCTCACACCCACTTTCGTCCTGTCTGGTTGTCAGATGCCGCTTTGTTTGAGTTTCATTTTTTCTTGTTGATTACTAAAGAAGTGTTACGCTTTTAATATATTACAACAGCAAAATTGAGTAAGTCTTGGAAAACAACTGACTCTGACTGCAACCTTTGGCCCCCGTAATATACAAACGATAATTCCAAAGTTTTAGTTTTCATAATGGGTTAAAAAGAATATAGTAATAATATACAGTATACCAAACGTAACCAATCAGTACCCTTGATCATATTCTGGACAGTTCACATGATCAGTTTGGAATTTTTGAGGCAAAAACTAATTGTCACCTCTCTCTTTTGAGAACAATGGGAGAAGGCCAGAAGTGGTCACATTTTGTCATCTTCTGCTGGGCAAGTTTTCCCACGTATGAAATCCACATTGCTGACATACTTCAGTTTATCAGGTCCCCAGGACTCAAACAGATTCACTTCCTCCCTGTCTGGTTCATCATAAATAGTTGATATTATTACATTCCTTTCAGCCTTTGGTCGCTTCACATGTCGTTCTAGCTTTTCACCATAATACCCAAGGCCTCTTTTACATTTCGGCAATTGTCCATCTGCAACAACAGGCTCTGTTACTCCCACCTGAGAAGAACCAAGGCTTCCACCTTCCTTCCAGCCTAGTTTTCTCATCAACCGGCCACCAAACCCACGGGTATATTTCTCAAATCCACCAATTTTATTGAGTGTTATGTCATTGCCTTTCTTCCACTGCCCTTCTAATCTCATCCTTAGAAGATCGCGTGAGTCTTTGTCACCACCATCTGTGTGTAGAGAAAATATTTTTACCTGAACTGTGAAGCACAACTTATAAAAACCACAACGGAGGGCTGGTTAGCTGTGAGCTTTTTTTCGTAATCAAATTTGTTTTCTTCTGTCAAATAAGGGATAACTGGAAAAAAGTTGGAGTGACTCATGTCTTAATGCAACATTCCCCCATCAAACAAAATTGTTCCGAGGTTAATAGCTGGCACTACTACTAAGAAATGTATTGGCAGCATTGCCTGTTTCCCTTCTTCAGTACAAGCTCCTTTTTACAAAAAATTATGTTATCATATTTTTATTATTTACAGAAGTGAATGGAATTGTGCTGGAATCAAAATAATGAGAAAAATACATCCCTCTCCAAAAACTTTATTATATCAACAGAATGAAATTAATTGTAGTTGCAAGAATGATACATTTTTTGACTTGTTAGTGCATATACCCACCTGGGTTTTCATATATTTCCATGTCTACATCCCAATCATCAGCAGTTTCTTCATCAAAGTCTGCTTCCTCCTGTTGCTTCCAGAAAGCTGCATCGGTGTAAAACACAAGACCACTGCCTCCCTTCTCCCACTTGAGCTCAATTTCTTCTTCAAAAAGCCTCTCTTTTGTTCGATCTTGACTCGTGACATCATTGTGCAATGATTCATGTCTGTCCCACTCTTCTGGCAGATCATCATCATCATTATGCTCAACATTACTTTCATCATCATCATTATCATCATCATCAATTGATCTTTTGCGATTAAAATCTTGGTCAGTTTCAGCAGTATGTTCATTCTCTTCAGTTTCAGAATTACAGCTATTGTTACCTTGATCAGAGCTTCTACTTCCTGTGGCATCCACATTTGATGTTGATGCTTTGTTTTTCTTCAATCCATTTACTTTTCCTTTTTCACTAACAGAACTAGAACTTCCCTTCTCCAAAGACTTGTAATCAAAAGGAACATTGCTGTATTTCTTTTTAGATTTAGCAATAGAAACATTCAAATTCAGTTTTTTAATTACACAAGGTGGTAGCTTGCAAGCTCTTATTAACTCCTTAAATACCAACAAAGGTGTTCCAACATTCCCATTAGGCATCAAAGGAGGTGGATGAAGCTCTGGTAGTTCCTTAAGGTCATGCTTTGAAAATTCTAAGTTTGTCCTTGTGAAGGAATGCACTCTTTTTTCCTGTTTTGTTTTATACAGAATGTCCTCACTGGTGTCTGCAATAAGAAAGATACATGTAGTGAGCATGCATTAAGCATGAGGTCAAGATGGCCGGATAATGGCGACCAAGTTCTCTCTATAAAATGGCACTTAGTTATATCAGTGATAGGAATGTGTAAATGATACCACAGGGCACCCACACAATCTGTTTCTGTAACCGATTGTTGTTTTATAGTAAATGCACAGGATTTACCATTTGCTTCATCTATAGTGATATATCGCTACACATGTATATAAATCAACCATCCTGCTGATTGTCTCTTTTTAATTGGATGTTGATAAACAATAATCGATTAAAAATACTCACCTAGTCTACTTTTCATTGGTTATTGTTTAACCATTTGTTTAACGACATCCAATCAAAAGGAGGCAATCAGCAGGATGGATCAATTTATTACATTCTAGATATCTTCAATGATGTGCAAACCAAGACAATTGTGTATTATACATTTGGGATGGTTTCTAGCTGGTACGCATAAATCTTGCTGTTTTTTGTTTTCTTCTTTGTAACTCTACAGGAGCATAATGATCTCTACCCTGTCCTGATATGATAACGCTCTCTTCTATGTGTTTCAATTCAACTTTCCACCAGACAACTCTTAAGCATTATGTACAAAACTCACATCTACACATCAAAAACATTGATTTCTCACATACAGGACAATGTCTCACACCTCACTCATAAATCTCTCTACTTGTTCACTGATGCGTTAATGGGAAAATAATCAGTGTTTTGCTGTTTATTATTCTGTAACCCTCAGAGGTCGTTGGAACATCTCCCATGGTGTTCAAAAGTCATCAGATCCTCCTCGACAAAGACTGGAAAATCTCAAAAAATCTTAAGCGATGTTCCAAAGTTATCAAAAGATTCTTAGACGTCCATTAATCAGGGCACAAAGTTGGTGTCTGTTATTATGGGGGGTGGTCATGAGAGGTCCCAATAAATTGCTTTGAGTGGAAAAACTAATTTTTGTTATTTTGCATAGGTGGTCACTTAGACTAGGAAATGTAGTTGCTCTTATTAAGGTTGAGACTCTGTATGGGTATTTCTGATGAAATCAAAGCCGCGACAATCGCTAACTCAATTGATGACACAACCATCTCAGAATTGAAGGGATGATCACATTGCCATTCAACCAAATTAGACAACATTGGTCATGCAGTGACAGCAGACAAATATACCAAAAAATGTGATGCACATTCTGAGATTTTGCTAAACCTGTCCCTTTTCTGTTTCTTCATTTCGTTGTTGTCGTGGTAGTTCCTCACAGCTGCTTAAAAACCTTATCTTGATATGCAACGATTTCTTTGAAAAACTGATGTTTTGATGATAAACGCACAACAAAACAATATCTGTAGGTACCCATAGAGGGGCTTTAGGTTAGTCTTCAATTGCAACAACACTCACACTAATTTATATGATTTAAACCTGGAGAATTTTTACAACTCTAAATTCGAGACTGCTCCGAATCTCTCAATTTAAGAAAAACTTTTCTTATTTTGAGTAAATTTAAAACAAATCATAGGATAAGAAGTCTTTTATCTGCAATTTATACAGGCAGTTTGAATTTACGAGAAGAAAACTCTTATTCTATGATCTGTTTTAATTTTTTTCTTAAAATACGAAATCTCAAATTTAGTGTATCTTGCAAATTTGTATAGGTAATAGCATGATTTGTAGTGATATTTGGCATAAATACCACGAGTAATATTTCGAAATTGCTATATGTAATTTCCCGAGCCGTTAGGCGAGAGAAATTTGAGACAATTTTGAAATATCACGAGTGGTATTTATGCCAAATATCACGTACAAAGCATGCTATTATTTGTTTATACTACTACCTGCAAAGGTTTTTAATTTTCACATTTAGGGTGTTTCAAATTAAGCTGAAATACCACTGCTCTAAGCCAATCAAATTGCCGAAATTTCTCATGTAGTAGTATAAAAAGCGTAATTAAATACAACGTAGGAATTACAAACCTTGTCCTGTTTTGATGCTTATCTTTGATATAACTGCTTTGGATGGAAAGTATTTGCCATTTCGGTCAACCCAGTTTTTGCCACGATAACGCTTTATCAACTCCTCTAATTTTTCATTCAGCACTAACACAACACAACATGTAGTATTTGACGTTTGAACTTCTCCGTCACCATCATTCAAAGTCACATCTTGTCTAATTTCAGGTCGATGTCGAAAATGAAAACATCTAAATCCCCAAGTTTCGTCGTTGATGAAGTCCGTAAACATCGCCCTCAAGTCAGCCGAGTGAAATTCTTTCGGAATATTCCCAACTATTCCATAACATAATTGTGCTTTTTCCCTAGACGTTTGGTTCTCTGAATCATCCATATTACAGTAATATTTCTTCACAAGGAGAGTGTTACAATGATTTTTTACCGGGAAAAATAAACAACGTTCACAGAATGCGCCATTTTGATTTACAACGTGAGCGCCACAAAGACATCATGGGATAGAACTGTACCTGGATAAGTCGGTCATGTAACCCGAGCGAAATGTCCCCAGGGTTGCTTACTAAGTAACCTGGCCTATCCTTAGTAACAGGCGGTAAATAATCAGCTAATTAGCAGGAAGGCTGCAGCAAAATCTTCGGCAAAATGCCTATAACTAAACAACCAAAGAAAAGCGAGCCTTTGTGGAAAGAATGGGACTATAAAGCACAGAAGAAAGGCGTCCATCACACCGTTTACTCTGTAAATGGTGATCGATACACGGGCGAATGGGATGACAACAAAAAGAATGGTAAGCTTGACCAACGTTCGAATTCAGTCAGGATTCTATCTAATTTGTTCTACAGAGAAATGCTGTCTTAAAAATTACTTTTGTTGTAGCACTTTTTATGAGATCAGTTTTAAGTTAAACGTTCAGTTAAGTTTATGTATATGTTGTAGTTAATTTTTTGTCTCAGGTAATGCTTGTTTTTCGTTTGTTTTTGGGTATTCTAATGAAGTTGAAACAAAAGAAAAACAAAAATTACCTGAGATAAAAAAATTAACTGCAACATATATCTTTGGATTCGATTTTAAAGTCTGATATAAATTCCAGATAAAATAAAAAATCCTTAGCTTCTTTAAATACATGTAATTTAATCAAGTACATTCTTTTAAGAGACTGCACATGAGAGAGGCATATTATTTACTGAATACCCTGGCTTACAAGTACCAAGATAATCCGTGGTCATGACCTAGGTCACTGGAGTATGGTTCCAAGCCCCAGGGGAGTACTTTAGGAATTTCTCAGTGGGGATGTACCACTGGGACCCTAACCTATACTAGAGCTAGTTCAGCTGAATTTTGCTACGCTATACTAGAGTAAACTCCCCAAATCCCCCCTATCCTAGAGTAGCTGTTTCCCTAGCCTAGATAAAATCTTCAACCAACTGATCAGTTTCCTGAAAAATGATACCCTATTCTAGGGGCAAATGCAGACATTTATTGGAATGGCCCAATGACACTTTCTTTCTGTGAAAGGCTTTGAATGTGTTACATGTTTTTGGCTCAGTTGGTTTAATTATTAAAAAAGGTTCCCAAAAAATTCCACAGAGCCTGGAAACAGCAGGATGTGGTTTTAAAATCAACATGGTAATAGTAGAGATATGTAATTTGAAGAAGTCAAGATATAATGTGGTGGCAAAAATCATACAAAATTAAGACTGGTATTCAACATCAACAAATGCCTTAAACAAATCTGTATAATTTATAAAAACAACTATGTCATTACCTTCCTCATAACATATTTGAAACTAAAGTGGAAGCCCTTTTTAATGCAACCACCGTTGGGCCATAAAATCCTGGGCCCAGTTCCTGAAAGGTTGATTAGCGTTAGTCCAGCGGGATTAAAATTTTGTTCAGTTTTTGTATTTTACATTCCTATGTATTGCTTAGGGTAACATTTTGTGTTATCATTACTGTATCTTGTAGTAGAGGCTCAACAGTGTTTTGTAACCTCGAGTAGCATGTTCTTAGACGAGAAAACCGTGCTTGAAATTTGGCTTAATCCTGGGTTAAAGTTAACCATCTTTCGAGGAACCGGGCCAAGTTCGTAAATAATGAGGTGGTCGCATTAATGGAGTCTTCAAAGTAACAGAATGATTCAGATATGTTAAGGTTTGGGTCAAAAGACTATGGTCATAATATTGAGGTGGTTGTATAAATGGGGTGGTCATAAGGTGGGATTCCACTGTAGATATTAAATGAGTCTTTCCAGTGGTGCTCAACAGAGGTCAAAGAAGGGGGGATGACCAAACATCAAAAGGCACTGACCTTTGTTGCTCATAGTTCTTCTGTCACACACTTGACTGAGGTAGTATGCTGTTTACTGCTTGTGAAGAAATTAAAATTTAATTTCTTCACAAGCAGTAAACAGCATACTACCTCAGTCAAGTGTGTGACAGAAGAACTATGAGCAACAAAGGTCAGTGCCTTTTGTCATGAGCATTTAATGCTCATGACAATAATTTAATTTCTTTATGGTCTTAGGAAAGGGAACCATGACATGGAAGAAATCTGGAACTATTTATGATGGAGACTGGAAAGATGACCGCCGATGTGGATTTGGTACATACAGTGTTTCTGAAGGTGCTGGATACAGAAAAGTTTATTCAGGGGGATGGAAAAATGATAAGAGACATGTATGTGTTTTGTAATTTTAGCTGGTTTTTTTTTTTTTTTTCAACAATACAAGTCAAGTCGTATGCAGATACAAGGTTTCTGGCAGTAATTTTTACATGCTATGTGATTCTGTGAGCACACGAAGAACCTTCAATCTTCCTAGGTCAAGAGACTCTTCTCTCACCAAAGCTGCTTGTAAGAAAATATTAGGCTTGTTTCACACATATGAGTGCAGGCTCTGTTTCTCGAACAGCTGCTAAGCCTAAGAAAACATTTTGGATACAACCATAAGGGGATTGTACATACTTCTAATCCACCACGGCGATAAATTCACATGGTATTCAACCAAGGAAAATAAAATTTCATTCACAATAGTGCATTTGGAGTATTTGGATGTTAAGCATTTTCTAGTACAAATAAATAATATGAACTTATCAGTACAGTGACTACTACTATGTAAGTTATCAAAAAAGGGACGTCCAGATTCTAGCACCGTTAAGTTTTAAGGTTTTTTGTGTGAGTTTGTAAATGTGTCTCATTCCTAGGGTTATGGAACTAACTTCTACTCTGCCAATGAATACTATGAGGGGGAGTGGTATGCAGACAAGCGCAGTGGCTGGGGACGAATGTATTATGCTGATGGTTCAGTTTATGAGGGAGAGTGGTACAATGACTTGAGAAACGGAGAGGGCATGCTTAGGCTAGGTAAGGTTGAAATGGTAAATATCAACTTTCTGTTTAATCAGAAAAAATCTCTGTTTTAAACCTGCATGTTCAATGCCAAGTCGGGAAAAAACTGTAAAATTATTATATTCAGTCTTTGTCTATATTTAATTTTAAACCAAAACTTTTTAGGCTACAATAGATGAGCTTGTGGAAGTTGCCTGGAAAGATGGTGGAGCCACAAGCAGAAGACAGACCTGCCAACCCCTGATAAAGGAAAATCTGGAGACCCATGAAAAAAAATCTGGAGATTCTATAAAAAATAGTGAGATTCTATTTTTTTCCCGATCAAGATTAAAAAAACCCCTTTTCCATCGAGGAAAGTCATTAACAGTTTATTTAAATGTTTTATTTGTGTTCCCATGGGAGACGCCTGGGAATTAGACCTCGTTCCCAGGGCCTACTCCCCTTTCAAAATGGCGGACAGACACGAAGAAAAACGATTAAGTTTATTGAACACAAGCGAAAATCACAGCTGGGTACAAAAAGTAAGAACAGTGTTCTTCTTTATTAGTTTTTCACTTTATGGCACAAGCATTCCTCGTTAATTTCCCATTTTTATTCTGATTCAACAACTTAAATCATTTCAGAATGATTTTTCCCAAAACCCGTGAGATTGAGGAGCCTTGTCGTGAGACCGTGAGAAATGACAAAAAATCGTGAGACTCACGGCAGAACCGTGAGAGTTGGCAGGTCTGAGAAGAGCCGAGTGCGTAGGGTAACCATGACCTCTCTGTGAGTGGCAACTATCAGGCACCATCACACTGAAAAACAGTGGAACAATGATACTTACCTCATCCTTACCACAGAGAGGGAGGGAGGACAGAGAGTTAAATTGCCTAGCACAATCAAAAGAGGCCAAGCGCACGTGAGAATGAGTGACCTCAACAGCAGTACTGTAAAACTACATGAACCCCTGCAGACCCCAGACCACTCCGCATACCTGCAACAGGGGAGGGGAGTAAGGAGGTTTTCATCAATTTTTTACAGCTTGGATGTTTAACATACAAAATATTTGACTTCTCTGTGTGTAGCAAATGAAAATCGCTATGAGGGACAGTGGAAAGATGATAAGAAACATGGAAAGGGAAGATTCTTTTATCTTGATCGTGGGCAGATGTACACTGGAGTGTGGTGTGATGACATTCCAAAATGTGGCACTGTAGAAGATTTTGGTCGCCAAGAAGCCCCGAAGCCAACCATATACCCTTTACCAGAGGTTGGTATAAACTAAAGGTCTCCATGAACCTGTTATGGAGTGTAACATTATAAACTGAATGAAAGAGTATTATTTTGAATCAAAGCTTGTGGGTTAACAGTTTGCCATGTCTATGTGTATATGGATTTTCCCAGTACAGTACAGCATGGTAAACTCAGATCTCTAGGTTTTGTTGTGACATGGGATTTGCAGGTCTGATCAGAGATGTTGCATGTGTTGTCTCCATCAGTCAGTTGGGGGTTGGTTGGGCCTGGCTTTGCACTGGGCTCTTTTCTCCTTCAGATTGATGATCCTGGCTGCCTTAAAGTGAAGGATGGCTTGGTAGCACAAGTTTCTCCACTGTGTTTTGTTCAGTGCTAAATTCCGCTCCCCATTTTATTGGGTGTTTTAACTTACAGGTATTCAAATAATGGCCTTAAGAGTGTCCTTGTGGTGGAGTTTGGTATATGCTGTAGCAACACGAGGGAATACCTTATGAAAGACATGTAGTGATCAGACAGAGAATATAAATCTCAGGAATTCCATAAGCTTTGCAAATAAACCTCTGAACGACCACAAACTTATTAGTCATACTGCCACATTGATTCCTTTGTTTCTGCTATTACTTTTCAATACAGTGCAAGCTTCAGGATTTGAGAGGAGTAGTGAAGGATGCTGAAGATATGTTTCTAGATGAGCAGCAATGAAGATGACCCTCTTTACTGATGAAAATATTATTAATTTATTACTTTCTAGATATCTTTAATCTACAATTGTGTATTATACATTTAGGTAAAGAATGTTAAACGTACATGTAACAAGCCATCAATCCTCTACCATTATGTAAATGATTCAATTTCCAAAGGATTTGGCTCAAGATAGTCTTACCTCTATTGCCTCATCTATAAAATTGGAGAGAGAGATATTTTAATTTCATTCAAGTTGCATATTGTAAAAACATTCAAACATGACCCTTTAACAGGAATCAAGAGCAAGCCATGCCATGGGCAAAAAAGCCAGTAGTATCTGCTGTTTGAAGTGAAAATCTAATATAGGAGAAGCAAAGGACAGTATTTTACTTAATCACCAACTTATGTACATAATATAATAACTGTTTCTTATTATCTTCCCACCTTTGTAAAACATTACTTTTTCTTTACATGTACCTTCTGTCAATAAATAAAACTATTTTTTCCATTAAGAAGTGTCTACAAACACCTCTACATAGCTTGAGTACTATTTTTGACTTCTACAGCACCCTCACTTTCAGTTTCATGTAAAAAAGGTTAGCATGTGTTTTCTCTGTTGACTAGCAGCAGCTAATAAATTAAAGGCAATAATATTATTAATGCTATAGAGAAACATTTGCTAATATGTTGTGCATCACCCTTCCCCTTTATGATAATGAGGAGGCAGCAAGGCTAAAGTACCCTGCGAGCAAGTTCTCCAGGGCGCTCTGGCAGCGGGGAGCGGGTAAAGGAAGGACAGCTTGCAACTGCATCTCTGAAATTTGAATTCTGCCTCCAATTCCCCTGTAGCTCCCCGTAGACTGAGCTGTTAGATTTCCACCAATCAGCATGAAGTGGAAACCAGCACGAATGTAACAGACATTGAAAAACAAGTGAAAGCTTGCACCAAGGTTAATGATGTCATTACTAATGTCATCTCTGCCAATCAGCATTTCACACTGCTCTCTCGAGGGCTTGCTCCCAGGCTAAGCTAAAGTGGCAGTGCATTGGACTCATGACCTGCCTTGGGTTCCAGTAGCCTGCGAGCAAGAGTCACAAGAAGTCAAGCGAGAGAAGGATGTGAAAGGAGACGAGAATACAAGGGGCCCTCCTGCACTTCTCACAGCTTTGATTCTCGCTCACATATTCCTCACGGCTCACTTTGCTCGCCATAATTGGAGAGCTTGCTTGCAGGCTAGGGTTCCAGTGCCAGAGAAAACAAGCATTAAAGTTAAGCTTCTGTAACACCATAGCACTCAACTTAGTAATAAATACTTATACATCAGACAGTATTTCAAAAGCATTTCAAAACAAGCTACATAGCAGTGCTTCAAAGCTTCAAAACATAAAAAATCAAATTCATATCAATACAAGATAGAGGGGGGCTTATAAGCAGATGTATTTTTTGTTTACAGGTAGATGGGCCTATAACAGAGGAGGGGGGGCTTATAAGTGGGGAGACCTATCTTATATCCGGGGGGGCTTGTAATGGATGTATTTTTTGGTTTCCAGGTAGATGGGCCTATAACTGAGGGGAGGGCTTATAAGTTGAGGGGCCGTATAAGCAACAGTTTACAGTAATTTATAATCAATTCAAAAGTTTCTCTGTTTCTGATCGACTTTGAATCCTCAGCAAAGTTTTCATAACCAGCTAGCATCGACCAAATTTGGCAGATGCTCGGTGACATCGATACAGGTGACAAGAAAAGTGTACTGACATTGACAGAAAAAGGATAGCAGAAGGTGTGGTAGCTAAGCTGTTTTGGCACAGCTGGAGAAAATGGGGGAGATTTTGCGTGTTAAGTGAAGAAGTAGCCAAACTACTGCAGAAAAACATTGCAAAAATAGCAAAACTACCAATAATAGTGATGGACGACAAACACTATTTTATTATTCTGCTGGAATAAGCATCCCTTCATGTCCTCAAACTGCTATGGAAAGATGGGAACTTTATGTAGATCGAGGTAAGCATGTTTTACATTCTCTTGGAAATATTTTGAATGAATAATACAACATTATTGGATTCAAGGGTCAATTATTTAATAAAACTTTTATGAGTGTGTGCATTATGGTTTAAGAGTCTAAAAACAATAGCTTCACTTGTAAATGACAATAGAAATAGTTGTTTTCAATTGACCCCAGCTTTCAGATGATGAATAATTCTTCATATCATATTCAGCCTTATCCATTAATTGCTATATTTATTATTATTTTCAAAATCTTAAAAACTGTGCTTTTAAGCTCTGTTATTGGGAATAGGACTAGGAGTTGGTGTACTTGGTGACGTTCCTGCATCAGTGTGTAACTGATTTGCAATCTGTTGAAGTTCTTCAATTCCCTGGAAAGACCTTTCATACTTATGTTGAACAAGAGATCGGTAAAAATGAATAGCAAACCACACAAACACAATACACACTGGAACCAACACCACAGATGCTGCCAAAGCTGCAGTTTTGCTGTAGGTGTAGAACTTAACCCAACAGAGTATTGCAATCTCTGCTAAGAAAAGAAGCGTTCCCAGCCCTGTTGAGAAAATCCATGCAATCTCAATGTGGATGTGGAGTTTTTCATGTGGTGAATCTCGAACTACTTGTGTACCTTGTTGGTGGATATTTGCCACTCCATCAATGTTTGGCAGAATGCAGACAGATATCATAAGTGCAAAGACATGCACTGAGATGAGAATTGTGGTCATCACGCTAAATGCTATCAATAATCCTTGTGGAATATCCTTTTCTAGTTGAATTTCAACCATTGCTATCTGCAAATAAAGAGTTTGTAAGTAAACAGTTTAACTAGCACCGACATCATCAAAGAAAATTTTTCATCAAAACTAGGCACAGATTTGGGCACCAGAGAGCCAAAGAATTGAGCTAAGTAGTTGAAAATAATGTGTCTAGAAAAATATTGGTTGGTAGCTTTTGATATTTTGATACCCAAAAGGCAGGATTGACAAACCGAGCCTGCATCAAGTCCTTGCTCGGTATATAGGCATCCTCGCCTGTGATCATTCCCACCCTTTTTAAGAAAAAAAAGGCCTGAGCCAGGCCCATCAGCAAAACAAGGTCGAAAACAGGCAAATGTTTGGGTTATACTGGAGCGGAAAGTCAATTTCCAGATCGATCATGGCATTATTCCAGTTTTTTTTTGGCTGAACAGTGACTAATAATCGAGCCTAGATTTTGTTGTACCTTGCATAATATTCGCGAAACGCTGGAATGTTGTACACCAAATTGCTTTGAATACGACGTCGAAGTCATTGATAAAACAATAAGAGAACTTACATTAACTTAAAGTAAGCCTGTCATTAAAATATTAAGCGTAAATTTTACTATTTAAGTTAAACAACGCTTTTACCCTGCATTTATAAGCTTAACTTTAGCTTCAAACATCAAGCTACTGTGTCTAAATTTTTAGAGTAAACACAAGCAAACTTGTAAATTGAACGAGTAAACAATCTTTTCTGTAAGGGCCATTTTTTCTTTTAAGGATGGCGGACTTTTCAAAGGATTGGAGTTTTCATTCTTTAGAAAATTGCGGCTACAATTGTTTATTCCTTGAAAAAAAAAAAACAAAACAAAACAAAACAGGAAAAATTTGTTACCATTGCAAACCCTGACATCAGAGCCGAGGTGCGACTAGACGCTTTCAGCTTCCCACGCGTTAGAAAAAGTCTCCTCACGGTTAACTTTTGTGCCGACTCTTCATCTACGTGCTTCATGTTGTTAACAGTCTTACGGGTTAGAAGAGCAAGCCTATGTTTCAATAAACCTCTTCAATTTAAGCCTTTTCAGCACAACATCTATGTGGCTAGAAAACAGCTGAGGTGGCCATATTGTTTATTGGGGGCACCTGCTGACCAATAAACATGACAGCTCTTCGTTTGCGTGTTGCGTGACCAGTGTGTCACATAGAGAACCTGTCCATTATATTACTTTCCTGAAATGAATTTTATTTTCCTTTCGTGAAGTCATTTCTTCTGGTAAGGTTGACGAAATTTTGGAACAACAGTTGGTTGCCAGAAGGGTGCCCATGGGGGGTCCGGGTGCGCATCTTCCGCGCGTGACCAAAGCTCCTTTGAACACGTAAAAATAGCCCCTTTTCTGCAAGCTGCTGCGTAGACTCCTGGCGGAAAGTCATTATATTTGCCCATTCAGTCATTGCTCAGGGCTGTGCATAAAGAAATTTACAAAAAATGCTGTGACACTGACCACACAGAAATCTGATGAACGCATTCTATGTTGACATCCTTGAGCCACACCTACATTTATCTCCATTAGGGGTCTCCGTCACTTTTATATGGGAGTCTCCCCTTAGTTTCTTGGTGTTGCAGATATTAATATTATCTGTTTTCCCTTTTAGATGCTTACAAAGTGTTCAAAACCTGCGAACCATGTATACACCTTCCCCCTCCAGTCAAAACAAAAATCTTTGGAGGGGATGATGTCCATATACCCAGGACCAGCCTGTGGTAAGCAATGAGAGGTTCACCTGGGGGTGGAGGGGAGGTGGGTGGTGGGTATTGCCAGATATGTGAAGGGTTTTCCAGCAGTTTAGTCTGGGATAGATTAGTTTATAGATATCACAGAGTTATGGCTAGAAAAGATGATAATTTTCCAGGAAACTGATCAATTTGTTAAATCAAAGTAGCGCAGCAAAATTCTGCTGAAATAGTTCTGGTACAGGGTAAGAGAGTTTCACGGTCCCATTCCGTAAGTACCCCCCACGCCCCCTGAAGTTGACTGCTTAAATATAACAAACATTAAGAGTCGTCAATCTCTGAAATTTTCTATCAAAGGCAAGAAATCCCAGCTGTAGAAACAAAGATCTTCTCTATAAAATACAAATGTGATCCCTTCAACTGCATTTTACATCTCAAATACAAAAGGACAAGACACAAAATTTAACCCAAAAGTACAGCAACATCATGGGAAGCAACTAATTGCTAATAACTTAAAGGTAATTGTAACTTTACAGCAAATTTTATTGGACACGTTTTATTTATAAGTTAAAAGTTCGCTCTTCAAACTAGTGCAATGTACAAAATGTTGAAATACAAAATTCTAACTCACCACTCAAAAGTTAATAAAAGATCATTAAAAATATGAATTATAGTAACCTTTTACAATAAAGATCATATTATGCCTGAAAACAAGCCAGCAAAATTTACAGCAAACCATACCGGTAAGTAAGACGCGTTCAAATATGACGGAAAGCAGCCTGTGATAACATCCGTGTTTTTCACCCGACTAAACGGTTGGGGTTAAAATAGAAAACGAAGGCTACGTTTACATGATAATGATCGAGATAAACTTCTATTCCTAGGGAAAAAATGGATTTGAAAGTCTATCTCAGGAGAATGTAATCACAACCTCAAAATTCGAGAGGAAAAATGGATGGTAAAACGAAAGCAAATGTGGAGAATGTTTTTATTGGGAGTTTCTTTCCAGTACTGTTACCATGGGGTAAACAGTCGCTACCAAATCACTCCGAAATAAAGTCATTCATACGAGCTGCAAACAAAACTGATAGATGCCGGTTAAGGTTTTTAAATACCATCTGCATTTTAATGTTTTGAAACGTTCCAAACATGAGCGTCAACTGTATGCCGGCAGAGAAACCAAGGATGTTTCAAAAGGCTAAAAGCTCTACACGCGGCACTCCCGCGTCGTGATACCCGTGACAACCCACTATATTTGAAGAAAAATAACAGACTACTTGCAGTCTACAAAGTTCTCATCCAAATGCCAAGTGCCGCTACCAACAACTGCTGTCAGTTTTGCGACATCAAAGAGTGAGAACAAAGCCCTATTAAGTTCATTCCATCTACGCCTTCAAGAAACTTTTGTTCCAAAAAAAAATTCGTACAAAAGCCGTACAGTGTAGTTTCTTGAAGGATTGATTACGTTCCACTATAAGAGGTGGTTCTGACCTCCGAATATGTGGATACTAACGTCTAATGAGACGTCAGAGTAAAAACAATTCACATGGAGAAGAGGGACAAAGTGAATGATTGAATATAACAAAGATGGTACCATTTTAAAGTAACGACAACTTAGATCACATTTTTTTTCTTGCATTAGTCCAGCCTACAGATCAAATGTAAGTGTAAGGCCAGTTGTATAAGGTTTCGATGTCACTGAAACCGTACCTATGCTGTAACTATGAGACAAAATGTGAAAAGAGACTGTCTAAACATGCAACTGGTCACAACTTGGCCGTAAATGTTTTGCAGCCACACCGAACCTACGCGAGGTACATAGCACCTTACTAATTCGACCATAGTTTATCATGTCTGAAGTGCATGTAATTTGGCGGATTGCATATAAAAGCATAGGTATTGGTATGAAATTTCGTATTTGGCCAAACGTTTGGGCGTTTATGAAGAAGAAGGTTGTGAATCAGCAAAACTAAGTTTGTTAAAGCGTGGAGTAGCAGAACCACTAATGAAAAGTCGTATTTCAGCTGTTCCTGAAAATGAAATGGCAAATCGGGAACTGGTATCAAGGCAGCATAAAATGTACTATAATTAGAACATCTCATCTCCATCAGTGGAACAACTGTACAGTGTGGTCATAGAAAAACTCCATTAGAAATTAAGATCATTTAAACATGGTTCAATCTTTTTTTTCCCAAGTTTTTCACATGACATTTTGGTTGTTTTTAGGATTGTGCTTTAAAGAATTCTTAACAGAAAGAAGGCATTCTCTCTTGTACGAGTAAAGCGGTTGAAAATCAAAAAATAATAATACTTAACTAAACGAGGGGAGCAGAAACAATGACAGACGTAAGAGAGTTAGAGAAGGAGTGTTGGATAGGTAAACGAAGTAAAACTATTTGTTTTGATAGTCTATAGTGTAAGAGAAATTAGCCGGCCTATCAGCTAAAGTTACTTAATTACAATAAGCTTTTTATCCATTATTTTGAGGTCATCCTTGGAGTTTTTAACAAATTCTTGCAGAGCATCAGTCGAAACGCCAGTGCAGGAACGAAGGTCGAGGCGTGCAATGGAAGGGAAAAGCTTCAAAAAAGACAAACATTTATCAGTCAGACTGGCACAACCACTAAGAAGGAACTCATTGATCAAAGCTTGGCCACAGACACTTTCAATGTCTTGATCGGTTATTCCAGGGCAGAGGCTCAAATCAAGCTTGCGCAAATCCGGGCAATGCTGAACCAAAAGACGTAGAGACGACCCGGTCACGTCACATCCGGAAAGAAATAAAGTAGTTAGCCTGTAAAACGAGCTTTTGCTCTCCACAGAACCGGCGCGAGAGTCAGAAACAGGCAAGATGATTTCCTTCAACAACGAGTCAGTGATTCCCACGGACCAGCTTAGTCCAAGGACTTTGAGCCGAGGGCAGACAACAGACGAGAGAGCATAAAGTGTGGCTTCTGTCGTGCCACTTAGATAAAGTTCCCGGATTCTCGGCAGGCGGTTCAGCAGCCACTTCAGTTGTTGAAATGTAACGTTTGTCCAGCTAAGGTTCAGCGTGGTCGGCTGACGTCGAACAATTCCCTTGAGAGCAGCAGCGCTGACGACTTTTTTCTCTGATAGGTCAATAACTGACCAGAGCCGTCGATCCATGCACCAGCGGTTCCATGTACGACATACGCGCATGCACACGCACAACTCAGGTTGCGAGAGAAAGCTGAACACTTCAAGCCAAAGCTGACGGTCCATCACATGATTTTGGTCATTTACTAACATAAAAGACTGAGGCGGAGGAGAAATAGGGCACGGACGAACCACGCGCTTGGGTTTCACTTCCGGCGGGGGACCAACAGGGAGTTTGGGCACTACAACAGGGCGGCGCTTAGATGGAGGAGTAACCTCCTCCTCCTCATCGTCATCAGCAGCAATAGATTCTGGATCACTTTCTTCTTCTGAGGACTCGCTGCTGTCCATTTTGCTCCTCTGCAAGAAATACAAAAATATTGTCAAATAATCATTATTAATTGTCATTATAACGTTACCATTATTGTTATCACAACTAATACTATTTTAGAATTACTACCATCGTTGTTGTTATTATTATTATATATATTTTTATTTTTTTAAGAACTTTTTAAAGAATTAGGAATTTAGGAATACTAGATTTTATTTTTTTTAGCTTGTTTCTTTTTAATATCAGAGGCGGATAATTCTCTTTTGCAATGACTTAATTTACAACTCTGGCTTGCCTGCAAGAGTTATTGATCGCATCTGAGCCGCAAGGAATGTATTTGGGAAATCGTTATTGACACAGTGATTGTATTTTTATGATTTTTATGATTCTTGATGTTATATAGTGCTAAATTCTTACTTCAAATATTTCTGTAAATTATATACATATTTTTAAAGTTGAATAAAATTTATTATTATTATCAATTAAAAAATATTATTATTGTTATTATTATTATTATTATTATTATTATTATTATTATAGGTGTTATCACTATCACAATTGCCATCATTACCATTATAATTAGCACTGTTCTGTCGTTGTCTACATCATTAATGTTACTATTTTTAATGGTTATATGTGTTTTTCACAATGTGCTTATGAGTGGGAACCCCTTCACTGCCACCGTGAAACCGCTTTCATAAATAACAATCTCAAGTGTAACCATTCAAACTTAAGCTCTTCAGCTCTTAGAAGTAACTGCTCCTTTCTCGTCTACGTTTTTCCTTGAATGTCGGTCTCGGTCGGTATTAGGATTAAAAGCACTATGCCTATTGCAAGACCTAAAGTACACGCGTGGAAATGTTCGAAACCGTTCATTCCAAGCCGTTTCGGACAACGGGGTCAGGGGAGGCAACAGAACAACTTTAGCTGTTGGAAAAATGTTCAAAAGACGGTAAAAAACTAGTCGAGTTTCAGATAAGACTTTGTAGATCCTGGGTATGCGAAATGCTGACTCTCGACTGGTTGCAATAAGTGACCACGCTCTTTGTACGTACTCTTGCTCTAGTCCGTCACGCACCGATATTTATTTCTCTTTATAAAGGATTCGCTCGAGAATGTGACCTGCCTTGAAGGCTACCCTACAATACCTTACGACGGCTTTTCGGTCATCAAGTTGACCATTTCAACCACACGACTTGAAACCCAATTCGAAAGTCTGTCAACGAATTCCTTTACCGTAACCACTCTGACAGCTGAAAACTAGTTGTGCGATGTTTTTGAGTGGACTACCGTGGCAGGAAAAACTTGCAGTGAAGGGGTTTAGAATGGCCTGTGTCAAAGCAACTGATTTAGTGCTTGGTGAAGTGCAAATAGTCCCTTCCTTCGCAGAGGCCCCTTTACTGCTAGCTCAGAGAACACTGGGAGGAGAGGTTTCCAGACTCTCTTTTCCATTCGCCACTTCAGAAACGAGAGGAGAACTGGAGCTGAAATATGTCCCGCAGTTGTTTCTGGTATCGTTAATGGGGACGCACCGGTCAGCTATTGGTCAATTTTTTCTCTGTTCCAAGTAACAGTCCCAGAAGTCTTTGCGAAAGTTAACTCGGCCCAGTTTCCTTGTCGTTTCTAAAATAGCGAATTTGAATGGTTTGAATATTCGATCTCGTTTGTAATTCTGTTTGCTGGCTGAATGACTGGAGCCTCTGCGGAGTGTAGAACAAAATATGCTTATGGTGATGTACGGCCGCTGAGAAGAGGTAGCCATTATGGTGGCTCGGCTGGGCACATAATCCCAGAAATGGCCGAACTTGAGTTCCAAATTTGTCACTTAGTGCAGTCACAACAATCAGTACACAGAAAATCTGACTACTGTATCACATACTTAGCGGTGCTGTCCCGAGAGCTTTCTGAGGCGAAAGTTTAGCAGCACAGTCATCCTGTCGATTAGGAAAATGAGTTTGGAGATGAGTTTTTAGTTGACTTTGCTATTCAGGCCGTCTATAAGCGTACAGTCCCTCTTCTCGTGGAAGCCGAACAGCCACCGGAAAAGTGAATGCAGCGTAGGGAATGACATGGATAAGTGAAACATGACAAATAAAACTTAACACGTGCCATAGTCACTCTCTGACTCAAAACCTAAACCATAGATAGTCACTTGATGACTCAAAGCACGACGATCAAATGAAGCCTGGTTTATACGTCGCATTTCAGGCGGCTCGAAATCGACAGCACTGACCTCGCTAACTGACTTAACAGCTAGCCAACATAGCCGTGAGAGATATGAAGAGGGGGAATTATTCTTCTCGCGATTTCACCCCTTGTTTTCGTGGCGTCGACGCCAATGAAGCTTCCTTCTTTACCTCGCTCAAACGAAACCACCATCAACGCGGGCTGAGAAACAGCAATCGGCTATTTCCGAGTGCAAAATCCAAAATTCCTCAAATCAAAAGTGCAAAACCGTAGGTACACAAACGAGTTTATTTGCATGAAAATAAAGTATTTTATAACAGAAACTTCGCACTTATCTTCGTTTTCAAACAAAGGATCGAGGCATTTCGGAAATGGTTTATTAACGCATTTAATTTACACTGGGAACTACCCCACAAGCTGCAACTGCGCGTAATGTTGCGTTGTTGCATTCTTTTAATCAGACGTGGACTATGTAATGGTTCGGCGAGCCATTTGTCTTTTAACTTGATGATTGGTGATTCAAGTCTTGAAGACAGGTTCACAAACCCTTCTGCGTTATCAGATGACCAGAAGTAAGTCTCACAGCAGTATAGGAAAATAAGCGACATTTACAAGACTGCTCGATACTATCATGAGTCAGAAATATCTAACATCGTTTTTCTGAAATGCGACGTACAAATTCAAGATTTCAATCAGAACGCTTTTATCGAGGCTCGTTTCCACGTAAAAGAGACTAGTACGAGCAAATCTTTCGCAATTCAGTCTTACTTGCGAGGATGTTAACAAGTAGCTGTAATTATACACATATCAATGAGAACTTTAGGAAACAGGTCTTATTATGCATGTAGCGTCACGCGCATGTCCTTTTAGGTCGTCAGGTAACGATCCTATCAACCTCGTTCCCAGTGTCTCTCTTTTTTCCTTCTCCTGGAGGGAGAGTGGACAATACGATCCTGGGAACGAGGTTGCGATCCTCTTAAAAAGTATGTATACGAGGCTATGCAACATTCGCATCATTAAATTGCACGTAAGATGCGCTCGAGTCGATTAAACAACAATCCTTTTGCACTCTTCACTACTCTTCTGGTCTTTCGAAAAGCATAAAATCTCGTCAAAAATAAATTAATTTAGTATTTGTTTTTTAAAAGCAGCCAGTCTGTATTATGGACCCAGTTAATGCTACTTATCACTTACCGACTGTTTCTCACTTCCACTTTGATGCACTCTTTTAATCTAAAACAGCCACGAAACAAACAGAAATGAAAATCTCCTCCTGACCAATAAAGTGAGAGGAGACTTAGGAGATCTTGCTCTGAGGCTGTAGAATGGGCGATAGAATTGGCGCGCGAAAAATCGCCTCTAACGCATATATTTCACGCGCATCGAATTTTCTGTGGACCCGCTTGTTTCCCAATCTTCCGTAAACAAACCTACAAATCAGTGTTTCTGCACGTTATGTCATCTTTTCGTTCATTTCTTAAAGAACGGAAGAATTTCTGAGATGAAGTGGATGTTAAATAATTGCCAGCCTTCCAACTTTTCTGAAAACTCCTCAGTTAATTCGACGTATATTTCTAGCTGTAGCTCACCGTTAAGAAAAGAATAAAAACCAGTGACATACCTTTTTTGAAGAATCTTTAGAGGGACTTGCCTATGGTAAGAGAGAAAATGTAACTGATGAGACAAAAGCATTTCTGAGTTATTTCAAATCCTAACACTACTCTCGTAAAGTCAAATACAAAAAACAGAAAAGCAAAAACACAAGAGAAACGAACAAAGCAAGGAACCCCGGCGCAGCTGACTAAGAGGGGATTGTTAAGGACGAAAAGTGCTGCAGGAGGAACTGCAGAGCAGCTGGACACTTAAGCGTTTGGAACCCTAGCCCACGAGCAAGCTCTTCATTTAGGAGAGTCGCGAGATTTCACGCAAGAGCAGCACGCGAAAGGAGACGCGTTTGCTAGCAGGCTACTGGATCCTCCCCTGCTTCTGATTCATTTCCTAGCCAATCAGAAGCCGGAAATTCAGATGCTTCTGAAACTGGTTTGGTGACAGGAAGGGCCCAGAAGCTCTAACATTATTCTCGCAAACTTTGCTGAGAATGATTTCGCCCTTGGATATTTTGTCCCGATTAGCTGTCCTTGCGTCTCTTCGGAGTGGGCTTGTTATTACCTTTCGTTTCTTCGCAGGTGAGAGTTGTAGATCCCCGAGAGACGAAGCCTAGAAAGAGAAAAGAGTATAGGAAGGTCAGAAAAAGTTGCATGCTTCTCGTTTTGATTTGAAAATAGCAGTACTTTTGCGTGAGTATAAGCCTCCCTATTTCCAAAACGAAAAGGGAAGTTCAAAACAAATGTTTTACACAGTACGGAGAAAAATTATCAGTTTTCATTTGAGTGCCGAATCATCGCTATATTCACAACGCATGACTGGATCTCGCCCTTCTTTTCCTGACCCATTTCTCTTCCCCATTAGTTCTCCTGGCTCGGGGGGTGGGGCGGGGAAGGGGAATGGATACCCCGCGCTCTCGTGTGTTTTGTTTATTTACTATCTTTCGCGGAAAATAACCGACCTTTCATAGTCTAAAATCTAGTCGATAAGACGATCCCACAAATGTTAACTTAGCGGATAACTATTATAACACACACTTACAGATGAGTCCTTACAGCACTTGGGGCACTCCCAACAGTTGTTAATCTCTGTGACCATTTTACAGCGCCCCTTAGTGTCACCCAGACAGGTTGGATGAACAATCTCACCACAGAGCCTACACTCCATTAAGGGGTGCTCTTCTTTGTTCACTTCCTTGCATACCAAACAGCGCACACAGGTCGGCAAGTTGGGCTGTAATGAAATAACAAATAACTGACTCTAAAACTTTTCACCCTTAGGGACTTGTCAGAAATTAGCAGGGGGGGAGGTGGGGTGGAAACAGAGGGAGGGTCACAACTTTTTGAGACTGCAGAAAAGGGAGGGGCTATGAAAAATGGGCCGTTGAAAGGGGGAGGGTGATACAAATATGTGTCCGTGATCATGTAGAGGTTCACCCACAAAAGAAAAAAGTTCTTTATTTTGTAAAAAAAAAAAAAAGTGGGAGAAATAGGAGAGTCGAGTGAAAGCTGTTAGAATCAGAGTCGGACTCTTAATGCTGTCATCTAAAATGTACGTATATGGCATTACAAAGAACATATTAGAAATGTATTTTGAGCTTTCATAATACTGACTCACCCTAGTGTACTGCAAGAACTAGATTTTATTATTTATACAAGAGGGGGAGGGTATATTGATATTTTAGGTCAAGCTCAAGGGGAGGGTTAGCAAATTTCACTTCCATTGCAGGGATGGGTCACCTCATTTCCGAACCCAAATTTAAAATTCCCACCCTCCTCCCCCCCTGTTAATTTCTGACAAGTCCCTTAACGAGTGGGGAACTGAAATTAAACAAAAATCCTAAATTCCTGTTTGCAAATGATTCCGTTCGAAGTACAGCCGAATCCCGCTTTATGGACACCTCATTATCACGGACAGTTTGATTTGTCCCTGGGGAAAGAAATCTCCTACATTTCCTCTAAATTCAATCCGCTTCATAATAGGACACTCCGTTAATACGGACACTATGTCTTAGCGGCGTTTGATTGTACCACCAAAAACGCCAGAGGATTCCGTCTAGACTCAAAATTCAATCGACATTACCCGTCTCCGAATTGACTGAGAGTGAATCGAAAGACTCCTACGGGAGTATAATGGCAGCAGGGATAAATATTTTCAAATTCCTTTCTGAAATAAACCGTCCAAAATGATTCATCTTCCACTCATGGAGACAGGTTTAGGAAGTTTGAGTCTGGGGAGGAAATCCTCTTAAGGGATCATTCAATAAAAACCTCTTCATCCGTCCGTTTATATGGTGCCATTTGTCAGTTTACAACATTTGACAAAACAAAAATTCGATTGTTTCCCAAATTCCGATGTTTGATATTCTTAAGAGAGAAAGGGCCAGAACAGGGCACCTGAAATGGCCACAAAGGTGTAAACAAACTAAGAGGTAATCTGCCTCCTTTGAAGCGTCAATCCTATCTCTATTAACTCCCGTATTATAGCCAAATAACAGTTGATCGTACATCAGTGCAAACTCGCAGTTGACAGGATTGTTTCATTCTTCCTGGTCCTCCAAACTTCTTCATATCTTTACAAGTTTTGCACTCGCCACAGTCCTCTCGCTGGCAATTCTCGCACTGCCCACATCGAGTGCGTCGACGTCTTATTCCTGGGCCGACCTTTGTACCAATCATTGGTCCTCTGGAAACGTGCTTTTTCATCACCGACTTTTTCTGTAGAGAAAAAAGCAAGTCAATACCATGAACCCTTCTTAGTTATCCAATAAAAGCACAAGGAAACACGCGACTGTGTTGCTGTACTCTTGTTTTGAGAGCTATTAAGAGTCTTAGGACATTTGCATTGCTCAGAACTAGCCGGTCAGACCAGTTCATTCGTATTGCGAATTTCACTATTACTCTGGACTAGCAAGTCAGATAAGTCGATCGGATAGTATGCAACTCTCTAGAACCTCTAATTTCGATTTCTAAATAGTATGCACAGCGGTGATAAGTTTTTAGCGAAAACCTTCGAGAAAAGCACATTTCTTTTCAAAATGAACTGTTCGGCTGGGCAGTTACGAAAGGGATTTGCCTTTCGTTCATTGTAGTGGGATAACTGTAGGGATTCGAATTTTATCTTGCAAGTCTGCTCGAGCTTGCTAACAAGGCTTGGAAAAGTACCTTACTGAAGTCATCAGTTTTTAAACCGTTGTATTCTGTAATGCATGTTCAATGTTATTTTTCTACTTTTTAGCATTTTCTTAAATCATATTGTAATGTTATTTTCACTGCATATATTTTATCGTTTTGGTCATGTCAGGAGGCCAGCTGGTTTGTTAGCGTTTTCACGCTATGTGCTCAACCCTCGGTACATAGAATTGTTCATAGCAAATAAAGATATTGCGTGACAGTTCAGCTGCGAGGAATATTATGTTACCTGAGGTTGGTCAATTTGTAGCAGATACTGCATACCCGAGGCTGCTAGAGCTGGATCGTCATCTCGGTGGAGGACAAGTAACTCCTGAGTGAACAACACAAAACTGGTGTAAAAATGCACACAGTGTTCCAGGCCGATTTTTAAGAAGGTCCGTATCCCAGTGAAAGAGGACATATTTTTTTCCGGGCGTTAACACACAGAATACACTAGCAGCGACTAACGCCCTGTTACGGAAAACATTTTTGTCTCTGCAGTTATCCATTTGGGGGGGGGGGGGGTTAGAAGCTTAGTGACTTCTGGTGAAAAAAGACTACGAGTCAGACCGTTACGTCCGCTGGGCTATCAGAACGAGCAACACACGCTAGCGTGCGTGGAAATCGTCACCAGCGAGGAGAGACGTCACGCGGAAGAAAGGGGTCCCCCCTTCCCGCAGGTAACTATTTTTCACACCCGCTCGTGTATGTTCTCTCACCCTACTATCCCCGAGAAAATTAAGGAACTCCTCGTAGTCCAGGTTTTCACCATGAATATAAGTGATAATAACCTGGACTTCTGGCTTGGGGAACTGTATGGCTTATCTCTAGGATTATAGTGGGAGTTAGCCTTGGTTGCAGGCATTCGAAAGGGACGAGGAAAGGGCAAAATGGGGCGCGCGAGGGAGTCCATCGAGTTCTATCGTGCCAATTTTTCTCTTTTCCTTGCTCTAGCAAACACCTGCCACGTATTTCTTGATGAGACAGGGTTTATTGGGAATTGAACTTGTTTTTGCTCCCTGGAAATACTCCCTCCACCGAAACCAGAATTATAAAATACCGATTCGATCGGGAAGTTTCACAGTAGAGAGACTGCCACGTTTAACTCTCGTAATACAAGTCGATTTTTTTTTATACTGTTATGAGAATTATTATTCATTCTTTCGTTGCCTTAATTTTTGAGCAAAATGAACTGTCCGTTTTCTTGAAGCACAGTGAAGAAATATTGGCATGTAAAGCTACTAAAAAGAGCCTTGACTCGTACTCAGACGTTCTTTATCTAACAAATTTGAGTTTGAAGGGATCGAACGCCAGTGAAACGGGTCATACGCGGATTTATGGAAGACGCACGAAAACGTGGCAAAAGGGTGCAGTCTCGTCCCCAGAGCGTCCTCTCTCTCTAAGCCGGAGAGGGGCCTTCGCACGAGGACAAAAAGAGCAAACAGCCAATACTTCAGCAAAGCCAGTAAATAGAACATTCTTTTACACCTACTGATTGTTCTTTTGTGCTGGGCCAAAGGGTTGACGATTGTCTACATTGGGGCCGTAGGGTTATGGGAAGAGAGTATACGATCTCATCGAATCAAGCTTAATTTAATAAAGGGGGAGGCTCACGTGACACAAACCTCCAGTCTCTCCAATATTTTATCAGGATCTTGCACCTTTTCAGGAACGTTCTTTTTAGCCAGAGGCCATGTTCTTAGTTTCTGCATTAGCTTATATAACCCATCCATTTCAAACCGGGTAAGGTAGACAGCAGACCACGGAGTCTTCTCTTCCTCTTTCACTTCAGGTGAATTGTCATTCTCATCATTTTCTTCGTGGTGTTGTCCGTTCATTTCTTCGCTATGCTTTGCTTTTTTAGGAGTTCTCTTTTTTCGGTTATCTCCTTCACTCTCCTCCTCTTTCTGTACTACTGCCTTTTCTTTGTTCTCCTGTGCTTGGCGGGCGATCTCCTCGTTCTTCGCGACTCGGCTTGATCTTCGGCGGCTCGGCGTCCCCGCTGTGTCTTCTCCAGCAGCGTCTTTCTTCGCAGGAGAACTGGTTTCTTCGCTCTTTTCTTCGCTCTCAGTTTTGACTGGTCTTTTAACACCAAGTGTTTCTTTTTTCTTGGGATTTTCTGCTCCCTGTTTTCTTGAGTCTTTTTTCGGTGTCTCGATTAGACATCGTTCTTTTATGTCTCGCTCCAAAAGCCGAACATACTTGTCAGCGGCATACCACATAATTTGCGGCAAGAATGGATATCGAAACTTCAGGGGAACCTGGTGAAAAAAGCAAAATGGTTCAGAATTAGAAGTTCGGCTTTCCAAAACTAACTTAAAGTTGCTTGGTTTAAATGCTTTTTTTTTGCCGTTTGACTTCCAGTTCTACTTCACTCATTAGAGACATTTGCCACCAGGCTTTTCGTGAAAACCCACCAAAACGACCAGAAAGAATAAGATGAAAATAGCCCCTTGCTTAAAATCAGACTGTTAGTACAAACCGGTGAGGAGATATAAGCACAGGGTTGCTCTGATGACTCCATACAAATCCTTCTAAAATTGGCTTGGATAGAAACGTTAACGATCCAGGCCTATTTTAGAAAGATTTATATGGAGTCACCGGAGCATAACGTTGCCTATATCTCCCCGCCAATTTGTACCAACAGGCTGATTTTGAGCAAGTAAACATGTTTCATCTTGTTCTTTCTGGAAACGCCAACCGATCCCATAATTTCACAAACGTAGTGTCTGTGACGCCATCACTCCTCTTCTCTATTCTCCACGTCAATTTTCCAAGGGGAGAGCTAAGTCTAACGCCAGTCACTTACCAGAGAGATGGTAGCCGTACATTCTATTTTTGTCTCGTAAAAATACGTAAATTATGTGGAACAAGTCTTTTGCTGCATCGAAATGGAATGCGCAAACGAGCGAGAATTAAATAAAGATAGACTATTTAAAAGATAACTCTGTGGTCAACCTCACAAGTTACCTTCGTACTGTCTTCGATCTCGCTGATCTTAATTTGTCCTGGGATGTTGAAACTGTGAATGAAATTGCCACCAAATACCAGCGAGTCTTCTGGAGTAAAAACCGCATGGATCCACCCTGCACAACACGAATAACCAATAAGATGGTAATGCATGACATGCAAAATACAGGATTCACTCTGCAATGCATAACATACAGCCTAGTCCATTCGCCACTTGCACATCTCCCATAAGGCACCTTATTTGTCCCCCAAAATGTTGCATAAGCATCGTTTTCAATTTCTCTAGGGACAGCTGTAATACTCAGGAGAAATGAAAAACAAAGGTTATGCAAAATTTTGGAGGGCAAAATAGGTGCATTATGGGAGATGTGCTAGTGGCAAATAGGCGTTATCTACTCCGTAGGTTGATCCTGGACTTTACCGTCAGTTGTGACGTCACCGAGAGACACTTGCACCCTTTCCCGGGCTTCGCGCGGACAACAGGGCAAGAGAGAAGGCTAAGGGACTACGCTGCATAAAACGCACAACAACAAAAACTATATTACAAACTACAATGTGGATAAGGCCACGAAAATAATAAACTTAACTGAAATTGGAAGAGAGTAGTCAGTTACTTCCTTAAGTAAATCAGTAAAAACGGAGGTAATGTTAAACGAGTATCTGTAAGTTTGATAACATATGGCTGAGCTTTTAGCTCCAACTTTGTCCAAGAATGAACGAGCCTTTCAATAATTTTACGCTTCCTATTTTTGGAATAAATTTACTTTTTCAGAAGAAGACTTGACAAACAAAACAAAACAAAACAAAACAATGCATCACACAAAAAGACCAGCTCAAAAATGCCCAAGAAAAAAAAAGAGAAAAAAACACGGTAATAGAATTGGTTTCTACAAAAACTGTAAACTGCAACCGAGCGGTTGAAAAGCATACAAATGGTCACAAAGGGTTAACGTTTGAATCGTAAATTACGTTCTTTTTTAATGGAAGCATGTTCACTTAGGCCTAGGCCAAACGTCGAACTTTTCATGAGACGAACAACACTCTAACTTGGGTCGACCTAAATTAAGTTTAAGATCGTCTGTTGGGTCAGACGTCGAACTTAAGACGCGTTGAACTTAACTCATTAAGTTTGGTTCGACGTTTGGCCTAAGCGTTAAATGATTATATATTGTAGTTATCGCAAAAGTTTGATATGAATGGAGGGCTTATAAAGTATAATTCATTTATTGACAGCATGGAAGAGTGTTAAAACTTATATTGCCTCTTACCTGTGGGAATTAAGAAGGTATCTCCTGTTTCCAAGTAAGTGCGACAACATTTCTCAACTTGGTCGCCAAAAAAAACGTTTTGTTGTTTTCCAGATAACACCCACTGCTCGTACAAATGAAGATTCTTTTCCGTGGGTGGAATAAGCCAAAAAACCTACAGAACACCCACAATATTAACATCAACACAATTTGTATTACCGTAAATCCTCTATAAAGCTCCCCGGGAGTTATTTGAGAAAAGCGGGGGGCTTATCTAATTTAGTGAATATGACGTTATCAATTCTCCATAAATAACTAGAAAGTAAAGTGGAAAAGCTCAGGTACATGAGGTTAGAGGTCATGTAGCTGAAGATCGAAAGCAAATCCGAACTGGCAGTACGTGAATAAACTATACCGGTACAGTCCACACGAATTATTGTCGTGATTGATTTATAAGGTCCATCTTAATAAGAGGAAGGGGAAGGGGGGCTTAATCACTTTCTTCCCCCTAAAAATGGGGGAAAGGAAATATGACCCAGGAAAGGAAATATGACCTTGTTTCTTTACAAACCTACCACTTCAAAACCGGATGATATTGAAACCAATATTATGGCCGCAAATATTTCAACACGATTTTTTTTTATCATGTTGCTATCAAGGATTTGTTGTTATCGAACAAAAGTGTTGAGCTCCCAGAAAACGTACTTATAAGTGAAGGGGGTAAATAAACAAGACGAGAGTAGAATCCATCTCGTTTGTAATAATGGATCTAAAGTCTCTTTCTCTGCATAGAAAAGATTGCATGACCCTTCATTTACTGCACTTTATGAATGTCCAAAAACCGTTGCAGTGAAATCAGTCGAACATTTTGACGTCATTTCTCAGATCTATGACGACTCCTTTTCATTGATTACCAGCGGCTGTTCGGGTAGCCTGCGCGAGCCACGCGAGCGTGCGTGCGCATGTACTTTTCACGGTATATATCCCCCAAATGGAGAGTTTGCTCTCAGCTCTACTGTTCGGGAAAAAGAACCCGCACTCATCCATTTGAAAGAAGCTCTCCCGATAAGGAGCAAAGACCGGACTCTGAAGTGCGGCGAAAATTGAGCCTAGGCCGGTTTTCAAATATTCGTCCCGGACCGTCTAAACGTAATGCTATTAAAAATGAGTAAACAACGGGGGGGGGGGGTAGACTATTCAAATGTAAGCCAAACGAGAGGCATCACTTTCTTCGGACAATGCTGTGACGGCGAATTTCCACTAAAGGAGTTAAAAAACCTCACCTTCTTGCCCCTCATAATATGGTACCAAACGGATGTTCCACCAAAATCGATATGAAAGTCCGTGTAGCAGCCGCCCACACTCATTAACACATACCTAACAACGAAATGAACGGTCAAAACTACCTTAAGTCGACCTCCTCGGAAAGAAGAAAAAGTGTAATGGGTAATGGGAGCTGTCCCCTCACGGAGAATGATTTATGAACGTGGACACTAGCAGCATTTGAGGGCAAAATTACCAACTTACTACATTATTGATTAATGTTTTTTTTTCCCTCATCCTGTGCATTATATATCTTGGCATAACTGTACTGCATTACGTACAGTCGACTCCCGATAACTCGAACCCTCAAGGGAAATTGAAAAAATGGCTTCGAGCTATCGGAAGTTCAAGTTATCGGAATTTCGTAGCAAAAAACCGGGAATAAGGAAAATACGGTTTTCAAACAATCACATTAATTTGTGGTGGTGACAAGCGCGACAGCTAACCTTGTGGATGAGGAAGAAATTCAATGCAAGTACCATGCACCCTTCACTTCAAGGGCAGCAAGAGACATGATTTTTGAAAAAGTAATTGAGCATTTTAAACAACAAAACTTGATTAATATACAGGGCTGGACAATATTTACACTGAACTGACAAAAAGTAAAGACAAAGAATACACGGTTGATATTTAAAAAAAATTCACTGTTTCGGACTACAGTACACAACAATTTTTTTTAATCAATTTGTCACGCGCTTTAAACATGGTACGAGTTATCGAGGGTGAAATATTGTAGAAATGATCTGATGGGAAACAAAAATTACTTCGAGTTAGCGGGGAGTTCGAGTTACCGAGGGTCCAAGTTATCGGGTGTCGACTGTACATAATGTTGCGGTTGAATTTTATGACATCAAATGCTGAAATAACATACTTTTGGAGAGTCCAAAATCGAATTCAAGACTGCAGATCATACGGATTCTTCACGTCCAACAAACGGTTCACTACTGTCTAATTTTTTTCCTTTAATTTCCTTTCTTTTCTTTGTAAAGGCAAAAACGAGCCAATGGGAAGTCTACAGTTGAAAGGAACTGTCTTTTCTAATACATTCCCAAACGATTGAGACATCAGGATTCCGTTTTACGAAGTGGCCCGTGCGAGGGTCGCTATGGCGCCCTACTGTCTTCAGGAAGATCAAACTTTCAAGATGAAGTCATGGAATCAGATTTATTACTCATCACACGCTTGTGACATAATACACGTCACATCTTTATCAAGATCATTTTGCTTGTTATTTTTTCGAGTAAAGATCAAATTAACGTAATTAGGAAACCAAGTTATCAGATTACTATCAGCAATCAAATGATAGTACTCGACGAATGCATTTCTAAAATTTTGACCTAGGATGAAATTCCAGTCTGCCTAACATCTTTTGCTGTAGTACTATTTACTGATTTATCTCCAACTTTTGGAATCGTGGATCACTTAGGGTGGGGAATTTCTCGTATTTGTACTGCTAACTATTTCATGATGCGTGGTTCTAGATAGTTCTGCGGATATAAGTAAAAAGAAGAGATTTAAGCTATACATTGCGCCAGCCAAAACTCCCGGGGGGGAACTCCCATATTAAAGTGACGGGATGCTTGTTGTCTCGCTTTGGGGTGTAAATTGCAGATTTTGCTCTCACTTAGGGTGTTTGGGATGGAGAGTCACTATATTTGCCCATTCAGGTATCGCTTAGTACTGTGCACAAAGATGTTTACGAAAAATGCCCTGAAACTGACCACACAGAGAAATCTCCCTTAGGGGTCAGTTTAAGCTTGAGCCACACCAAAATTGCTCTCCATTAGGGGTTTAATTTGAATTTACCGACGAGCATCCCTGTCACTTCTGTATGGGAGTCCCCCCCCTCCCCCCGGGCCAAAAACTCAAATGAATGCCGATCACTCTTAAAGTTCCCCGTATTAACTGCTAAACATTCGGTCCTACGCAGTTCTTGCTTTTAGCTACAATCAATAGATAAAATTCCAAAACGAATCCACTGAAATAGAAGCTTTAATACTGTTACATTATACTGCATCTAACACGTGCCGAAAACTCAAAAGAAAGCCCTGACTCGTGCCATATCACGGTATATCAAATTCAGAGTCACTCGACTGAAATATAAGCCGTCCGAAGAGCTACCCATTAGTATTTCATTACACTGTGCGAGGAAGTTATAAGAATTTTGAGACAGTAAAAGACGCCTATGCCCATTCGAAAGTTATGGAGTAGAACTTTCCTGTGACATAATGCTGGCAGCATTGTTGCCTGTTATATTGTCATGCTAGACAAAGTGGCAATTCTTTGTTTTACAGCTGTTCATCATGCAATAGACTATAAAGTGTTTCTTAAAGAAAAATAACAAAACGTGATCGTTCAATTTAGCAAAGTTTGCATATGAAACTGTCGAGTATGACGTTTAACTTGAAGTTAGTTTGATGTCTGGGGTCTGTGGATAAAAATATTCAACGCTATCACGTGGATAAATCTCTATCCAGTAAATGACGCATTTGATTTTCCTAATACTTAACCGCTGGATAGTGAATTATCCAGTGGATAGCACTATCCAATGTTTGAACAACCAGGGCCTGAAGGAAAGGAGAAATCAGTAATTTCTTGCATTCCTGTTTGCTTTGCTGTATTACGTGACATACCCGGGGACCTCATCTACAAAGCTTTACTCGGGGAGACCCCGCCCCGAGGTCTAACCCCTCACCCTTTTATATACCACTTTTGACAGAAGAGGTGCCCATTATAGATATCTTTTATTGACAAATAGTGTCCCTTTAACATACCCACTTAAAACAATTTTCGTGTAACGTTTAATAAGTTGAAATAATATAGCCATAAGGAGCGTTTTTCGTCTTAAAGCCTGAATAATGTATCCCTTTCGGATGGAGCCGCCTACGGTATAGGCGGATATATAGAGAGTGCCCCCGGGGGGTTCCACTGAATTCCCTTCCCTTTGATATACTTGAAGCCTGAATAATGTATCCCTTTCGGATGGAGCCGCCTACGGTATAGGCGGATATATAGAGAGTGCCCCCGGGGGGGTCCACTGAATTCCCTTCCCTTTTATATACTTGAAGCCTGAATAATGTATCCCTTTCGGATGGAGCCGCCTACGGTATAGGCAGATATATAGAGAGTGCCCCCCGGGAGGTTCCACTGAATTCCCTTCCCTTTGATATACTTGAAGCCTGAATAATGTATCCCTTTCGGATGGAGCCGCCTACGGTATAGGCAGATATATAGAGAGTGCCCCCCGGGAGGTTCCACTGAATTCCCTTCCCTTTGATATACTTGAAGCCTGAATAATGTATCCCTTTCGGATGGAGCCGCCTACGGTATAGGCAGATATATAGAGAGTGCCCCCCCGGGAGGTTCTACTGAATTCCCTTCCCTTTGATATACTTGAAGCCTGAATAATGTATCCCTTTCGGATGGAGCCGCCTACGGTATAGGCAGATATATAGAGAGTGCCCCCCGGGAGGTTCCACTGAATTCCCTTCCCTTTGATATACTTGAAGCCTGAATAATGTATCCCTTTCGGATGGAGCCGCCTACGGTATAGGCAGATATATAGAGAGTGCCCCCCGGGAGGTTCTACTGAATTCCCTTCCCTTTGATATACTTGAAGCCTGAATAAGGTATCCCTTTTCGGGTTAAGCCGCTCGTAAAGAACATTATAGAGAGTTCCCCCCGAGAGTTCTACAGCATCTGTGTCTGTGGATTATGTCCTAAGTATCAGTTACAAAGATTGCAGTATGTACAAAACACGGCGGCTAGAGTTGTGTTGCAAGTAAGTTTCAGCATATCACACCTGTTTTGAGTGAGCTTCACTGGCTACCGATTCAATATCGTATTATTTTCAAGATTCTGTTCCTCGTGTATAAATCGTATTATTTTTTCAAGATTCTGTTTTGCCCCCCAAATTTTGTAACTTATTGTCTTAAAATAAAAATGCAATACTCCCAGGAGCATTTAAAACAATGGTTTAATGGGGGGCACATCGGACATCGCCTAGCTATTTAGCTCAGAAACTATATTATCGTTCTCATACTAGATCATTGAGGTCTGTTAGTAATGAACTTTTAATGCAACCTAGATCGTATACCAAGACCTACGGAGATAGAGCATTCGCTGTTCATGCACCAAAAGAATCGAACTTAATACCCTATGAAATTCGGAAGTCCAACACCATCTCGAGTTTTAAAAGATCACTTAAGACGTACTAGTTTACTAAATTCAGTAATAACGGATCATTGTTTTTATAGATTTGTATATATTCCGTTAATTTTAATTTTTCCCTTTTTTTTATCATTATGAATAAGATGGTTTAAAAGTTGCTTTAGTTTTAATGTTTTCCTTTTTTTACTCATTGTAAATATAATAGGATATGGTTGTAAATTTGTAAATATTTTTCAACAATGTTGTTTACATGACTGTAAAGCGCCTTGAACATAGGATAAGAGCGCTATAGAAATAAAGTTATTATTATTATTATTATTATTATTAAATTGTCACCAGTCATGAAAAGAAGTTTTATCTTTTCAAGAGTTTCTCATGATGTTGTTTATTACGCCGCATGTTAAAACGCTCTAGCTTAGGAGTCTGTGGACGAAATTCTTTTTCATTTGATCATTCAAACGAGAAGTCAGTTTTGAGAATGCTTCCCTATTGAGTCGTTTATTTTTCCGTTCAACACTTCAACACGGTCACAACTATATTACTTAGTCTAAACCACAACCAGAAAACAACGAACGCCATGGCCCTTTCTTGCTGTCCCATTAAGTTTGTATCATATATAAAATGATACCATAAACCTACGAAAGCTAATGAAGGACTTTCCTGACTTTCTAGTGGCTTTGTTTACAGATAAAGGGACTAAGTCACGCTACTTTCTATCTTTTTGAAAGCTAAAAAATTGTTTTCGCAATCAATTTCTGTCGTCCGTTGCAACGGATAGCAAGGATGTGTTCGGATTGAAACTTGAAAAAGTTGGCCCAACTGTGGCCCAACTTTTTCAAGTTTTAAAGCTATGCCTGCAAAAAATCGTCCGTGATGAAATTCGTTAGACATCTTTTTCATAACAATACAGGAGCATTTAGTGTATGGGTAAAGGCATTCACTAAGTAGTGACTTCAGCACAGAATTAATCTAAAACAGCTTATCCTGGTGACATAGCCCTTTGAAGCTACACATTCTGGGTCTGTGGTGATGTCCCCAAGCAACTTACTGGTACGTCTTTCCTCTGCAGTTCAATAGTGAACACACTGTACAAATTGATACTAGTCTTGAGTCTGCAAATGAATATCGTTGACTGCAATGTTTTTTCCTTGAGCCTTGTTTTTCCCTTGCAAGACTATGAAATGGTTGTAGTTGTCGATGTGATTTCTAAATTTATCATTCAAATGAAAGCCGATGAGTAACATTTTTTGTGGTACAGGTAGTGTTTATTGAAGAACAAGGTGGTTTTAGCTTCTCTGTCTGTGAATGAAATTCTTAACCATAATAACTCACATGAAAGATGGCGAGCAGCAATTTTTGTGGTCTTGTTTATTATGCCGAACACAGTGGAACAAGCTTCTGAGTTCGTGAGTGAAACCTGAAAATGTGCTCATTCGTATGAAGGTCTAGGAAAGTTATTCGCGACGAACAGTAGTTTCTGAGATATTCAGAGTTTAGAGCAGAACAAAGCAACAAAGAAATAACGACATCCTAACAAATGAAGACACGTCTTTTACATTGCATACACTTGGGGTTAGACTAAATTTAAAACTTTTACCATCAGGCCAAATGATATAAACACTGGTTTTTTTTAACAACGCACGGTGGGTTTTCTAGTTTTGATTCTGAGATTCAAATTTACTGCGCGTGTAAAACTGATGCAAGTACATTTTATTTGGTAAAAAGTGGTTCTTTCCCCTGAAGAGTCTTCAGACAAAAGAAACACATGCAAATAGAGGTATCGAGCACCACAGTTTGCTAATTGTTTGCAAGATTAAATATATGATTGTTCATGCAGTCCTGACTTTTAATAATCAGACGTGACTAGAAATATGTTCGCCATAAGACACTTTATCAAAATGGCCGTCTTTTTTAACTAATGGAGATATAGTACAGCTTGTTTTTAAAGACAGGTTAGCCGTGAGCATAAAACATTTAGGACTTTACTCAAAGACTTCTTCCTACTCGCGCCACTGAGGGAGACTTGAAAATTACCCTCAAGGCCGTACTACAGCTTTTGCATATTAGAGAGTTCATGATCAAGACTCACCTAACAAACGCTGGGTTTAAAAAACCTCTCTCACGCTCAAGTTAAAATTTGGAAACCGCTAATGAGGAAAGTCTTCCTTAGTCAAGAATAACTCTTACGGGAGGGTGAGCTGAGATTTGAATAGAAGCCTTATTTTTAAAGCTGTTGTTGGTCACAAAGAGGTGTCTTCTAGGGTACGTGCCGAGAAACCAAATATTACATAACCTGAATGTTGTCTATGTTTTTTGTTTTTTTGGCGGGACAATCGCAAATTTCAGGGCATAAATTTTGTAAATTTGGCACTGTAAAAGAAGTTAAACGCTAAACACGACATACATTGGAAGATCGACAAACCGACAAGCTAAATGTATATACTCAGTGGGCACGGCACAAATTATTACTAGTAAGTTTACTTGAATTCCTCAAAGATTAAATTCGTTTGATAACCGTTGTCAGAAGTCATTTCCTCTTAAGTTTGTTTAATGGACTACTTTTATTCCAATGACGCTAAAACGATTTGGAAATATTTGTTGGACTTCAACACAGGAATTTCCAATTCTGCTGGTTTAAATCTGCTTCGCAATTAAAGAACAAACTCTTTCAGAGAGGCGATGTCGAATTATGCGTCCGTTGTGTTTTCAACGTTCTATTTGTGACAATGCTGAAGTACACAATTAAATAAACTTTACCTTTTTATCGACAATGTTACTTTCTCTTAATGGACAGGAATGAGCAGTAAGTTTTCAAACGAAACAGAAACCGAGCTTACTCAGTCGACCATAACCAAGTTCATTGCCTTCGTCATGTTTCAGTCCTTAAAACTTCCGACGCGCTGAAACGAATGCATTACTTATATATTTAGGCTTGGAAATTTGAATTCTAATAATGAAAGACACATCTCGGGAGAGAAGCAGGCTTTGGAGAATACTTTGGGAAATAATTTATCGCAAGTTTGAAATGAGCAAGCGTTTGTTGATTGAGGGAGAAGTCACGCAACATATATTTGAAAATTATTGAACACTAGATAGAACAGGACATGCAGTTAACCACAAAACGCTGAACGAAACTCCGAAATTTTGCCGCTTCTACTAACCGCGACAATATAAGCAGCATAATAAGTAAACCACTTTAGTCCCCCGGAACCAAAGCGGAATGAGACAAATTCGTGTCAAATTTTCAAACACTTCAGACAGAATTCCACATGATTTTAGCATTTTGTTGATGCCACAATATATACACGGTAGATTTACTATAGTACAAAGAATTTAGCTCTTCAAAGACAGCTCATATTTTGCTTGAACAGCGACGAAAGAATAAAGAAATTTAGCGTAACACGTGTCTCTTAATTGTACAAACATACACGGCTGTACGTTGGTAGACACCAAATAATGAAACAAAAGTGGAAACCATTCGGATGAATTTCTTATAATCACACCAACCTGACAAGTACTAGAATTACCAACTACTAGACGTTCATTCAGTTGGTATCACATTGAAAACATTTAGCTTCACTGCAGCAGCTTTTAAGTTTAAGGTAATCATATTTCTCATCCGTAAAATCGAGTGAAAATCATGGAGCGCATGGATAACATACACTTCACTATATCTCAGTTGTATCACATAAAGATTACAGGAAACCATGTATCACGCTCGAAAATGAAATTGAAGCACAAGTGATCAACTGAATACCTTTCTCACGGTTTGTTCAAATTGTCCCTAAGACTAAACTTGATCTCGATTTATTCTAATTCAGTCTTTGTCAACTAAACTGTTGATGTATTCAAAATGAGAAACCGTGTTTTATCTTCATGAAAAAAACGCAGCGCGCAGGCTCTACTGAACATCTCGACTTCACACTCATGATTTTGTATATGTCGCATTCACCATTTCGTATCAAGAGATATCTGTGAGCGATAAAATTGTGCAAACTGAACCAAATCAAGTTCATAGTTCTGCGCAAGTTTACACACACAGCCTAGCTGTCTGCTGCGTGTCCACTTAATGGCCTCAGAAATATTGCGCACGGACAGATCAACTCTAGTATTACTATTTAAGCAGGATGCTCACTAAAATCAAAATTGGAGCGGAAAAATTACAAATTTCACTTTTAAAATTCTTAAAACGAATAGAGATTGTAAGGTTAATGAGAGAGAGAGAGAGAGAGGTGCTGAACAAGTTTCAATTGAATGGTCACAACATTAGATTTCTTACCCAGCCTCTAAACATTAGCTTCAGACTTGATTCTGGGAATGCAAGCTAGAGTCAGTAAATCACGACTTACTTTCTAACTTTGGGATACTTCATATCAGCTAGAGAGTTCGTTGAATCCCTTTGTTGCTCAATGAGATCCTGAGGCCACACAACATTTACCCAGTCCATAACTCGCACCTAATAACACAAGGATATGATCCAGTTACACGATAAACGCTCCTGAATCTTCTAGATTTTACTTTAAGCTGAGATTAATGAACAAGGTACGGTGGAAGACGTAGTTATACTTCAAAATAACTCTCGTTGCGTCAATTACAGCTTAGCTTTGTCTGTGTTATTGCTCTAAATGCGAGTTTCAAAATAAAGATTTATAAATAATACAGAACTCTTCAACTGGGGAAAATAGCCAAACTACATCAGGCAAAGTTTTGGAGTACTAAGTAGCTTTGAATCAATTGTTACATTTCAGCAATGCAATTACTTGCAGACGTAAAAGTTTTAGACACAAAGAGTAGTCATACAAAAAGATTGTTATGACCTCGTTTTGTCCAGCTGTAAACATTGTGCAAGACATTTTTACATTGGAGATTGATATTTCAGAGCAAAATAAAAGGGATCATTTCAAACACGAGTCTTAACTGCGGCTTCAGATCTTGCGCGAAAGTGCAGTAGTCGTCCACTGAAATCACGATTTTCTAAAGTGGTAAATTATCATTTCCGTGACGTAAAAAAGTGAGAATAACTACAGAATGGTGATTTTAATTTGACGTTTAAATATAAATTCAGTAAGTTTCAAGGAAAAACCTTTCTGTTAAATTTGGTTATTGCATGTGGATCAAAAATCAAGAATATTTCCTTCCATTACGACCTTCTCAAACTTTTAAAAAAGATAATTCCTTTGACAGGATGTTATTTATGAAAAGGGTAGATGTTACTCGAAAGTTTGGAACTTTCTAAAAACCAAACGTTTTAGGTTCTATTTTTATGGCAGACTTTAAACATCTCTCCTAGTACTTCAGACAAATGACTTTATACTCGAATGTTTCTGGTTCGTATTTAAACCGTACTAAGTCGTTTTTTGTGGAAACAAATTTGTAACCAACAATGGCGTTAAGCCTTTTTCAACACCATTGGTTGTTCGTTTTTCTGCTAATTACATGGAGGAAGGAACAAACATTACCCGCAAAAATTGAATACTGTGTCAACTTTCACTAACTTTAAACCCAGCAATAATAAGCACGTGTTAAAATTCACGCTTCGAGTGAATTGGAAATAGAATGTGCATCAAGAGCCTTATGTTGCCCACGTAGGAAAAAAATGTCTTTAAATAATCCGGTAGAACTTTGGTCAAATGTATTTCACAAAACAAGCAGCTAGTAAATTTACCAGTAGAAAGGTTTGAAAAAATGGCACAGCAAAAATTTTATCTGATACGATACGCGGATAGAGGAATGTTCAAGTTCAGTTTGAAGATCGTCATGTTGATGCATTAAGGGATACCACCCTTCAGTTCAGCCATATTAAAGCAACAGGAGGCGGGACTATGTGAAAACAAAATAGTGGTAAATTCTAATTTTTACGGTGGTAATTCAACAGTCATTGCACAAATGGGTATAAGACGTTTGCCTAAACAGCCATCACCGTCTCTCTGCTCGATCTGTATAATTATATCCATTTCTATGTAGACCAGTTTAGCGGGAACTCGGCAAGTGAACGGGTCTCAGAGAGCAGGTATTCAGTCACTTGTCCCTGTTATTCGCTGACACGCTATCAAATGTCCAAAACATGGTAAAAGCCTCGACAGCACGATTATTTTAAATAATTTCAAAGTCCCCTCCAAAAACCTCATCCTTTCGTTTTCATCCGATTCTTTGCGGCTCACACCAACATTGGCACTAATGATCAAGCCGCCATATTTGCATAGCTAAACCCCTTTGCAGGATGCGTGGCGTTTTTTGCCGATATTCAAAACCATTTTCAGTTATCGGCAAGATATAGCTTGTAAAAAGCTGAATAAGCCTTTGTTCTCCAATAAAATTCGCATACATCGGAAGAACAGCGAGGAAATTTTTATGTTTAAACGTAAACACAAGGGTACAATTTTAACCAAGTTGAAAACCACGCTTAAATCATGTACACAACAGAAGTTCGGCCTGTGACGCACAAAATTGCACGAAGATTTACGCACCACTTTGAAAAAGAAGCCACAGTGTTTTTAACCGCCGCAAGAAGATATGTTTTTATTACATGTACACGGACGAAGATTACACAAGGGACTTTATCGAGATGATATGGAAGAAATTTGGTTTTATAATTATTTTCATTATTCTTCGTTTTTTAAGTGCGAATATGAGCATCAAAATTCTTTCAACACTCGCAACCAAAATGTCCCTGCCGTAGCTTTACAACACTAAAACAAAGCTACATTGGATAAATGTTGTAAAATTAAAGAAACTGAACCCGAAAATTTCAGAGGTACGAAACTGGCTTCTGGTTTCCTTATCATAGTTTTCGGGTTTTTGTTTTTAAAGGGCGTGTGAATAGTAAAGAGCTCCAGGGCACCTTTCAGCTCTTAGGAGCAGTTCTTGGCATGAATAGTTCCTGATTTTACTTTCCGTCCTTTTCCGGTTAAAATCATCCCAGCACGATAATGAGCTGAGCAAAGTAGAGTTCGGGGAGCGCAATGTGGAAAGCCCCTGGTTGGGGAAGTTTCTCTGCAATTTTCATTCGGCACTAATACAACCTATGTAGCTAGCTTTGTGATAATAGAAGCTGGGGTGTTCAAAACATCACCAACCACTTACAGTCAAAAAGATATTTATTAATCCCAAAGGAAGACGATTTTTAGCAAGAAATGTTAACGGAAAATAACAATTATTGAATTAAATTAAGTTTAAGTGTTTAAAACGCAACCAATAGTAGTAAGTGCTACACTGAGTAAACGAGTCACACACAAAGCCCAAAACTCCGAAAACCTACCATAAATAAAGGACAAAATATACATTTTCATGAACAAAAAACCTTAAAAAATACAACTTGCTCACCAAGTGAGGTGGTTCCACCAGATCCTCCAGTTTAGTGTGGCTAAATTCCAAGCTTATAACATTGTAAATGTCCTCTCTCTGTTCGCTGGTGAAATATTTCACCCACTGTTGCAGAGTCATTTCCAAAGCTTGCTGTGTGTTGACATCTATTACATCCACAATTCTCCGAGCCCCTAATAACCAATGTCAACAGACAGCCTTAACAAGAGAACCGACATCAACAATTTTAACCGATGCAAGTTTTAATAAGCTCAAACGCAATTGAGGGCATACACGAAAAATATTACATGTAATCAGAGAATTTCAAATTAGCTAGAACGGCTTACCGACGAAATTCTTCACATCTTCGACTGTAAAATCTTTGTTAGGAACCCTAAATAACAGTGTAGTAAATATAATTGAACTTTTACTTGAGAACATTGAGAAACTGGACAACTTGAAACAAACATTCTCTCTGAAACCTACGATCATGCTATCGGCTTTGTGCATTCACAGATTGCATACGTACCGCATATCAAGTCCCTCAGTGTTTTTTATTAGAATTGGTGAAGTGAAACCATTCTCCTGTATATACTTTAGGTTGATTTCTACAATAATAAAACATTATGTGAGCAAGCGAGTTTTCAACTGCAATTTTTTTATTCAGCCAAATAATTCCTTTGGACTAACCGTCTCCACTGAGTCTCTTTACAAAATCACCCTCGGCAAATTTCTCACTGTTTAGCTTTTCTTCCACGCTAAACGTACGCTTTCCTTCAATAATGTCATCTGTATCGTCGTTATAATTCCTGCGGTTCTGTTTCCTCTGCGATAAACACGGAAATTTTAATGAAAAGGAGTTAGAAGATTTCGCGAATCAACACAGTAACGCACATTACTCTAAAATTTCTTTCCGCACACGTTGTAACGTGAAAATTGCTCAATGTTTACCAGCCTCAAGAAATTCCACCAAAAACCTAAACCAAATTACGTTTGCAAAACAAATCTACACACCAATCTGCGTTCCCCTTCAAATTCGCAATCCATTCTGTAGCACTTTCAGTCACACATGAGAAGAAACATCGAAGGAAGCAAAATCGCTCCGGATATTCACTGCTCAGTTCACGAGTTGAAATAACAATGCACCAGGTCCCTTGGGACCAAGCTCAGACCATAATAATAAGACGCGTTCCCACATTGCAAGAATTTCGTGACATTTCTATGGCAACGGGTGGAACTCGTATCTTTTTGAATTGATCAAATGATGGGTGAATACTCTTGTATTATATCCGGATTTTCTAGTTTGTTGTTTCAAGATGAAAACTACGAGCAGATGAAGAGCGTTTCAGATCTTAGTGGGCTTTTTCTTGGGGACCGTTGTCTTAAAAGGTTAATCCGGGTTAACCATTTCAAGGTTTTTGGTTACCGTGTTTTGACGGGTTAGCGAGCCTCGAACATCGGAAACTGTCCACCCGCCCTTCCCATAACCCGTCATTTCGCTTAAGTGAGGACTTAGTGCTGAAAGAATTGGATTAGAGGAGAGTTTGTAGGAGGGTAGTTTCCGCGCCAGAATCTTTTCGACCTAAAGCTAGGTTACCGGTAAGCGAAGCAATCACTCCCGAGAAGCTTAAAACACCAGGCTTGCTATCACAACTAAGGGTTCCCCGATGGGGCTTACTGACTCACCACCGCTCCTTCGACGCCGAAAATAATAATATAACCCTTTTTTCCATTTACAACTGTTTTTACACGGTCTGAAACTTCACATAGCTTATTGAATGAGAATATTGCGGGGTCCATCTGATGGGCGGCAGGAGGTTAAATCGAACCTCCTAAGCTGAAGATCCCTGCAGTTAGGAGGACAACCGTTTGTAAAATCGCAAAGAAAGTGAAACAAAAAACAAAGCCTTTCCTATTTAATGGAGCCTTAAAAAATATTACAGAAAATTATTCCTTAGGTGCCATTCGATATTCTACTTGAGCCTTAGGCTATGTTCAAACTACCGGCAGAGGCGGGTCCATATAAGTGGGGGGAGGCGGCGGTCATCCAGATCTTAGGACAAGCAGGGGTCCGGTCTCAAAAAAAGACAAAATTTCGGCCCTTCGCCTCAGTTTGGTCTAAAAATAAGACGGGGCCTCCCCTGGATCCACCACTGATACCGGATAGATTTAATTTCCACCGTGGCGCCACAATAAGCTATCAGCTATAGTGTGAACTCTCGATATGTGACTCTTTAATCGGCACGGCGCAGCTTCGCTTCGTCACAGAATTGCAGAAATCACGCTGCCACAACCGTTCATGTGTGTGAACAGAAGCGCTATCCTATATGATTTCTGTGCCGGCGCAAAAGTTATCCGGCCTTATAGCCTGAACATAGCCCTAGACTAAATCAAACGCAACAAAAACAGAAAACGAAGACTGAGTTGTTCTCGCCATGAGTAATAAAAAAGGAAAAAAAAAAATAGGACGACTGAGCTTGCAGGGCTCGATAGAGTCTACCGAAAGAAAGGGAGAATCACGCAACAAACAGTCGCTGTATCAATATGTAGGACCTTTTGGCTCAACAAACCAACTCAGTATTTATTTACGGTACTAAATCCCCCGTGGTTATCTCCTATTTTTGCCACGAAGAAATTTACTTATGTGCTATAAAAACACGCGTTTGCTATGAAAACACGCTATTATTTTTCACTCTTCATGTTGCTTTGAAACCCACTTGGTAGTCCCAATGTTTGGCAGTAGATAAAATTACAATGTTCTAAACACTCAAATACAATAAGGAAGGCGCAAAAGTCAGCTTACCTCCTCATCCATATTAACACGAAGGTACTGCAGCTACTGGTAGTATAGTGATATAAGCTGCTAAGCCTAGGGTCACGGCCACCACTTGAGTCACACCGGAAACAGTGATGTTAATTATACAGTCGGAAATGAAAACTCCGAAGCTGGAAGTCGGAAGTCCGAAATCAGAAGTCAGAAGTCAGAAGTCGGAAGTCCCTTCTCGGCTTTCGTAGATATAACGAAACCTCCCAATCATTGGCTTTCAACCACGTGACAAGGCGGTCATGTTGGTGTTGTGTTAGTGGTTAATACAATAGAATTTTTCTCGAAGAATTCAGATGAAAATAGGGTTTAGTTCCCAGAAGAGAGAAATGCTTTTGTTCTGACCACCAACCGTGCAAACCAGCAATAGTCCCTTGGCCCTTCGTTATACATGTATATATCAAGGGTTCACTGTATTGCAGAAACCGGTGTCAGGTAAGATATAGTTGAACGATCGTCAGAAATATGCTCTATAAGCGAAATACTTCAAAAGTAAGGTTTTTGTCAGTTACAGTTGATAGTTGGATAAAGTTTCATCATTAAAATTTTTCTTACCATTACTAAAAAAAAATTTTAGTAGTTCCTGGTTCTACATTAATTATAATCGATTCGTACTTTTTCACTTTTCCAGATTTTTTTTTTTTACCCCTGGCCACTTGTGTTCAGTTGTCGCTCGTTTACTTATTATTATCAGTCAGTTTAGGCCAGTCTCAAGCTACAGACTCTACTTCGTAAAGACACATAAGCACAGGGGACTACTTTTGCCTACTTTTGCCTTAGCGCATGAAGAAAAACGTTTTATAAAAAATATGTATATATATTCTGTATTCTGTCTGTAACTGTATTTTAATGCAGGGGTCATCCACTAGATTAGCCTTTCCTATCTGGATGATCCCAACTCGCTCTCCATTTTGTTGTTACCATTTTTCTTGTATTCCTTAGTTGTACTGTGTTTAGATGCCTTTGTAAATTTAACTTATGCCACGTAAAACTGAGCTGAGTTTAATAAATCATCTTGTCTTGTCTACTGAGAAGCCCGAGGAATTACCTTAAACCACACGAGGTCACCAATAGCCGACTCCTTGTTCATCAGTTTAGAACAATTTAATTGATTATAGGAAGGCAGGCTGGATTATAAGGTGGAAAAATCTACGCCGTCATTAAAAAACCTTTCTACCGTATTCGCAAAACCCACGAGAATATGGCTGCTTGGTTACTATGTCCATATTGAACTAAAACTGATAAAGAACGAACAATTACAGTGAAAGAAAAAAAAATGATACAATTTGCTTCGGCTCGTACACTACTGATTTTCAGATTTTCCAGAAGCCCCATTTTCTGCGAGAGATCCGTTTGTCAAATACCCTGCGAACAAAGTAATAAATATCTAGAAAAAGTAGTCTCTGCTCAGCGAACCAAAGTTAAGTGGCTCTGTGAACAGCAATTTTGCGCGACTTTTGCGGCTTTGATTTTAAAGAAAAGTTTTAGAGCCTCATGTAGCAGCGATTTTAATAAGGCGCATATTTTGTTGGCAATATTGTTACAATTTTTGTCACCTCTGGAAACGGATCATCAGGCCTGATAGTGCGCCTCTGTCGTAACAATCGCAAAAATTATTGCATCTTTTCATCCGCAGTTATATCTTCTTTATTCTCTACCACTGGCAAACATTTGTTTTTATTATTTCGCACAAAAAGTGAGGGGGGAGGGCAAGTTCCTCCCAGCGCCTCCCCCTACGCGTTCCCCGACTTTTAGGGATAACATTCGTGGAACTTTCAGGGATAAGGGATATCTGTTCTAAGAGTTACAGGGAAAAGGGATAACAGACCACCCCTCCCCCTCCTGCCCCCTAAGAGGACCTAAGAGGGACTCAGTATTTTGCCGAACGAACCAGAACCAAAAAGATATGGTTTCATTCAATAAAAATATCATCTATAAAATGGCATTCAAGCCAGTGTTACTATAAAAGTATTACAGAAAGTTTAGACTATTTAAACTTAAGCTTATATTTTCGGCGGCCACGATTCCCCCGGCATTGATCATCAAGAGCAAATTCCAGAAATCCTGATACAAGCAGTCGGGGAATGTAAACAAAGGGGAGTTTACTCATACTTACATTAATTTCATGCTATACGTACCTCTTATTCCTCCTATTCATCGCCAATGAACTTCCTTGAAATACGAAGAAAATTTCTCTGTTCTTGCTCCCAAGAAGACGTAGCCACATGCAGCCTTTCTAAATAGAACGCGAATTCTTCGCGCATGCTCAGACGTTTGACCGCGGTGAGCCTTACATCAGGCTCCATTGGATAACGCAATTGGTTTCCCTAATACTTATCCGCCCCATACCGCTCTCCACAGCCTTTGAACAACCGGGTCCAGCTTAAGATTTATGCAACTCGTTCCCTGGGAACCAGACTTTAAGCACGTCAAGACACGCGCAAAACCAGCCCTGATTACCTAAACAAAAGCGAGCTAACAAAATGTGACAAAAGGCAGTTTATTATATTTATTTTCTTCGAAATAGTAGAAGATGAGGTACTTTTTTCCACATTCTGCGCTTTCCTACCCTGGTGTCAGAGGCTTTTCTTGAAAATTTTCTTCTCCTTTTTCTTCGTGGCTCGCTCCCTCTTTCGCGAAGAAAAATTTCAAGAAAAACCTCTGGGACCAGGGTGGCGTCTTCCATACAAACACTGCAAATCTTTACCGTAAAATTTAAGTCAGCCGGAGCATCTTTTTCAGTAGCCTGCGAACAGCAGACGCATTTCTGGTCGTCGCTTCTAATGCGTCTGCTGTTCGCAGGCTACTTTTTCAGTACCCTGGGTGCCAGAGACTTTTCTAGCGCGGTTTCCGGTTTTGTCAAGTCTTTATAGTGACCCGCGCGAAAATTCCCACCGCACGCGAGAAAAACCTCTGGTACCCAGGGTACTTTTTCAGTCAGATGTAAAGAAAATTAAAGGTCATTTAAATAAGCGATGCCAGTGCCAGGCAAAGCCTCAATTTGTGTCAGAAGAATCATTTTCCTGGAAGCTTAAGTTTGCGATTTCTTCAAAGCGGACTTTTCACAAACATTATAGCGAATGAACAAGCAATATAAAGTTATTTCACGTTCTTAAAGTTGTTGCATGAATATTAGTCTCTAACAAGACTGTTAGTCTACGGACAAGTTTGAGACGTACACTAATTTCGAAAAGTTAGCGAAACACTTGATTAATCATAAGCTCCTTTTCACACCAAAACTCACTGAAGCCTCAGTATACTGTGAAAAAAAGCTGTCCGGTTAACTCGGTTACTGATTGTTTTTTTCATAAAAGCTGTCTACTGAGTTTCACCGACTACAAAACCCGAAGAGATACCCCCTACAATGGACTATACGAAGATACTCCTCCCGGTCGAAAGGGGTGCTTTTTTCACCCTAGAGTTATGTCTAAGGTTAGCAATCTCGAGAGTGAAGCTTATAGAAAACGGGCTAAGGAAAAACGGATCTTCTACACTGAATGCTTCCTGTATTTGGCTTTGTTCCTTCTAGACAAAAAAAAACGACTATTACTATACCTCCGTTTCTGGCCGGAAATTCACCGTTTTGACCTTGAGCATGAGACAAAGTTGGTGTTTTGTCGAAATGCACCACGAGAGTGTTTTGATGAAACTGTCGGTTCTTTTATTGGCTATTACGAGGCTACTTTCGAAACTGGATCAAACTTCGTCCAACAAAACAGTCCCATGGTGCAATTCGGCAAAAAATCCTACCCAGTCTTGAGCGCATGCTCAAACTTAATTAGACTATTTACAGTCCCAAGGAGCCCAATTTTTCCGTAAGATCGTCAAGAACGAGCACCACAGGCGACCATCTTGACTGAGTCTAGCTTAAAGATGAAGATGTCATCTACTTACGGGACTCGTCTCCTTTAAACCCGACGCCCAGCGCTCGCCGGCCCCCTTAGTACATTAAAAAAAGGGCTGTTAGTGATGGCAAGCACTCATTCTCGACGATCTTGCAGAAAAACAGGGGACTGTGAACAGTCTAGCTTAGACTGCGAGCAGTATCTCGTTTTCTTCAGATTTGCTGAGGGGAGTGCAGGCACGCGCGAGCATCGAGCATCGAAGCCGTGAAACGCGAGCGGCAGCCCCTTCAGCCACGCGTGTGGTTATTGTTGTGTCTCGCGTGTTTCGCTCAATGAAATAAGAAAAAAGAGAGACTGCTCGTAGTCGAAGTCGCTCAAAATGGCCAATAAACTAGTTAACGTTTCATTCGTCGTCGTAGCGTTCCTTCTTGGCTGTGGGCTCTCCACAAGAAGAGGAAATATCACTTAAGGCTTGGCTATATTCTGTGAACTTTCGTTTTAGACAAGCGCACGTTTCGCCTGCTTTTTCTCTATCTTTTCTGAAGCTCTCCGTGATAGAAGCTTGATCATTCACTCTAGATTGTAGTGCAACTGATTCTTCTTGAAGCTGAGAAATGTTTCCCTCAATACTTTTGAGTTCTTCTAGTAATTCTTTTCTTCTTCGCCCTAAATTTTCCTTTTGAGTACAAACATTTTTCAATTCTGCTTGAAGTTGCTGGAGAGTAGAGCTCGCTTCTTTTTCTCTAGCCTGTTTCTCTGTCAATTCTCGCTGAGCCCTGCGGAGTTCAGCGCGATTTAGCTCCTTTTTGTCTTGAAGCCGCGCTACTAGCATACTGGCTACGTCACTTTCCTCTCGAATGATCTTTGCTAGAGAGCTGCTCGAGCCATCTTCACGTGCTAATGAGGATTCATCTTGTTCGGAGCACGTGTCTTGTTCCTGTGATGCTATGTTTCCAATAGAGGATTCTGGGACATCAACACCTTCACTGTCCAGTGGCAACACAGATTCGGAAAACTGAGAATTCTCGTCCAATGTGTTTGAACTGTAAGGCACATTTACTTCCAAGCTATCAATGGCGCAATTTACCACGCATGGCACATCAACAACGTTATGATCTTCATCATCTGTTTCGTCCTCCTGAAGGTTTATTAAAACGCTATTTTCGACAGTCACAGAAACACAACTATTCTGTGTCAACGCACTTGTTGAGACGCTCTGTTGAGAATCATTTTTGACGTTAGAATGGCTGCAATTTACGATCTCACTAGAAGAAATAGTTGGAGAAATGCAAGAGACTGGAGTGTTTTCAAGAAGAGATGGAGAATGACCCATTTCATCCTGCGAACAATTGTCATCAGAAGAAAGTATACCCTGTGACGGACTCTGACGATAGAATCCTTCTCTAGGGAGAAAACTAGTTAAGCGCAGACTATAACCCTTATATACATCATCCGCCTTATCCAGCTGGCCGCGTGCTGTAGTATCGTTGTGATTAGAGTTTTTGGCAGGTAGAACTGTGGTAGCAGTGTAGGACGCCTCCTCTACATTGTCCTGGGTATAGAGCTGGTATAAATCAGGGTATTTCCGTGCTAGTTGCTCCACACCGAGCCCTGCAGAGTCCAGGATTACTTTCTCAACAAGGTCGGCCTTCCGATCTCGAGCAACATCAAGCGGGGTTTGACTTTCGCCGTTTTTCGTAAACTTGTAAAGAATTTCGTGATAATCCGACAAAAGATATCTCACAGTCTTGACGGAGACGTTGCTACGCGAGAGTATATGAAGAATAGAATCGCCACGGTCATTCTGTAGATTAATTGCTTTCTTCAGTGCATCTCTAGGTAATTTTTCCATTGTCTGCAAACTAGAGAGGCGTTCAAGCAAAATTTTCATACAGTTCTCATAGTACTCTAACTCACTGTTAATGGACCCTTGTTGGGTTATGCATAGCGCACAAATATGAAAAGCGGAGTTGCCTTGTACTTTGTCTCTTATAAACAGACCATGAGGGTCTTGTTCAGTGAGCGTATACAACACCAAACTGAACTGGTTGGAAATGAATTCCACCGACCGAGGGGTCGCATCGCGGCTTCTAACAAGATGTAGCAATCTCACAGCTCGGTGCAAACCTGTTTCGCCGGTTCGCTCAGCCACGACAAATGCCTTGAACTTCATCTTTGTAAGAAGCCAGCTTAAAGCCTGAGTTCTGCCTAACACACACGCCCACTGTACCAAAGGAAAGCGGAATTCCGCAAGGGCATCTGGGACATTGCTCTGCGCATTCCATCCCGTTTGCAGATGAGAGTAAAGTGCGACTTTTAGGGCCCCTAAGTCTGGCGGATTCCTGCAGGCATCGGCAATCCCACTCAATGCAATGATCATTTCGTTGTGTTTTACTGAGCAGTTGTTGGGACAAAACACAGTATGATCGGGTTTGATGCCGTTCACAGCCATTTCAACGCATCCTAAAAACAAAATAACACTGAAATATGAATTCAGTTTGCAACAAATCTATCAAACCATAAACATGAAAGCAGGATGGATTATAATCCCTACTATGATAACCTCAGAAGGTGAAACAATAGTATGATAATAATCAAGACTGGCTAGTCCTGGCCCAGATTAACAAGATTAACTTGTTTCCCTCGGTAAAATGTGGGATGAAAATACATTTCAGAGCAGACTAAAAAACTACAAGTTTACCTCACTATCAAAAAATTTCGGAGTAAACACTATGTAATAATTTGCAAGCTACCACTAGCCTGAGTTCAGATGTCTCATACTTCTTTGTTACACACGAAATAAGCAATGTGTGCATGCAGGTTAGCTACCACAAATTACTCTTTGACAAAAGAGTTTTTTGTTTAGAACTCTGTTTTCTTCCATCAGATTTATTCCCTGTGATCTGAGCGAAAAGCTTAGTCCATAACTTATAGTACATTCAAATAAAATTTCCTTTACAGTGCTTTCACAGAACCATCAAGAACCATGAAGACCAAACAAAGGGTTGGTAAAGTGGTGCCAAGCTTGAACTGCTTAGGAGACAAAATATTAATAATATCGTGAGAAAATACCCAATTTTAAACACTGTTCCAGAGAGCTCAAAACGTCATCCTTATGTGAGAGCCAAACAGTATTAAAATCTGTGCCCAATGTGCGACAAGAATGGGTAAAAAAAAACAAATTCATTGGCATGACCATCTCTGCTTATTCCTTTTTTTTTATCTTATGTTTCACTTATAGAAATTAAGGCTCAAAATAGTTTCCGGAGAGTGGCCTGTCATGTTGATTGGCCAAACAGGTTTTAGCTTGGTCATGACTCATTTCTGACTCGTCGATTGTTGAAAAATAGCAAACAGCTAATAATATTGGTGTTCACAAAGCCACAGAAGGAGACTGTCTCATTAGTAGTCTCTGAATTTATAACTGCAGGCAGCTATAATATTTTACGATAATTTTAACTGTTTTCATAAATTACAGAGTTATTTAATATGACTAAATTTATTGTTCCAGTTATTAATTTTATTTGAAAGCCATGCACTTGACCAAATCAAAATGACCAGCCAACTGAAACTTTGTCAGAAAAATGGTCATCTTGGCCAGACATTGTCTGTTGACCGGCAGGTATTTCAAGCCCTGACATTTACAAAGTATTTATCAGTTATCTGAGAAACTTAAGCTGTCAATAGTGTATAAGAGAGAGTGAGTGTTGTTAAAGAATATTGGAATTATATTTGTGGGAGTTACGTTTATTTGGCTGTTTCTTTCTGTGATACTTTCCTGTATACCTTGGATCCACAAATATTCTGTTTGTGCAAGGTAACTAACCAAATTTTTGAATAAACAAATGTTTAAAGAAACTTGTACAGTAAAACATTTTGCAGATGTTTCACATTTATAATAAACATCTTGATCCTCCAAACTTTCCTATTACACTTCAGTTGCCAAAAAATAAGAATAATATTTGCCAAAAGCTTTACACTGGTTTCACTTCTTGTCTAATTTGCTGCGTTTGAGTTCGTTACCTACATACTAGGCTCGCTGCCTATTGGCAAAGTCCAAAACTTGTATCTTTGCAGGGAAAGGCTTAAAAGAACGAGAAATATATTTAAATTTGTTTTTTCTAGTGGGATTAAGGGGCTGTTTTTAAAATGAATTCGACAACGACCAAAACCTGTTGTTACTGCCAAAAGAGTTCATGTAGTGGCATGAAATAACCAGTTTCAAGCCACTAAATTGCCAGGGAGAGGATTTAGCAAGAAAGGTAATCAGACCACTTCTCAGCCTGTAGTATTTGTAAATAACCGGTTATGGACAAAAAAGACCCTTTGAAGGACAAAGAACACACGATAATAATAATCATTATTAATTTTCCTGATACCAGCAGTTCAGAAAGTCAATCCAGAGCTCAAAAATTTCTGGATAATATATAGTTGCAACACGCGCAAATGCTGTTTAACTCAGAATGCTCATCAATGACGATTAATAAGTTACTTTTACATGAATCACTAAAACAGACTAAAGTCTAAATCTATTTCATGACAACTGAAAAGTGGAAGTGGATGGTAAATTTGATGAATTGTTGTGTTAAGGTGGCTTGATACAGTTTTTCAGCGTCAACACCTCCCAAGTTTGAGCATAAACTACCTCACCATAAACAAAGATTTGGAAATATTGCCACCACAGTTGTATTAGATGAAGATGAAAATTTGTTATGATCAGGGTTGCAATGACATCGGAGTTGTCATAGCAACAAAATGATGCCATTACCTATTTTACTTGCAGCAGTATTTCTTGGCACTAGGAACTGTTCTTCCAAAATTGTTTACCGAAGCTTTTTCCTCCAATAGCTGCCTCGATGTTCATGAAGTTTAAGCAAAATCCGTGAGAGCATTATCAAGATATTTCGGGATGAAGTTTTAATGGTTAGAAATACAGTAAAAAAGGGACAATCTTGATGTTTGGCCGTTTTCTGTAGAAAACGAAGCACTTTTGACATGCAATTTTGCCTCATAGTAGTTTAGATCTTTTTAAAAACACATGCAGTGAAAGATCTTGAAGACAGGTCCAGCCGATTGCTAGAATGAAGGATTTGATCAGTATGTATCGAGGTGCTGTTGTTAACGGTTTTGTAAACATTTTGGTCTACTTAAACAAACTAGCAAATAATTTTTAAACCACTTGATAGATTTTTTTAAAAATTTGAGATTCTTGAGATTATCCATCCTTTTATATGACCTTTAAGTTTCAGGATTATTGATGTATTGTAAGGCAGTAAAATAATAAGGGCTACAACTCGCTAATATTTTGCAGAAATTTTTTGTTTACAAGTGAAAGAATCTCAATATTTTTGGGTATTGTCTCCAAGTTTCATATTTTCGTGCACAACAATAGCTAGCAGATTTGCATATTTCAAATGCATTGTTAGTTACTGCTGTTCACGTGAAAATGAAACTTGGAAACAATACCTTGAATAATGAGAGGCTTTCACTTCTAAACACGAAACTTCCGATAAAAAATTACGAAATCGTAGTCCTTATTTTACTGCTCTACAATATATCAATAATCTTGAGACTCAAAGGTCTCCTAAAATGACGTTTATTCTCAAGAATCTCAATTTTTTTTAAAAAAATCTATCAAGCAGTTTAAAAATTTTTCACTAATTTGTTAAAGTAGACCAAATGTTTACAAAACTGCTAACAAGAGCACCTGCATACTAATCAAATCCTTCTTTCTAGCCATTGGCTGGAGCTATCTCCATAATCATTCACACACATTCTTTAAAAGATTTAAACTACTATGAGGTGAAGTTGCATGTCAAAAATACTTCGTTTTCTACAGATAACGGCCAAACATCAAGATTGTCCATTTTTTACTGTATTTCTAACCATCAATAATGCTCTTACAGATTTCGCTTAAACTTCACGAACATCGAGGCGGCTGATGGAGGAAAAAGCTCCCGTAAACGATTTTGGAAGAACAGTTCCCAATGCCGAGAAATACTGCTGCAAGTAAAATGGGTAATGGCGTCATTTTGTTGCTATGAAAACTCCGATGTCATTACAACCCTGATCATAACAAATTTTCATCTTTATCTAATACAACTGTGGTGGCAATTTTTCCAAATCTTTGTTCATGGCAACGTAGTTTATGCTCAAACTTGGGAGGTGTTAACCCTGACAAACTGTAACGAGCCACCTTACTGCTTTAATACCACTACTGGCAAGTTTGAGTTTATGGTTGTGTTCATTTTGAAATATGAGCCCATGGTTTCTGTCGACTTCCCTGTTCTATCTCTTCTTAATTATCCAATCACATAGTATTTTCTTGTAGCCGTAACGAGGAAAAAGCAATTCAAATAGTGTGGTCAATCCATAATCCGACACTAGTATAAACCAAAATGGTAAATTGAAAGAAGTAGTCGGACGTGTGTTATATATAAGGCACGTACGATTTAATACGGATGTGTATGCCAATAAAATCTATGAATGTCCGTATTTCGTTGCAAATAGAATCTCCATAAATTACACAACAGCCGTAGGTGTTACCCACCTCATAATATGTTGTTTGTCCCGCGGTAATTATTGTCAAGAACAGGCACCATATTCGATATTTGTTCTGTTCGTCTGGGAAGACTGGAGCGAAAAAATAAGTGTTGTGTACATGACGCGCTTCTTGTTGACGTCCAATAACCGCTGATCGTGGTTAAGTGTATAGTTTCTTTCAGAGCCACGCTTTCCTCGGATTACAAGACACGCGTACAATCCAGATTGTTTCGATTTTCGTGCAACCGGAACAAAACTCTGAAAAATTATTGATCCATACAGGATACAGTAGCTGTCTGTTACATAGTTAGCCTGCCGCGCAGGCTAGTTGCATAGTTTGCTACACAGCCGTTTTTAGGGAAAGTTGCGTGACGAAACTAAAAACGGCTGTGTTGCAGACTACTGTAGCTGTTGCACTGATTTTCCTCGCAATTTGCCCATACATCAGTACATACATACATACACACTGACTTTATTCAAGATGTAAACAAGCTTATCTTGATTAAAAGACATCTTGAAAAGGGAGTTGAGAGTTTAGCCCCCCGGGGGTGGGGGATACGCCCTTATAAGGGTTTAATGAGAACGTGCGGCCAGCCAGGGTAAGTTTTTCGGGATTTTTGTCTTAAACAGGGTATCGATTTGATCATTTTTTTCAGTGCAAAACAGCACTACAGCATTGTTGCGACATTGTTTCGAATGGTTACAACATTGTTCCAACATTGCAAGGCTGTGTTGCGCTGAAAATCGTCGTTGCGAATCGTCCCGAGTAACATCACCTTAAAACGCGAAATTAGACATTTTCACGTCGTAGTCGTGCAAAAACGGGAAAGACATGTACAAAAAAGTGTGATGCATGTGCGAAGTTATTGTTTTGCTTATTAAACCTATTGTTGTTGCAGTCGGCGTCGTAGGATCTTAAGGTGATGTTGCACGGGACGATTCGCGACGACGATTTTTGGGGCAACACAGCGTTGCAATGCTGGAACAATGTTGTAACCAATCGAAACAATGTCGCAGCAATGTTGCAACGCTGTGTTGCGCTTAAAATCGTCGTTGCAATCGTCTCGTGTAACATCTCCTTTAAAAGTCCCTACTTTTGAGATATACGGCTGAGTTTGCAGTGAAACCACTCGCCTGCGGTTCGTGGTTCCTCTAGAGTTTTGACCATTTTGACGTCATTTCTATTGTCGATAAGAGTACAGACCATGGAAAATTGCTGTCGAATAGTTAATTTTACAATAACGTAACAGTGAAAGTTTTGACGTCTCTAGAGATTGGCATCTCTGCACCTTTATTAAATCGGAGTCTCCTACGAGGGGGGAACTGTGGTGCTGGCTCGGTGGAGAGGAAAATAATTGACGGTCAGACATATCGCCATGATTTTGCTGTTTATACTGTTTCCTTAATTTCAGTTAAAACACGGGTAGCGCCACCTGTTTTGGTGTCAGACCAAAGGGAATTAACGAGGTCAACGCTCGCAATGACGTCACATCTGCTGTCTTCCTCGTGCTGAAAAGTTTCGCTTTCATTGATGCTCGCAAGGAAGTCATACATGTACCGGCGGAAAGCCCATTCTGCCGATCAAGCCAGCGCGACCCCCTGCAAGGTCGGCCAGGGTTTGAGGAGAAAACGATCCAAATGCAAAACCACACCGACAAACCAATGAAGAGTTCCGGATATTGTCTTAGACGTGATATAGTTCAGTGAAAATCTTGAAAATTTAGGCATTTGAGAAATCAGTTATTTTTATCTAATGGGTATAAGGAACTTTCGTTTAATAAATGCGTCTTCGAGTGTACGGTATACTACATTTCTGCCAGTGTTGGGTATTGAGAGAATATGATGCATTTTGGCTCATTTTTAGCAGGTAAGTCCCTTTTCCCCGCCAATTCCATCGTGGATGCCACTTATATTCGGTCAAGTGGTAGCCACTTACGTACTTTTTGTTCGACACGCATTGGAGGCCCGTCGAGCGGGGAGTGAATTAGATTAGATGAAGGAGGTGCAACTTGTTAGGCCAAAAAAATCGTTTATTTGATGGATAAGTTGAATGATTTGTTGACGAAAGCAGATTGATAATAAAATTTAAAATCCTTTCCGCCAAAAAAAGATACCGTGGAATAAATATTTTTGCTTCAATACTGCCGGAACTTATACAGAGCAAATATTTAAAGATAGGCATTGTTCTATAAATATATATGTATGTCGGCCTTATTTTCACTTGATTGGTTTGCTAGCAACTGATCGTGTCAGAAGAGTATTCAATAAATGAAATCTTTTAAACTCGTTAAAATTAGTTTAAACATACCGCCAATAGTAGCACAAACAATGGCCTGTTGGAAGATCACTTGCAGTGTGCAAAATCTTTTCTGACGTCACTGACACGTATATTTTGGGTCTTGGCAAACAACTTTACGTATAGAAAGCATCATGTGTAAAAACAATGCGTTGTTGCTTCCTGCTTTCTTTAGCCGTTCTTTTTTTGCTGAGTGCCAAAAGTGCAAACACAGTGAGTCAGCCTACATTCTTAGTAAAGTTTGATGTTCTTCAAAAGCATTTCAAGTGGTATGTTGCGCTCAAAGTTTCAGACTTACATAATTATGTATTTGTAATTAATATACCATTATGCAATCATGCACTGCCTCGTTAAGTGTACATTGATCTGATATATTTGCTGATTTAAATGTTTCATTTCTTCATTAGATTCAAAAGGAAGACTGAAACGATTGACAACACGCACGCGCAGTTGACGAGGCCAGATTAAGCAAAAGCGAGTCACATAACGCCTCACGACTTAGAGACTTTACTAAGAAAACAGATTTAAAATCCCGCTTACCTCCTTTCTCCAGTCCATAGTCCTAAATGTTCACTGACAGTCTTTTAGTACAACCCGATACCCAAACTACTCTTAGAAAATTGTCGGCTTCCATGTCGTAATCGTTGCGTTTTTTCAGGTATTCTGATACAGGTGATGCTATGTAGTAACAGTATGGCGGCAGGGCGAGAACAGCATCACCAGCTCTTCCTAGATGTCCTTTCGCCTAAAATCTTAAGAGTGTAACAACTTTGTTCATTGCGATTATTAAGCCGTCGAAGCCATACTTTAAGACGCAGTGAGTCACATTTCTCAGGACTTAATATCCATTGCGTTTTTACGTCTTGTTTCTCTGAAATTTTCATGTTTTCTGGTTGATGAAATATGATATTCCTTGCAAACCTCGCAGTGAAATCCACCAGCAAAGTAGTACACTTCTTTCCTATTTCCTCGATCGGCCATGTTGATTTTCATTTGTTTTCTCCCTGGGTAGCCTGGCTTTCTAGCTTCCAGTCTCTTTTCAAATCTATTTACCCCCAAAAATAAATGGGGGAGCTGAGACCGGGCTTTTCGAAGGCGCGAAACCGCGGCGCGAAAATCAAAACAAAGGGTCAGAACTGAACACAGTCAACCGGAAATTTATCTGTATTGGCCGTTTGGTAAACACTCAAAGAATTTTATATTAGAAATGCCCGACAAAACTTTATTACTGGAGGAGGTGAATGTGCTCATAAATGGAACAGTTTCTTCACCACATATTGACTACTACAAACATCTCGACTATGTCGTTAAACAAGCAATTGCTGGAGATCAAGTTGTCTATAGGATGGCTATCCGAAACAATATACTGTGGCAGTGGGAAAGTTTAAAGGACCCCGAGAAAAACTACATTGACTTGCTTAACGATATTATACCAGGAACTGTTGTAAGAATTAAAAGAGATTCGAAACGAGTAAAAGAACGCTTACGCGTTACCATCAGTCGTGTAACAGGAAGCATAAGGAAAAAAAACAGATCCGGCTCAGAAAAGCAGAGAAATGAAATTTTAAACGGCTGGACAAACCTCAGCATTTTGGCTGGTGACATAATGAATCCTGGTGAGATGGAAGAAGAAATAAAGAGACTTGAAGCAAAAGCCGCAGATTTAATGGAAAGGTTGCAGACGTGTAATGTTGCAGTTGAGGAATGGAGAAAGAAGTATGAAAATCTTGAAGGCGAAAAGAAAAAGGTTTTCGAGGAACTGACAGCGGAAATCCTCAACAGCCAGGACAAGAAGAAAATTTCTAATCTAGAAGCCGAAAACGAAGAAATAAAAAAATATATAAGAAAATTAGAGAAAGAGCAAAGGGATGACGTCAATGAAATACAAAAGTTCACTAAGGAAATGACAACACTCTCTAAACGACAGGCAACTCGGAGGGTAGAATCTCTCTCAAGCAGAGCTCAGAAAGCATTATGGTTTAGCAAACAGTATGGTTTGGAACTTGATGCTTTGTGCTTCAAAGACACAGAGGGAAACCAATATCCATTAAAGATTCCATCTTCCAATAGCACATCACCTGCCCCTCCCAATTCACCACAACAAACTCCTGGTTCTACCCCTTCTACCTCATCACAAACTCCTCCCTCTACCCCTTCTACCTCATCACAAACCCCTGGTCCTGCTCCATCCACACCACCGCAAGCCCCTGGTTCTCCCGCATCTACTCGTTCACAAGCCCCTGGTCTTATGACACCTACCCTGCAACAAGTCCCTGGTTCTACCCACTCCACCCCAACCGGAACCCCTGGTGCTGCCCCACCTACACCACCACAAACCCCAATTGGTGTGCCACCTGCCAATGGGTCATCTTGCCAAGCCACAGTGACTCCATTAAATGGGACACCACCATTGGGCAATCAGACCACAACACAATGCAAACGGGTGCAATACGATAGTTTGTCAGACAGTGAAAAGGAGAGAGTGGAAGCAGTACTGTTCCTTATGGATAAGTTTGCTGTAGGTGATCCATTTGTACATGAGTTGAGCATGCTGATAAATGGGATGCCAAGGTCATACCTTATTAAGCAGTGCCGAGACAACCTTAATAGCAGTTGCATTGTAAAGCCAACCAGTGGACCAGAGCCAGGTGCTCAAATTTCTTTCAAAGAATCCCTTATCAGCAAGCTGAACTCTCTTGTAAGTACATATCATTTGCTTCAAAAGAATGCTATTCATTTCTGTTTTTTTTCCTTGAAACAAGCATAAAATAATACAAAAATAAATTGCAAACATTCCCTTAATTGACAGGCAGAAAAGGGGAAACTGTCTACTGACAAACCAGTCAGAGTAAAAATCAGTGGTGATGGAGCCCGCATGACAAGATTGACCAACTTTGTCATACTCAGTTACAGTCTGCTTGATGATGATGATAATCTGTTTACTGCTAGAGGTAAGAAACCTTGTTTTAGCTGGTTTTTGCCATGCAAACAGCACCTTTTTACTGTTTTTTTTTTGTGTCATATCCACACCACACTTCTTTTCTGTTATGTTATTATCTTCTATGATAAAAACTATTATAATAATACTTTATACTCCATCATTTAGGTACCAACACTATTGCCATAATGAGTGGGTCTGAATGCTACGCATCCATCAAGGCAAATTTCAAAGATTCTTGGGATGAAATAAATAAAATGATAGCTGGTGGTAAAGTCTCAATAAACCATGGACAAGAAGTACCTGTTGAAATCTATCTTGGTGGGGACTACAAGGTTAGATGTGAAGCTGTTAGATGGAAGAAGAACTAAATACAGATTGCAGTTTTTAGCTACCCCTTTATCATAATATTTGATACTTATATTGCCCTTATTTTGAATAATCAAAAAAACATTACAGTTAGCATATTAAAAACTACCGACTAGCCTTAAACGTTAAAACCTAAAATCATAACATAATTTTAAAAAGTAAAAAGTTTAAGCATTAAATCTAACAGAAGGCCTCAGAAAATAAAAAAGTCGTGACTGGACACTTAAAAGTGTTACCATTCTCTTTTCAGGCAAATTACCAGAATAGCCATGCCTTGGTACCCATAGAAGGAGGTCACTCATTACTTCATTCTTAATTTGTTTTATTTCTTTAGTTTCTGTTGTTAGCTAGTGGCCGGTCAGCAGCAACCTCCAACTATGCTTGTTTATGGTGCAAGATCCACAAAGATCAAAGGTAAAGTTACAGTAATTTTTGAATTAATTATCAAAACAAGTAATCATAAAGGTCAATACAAAGCAGAATTCTATTCCAAGTATAAAATACAACCCTGTTCATGCAAAGAAAAGAGGAGGAACTACCATTTCTTTTTCAGATGGGACATGTCCAAGCCAGGAGACTTTTACAGCAAACCCCCCATGGCATTCACCTTGGCAGATGTAAAAAAACATGCTACTTCATCTGAGTTCTGCTGCATTAACCAGCCTCTCTTAAACATACCTCTCCATCACATTGTCCTTGATGAGCTTCATCTCCTTCTTCGAATCACTGATGTTCTGCTAGCCAATCTAATTGAAGATGCCATGGAGTGGGATGACCGAGAAGATTTTTTAAAGAGGAGAGGGGAGACCAAAGGCGTTCACTTAAGAAATCTGACACAAGTGATAAACAGCTGTGGCGTAACATTTTCAGTGTGGGAGAAGAAGGATGGTGATGGAAAGGGGACAGGTAAAATGGACTGGACCTCGCTGATGGGAGATGAAAGAAAAAAACTACTCAAAAATCTTCCTGCAAAATTAGAGGCCTCACAGGATTCCATCAATCATGATACTGCTGAGACGGTTATTAAAATATGGAAGGTACTTTTCTAAACCCTATGTGGATATCTTAATATACCGGTGTACAAACATATGGTAGTCGAGATTTTATTGAAAACTTGCAATTTTCTTAAACTGTTCAATCCTCAGCTCATTCAAGTTCTAACATTTTATCCACTTTCCTCCAAGGACTTTTCAGATATTTATTTCAACACAGTATCATCACTATTGCCAGAGCGAAGAGAACAATGTGGAGCAAAGGTAGAGTAGGTCCTATATGCAACATTTAAGGCAATGTTTGACTTATTATTTGACAGGGTTTTCGAAACAGATTGTTTCCTAAATGCTATATTCCCAAGAAAAGCATAACCTTTCCTTATTCTACAGATACGAGAATGGGTCAGACTTTTTCTGTCTATTGCAAATTCCCGTAAGGGATATGCAAACAAGAATGTGACACCTTACATGCATGCTGCTGCATACCACTTGCAAGATACCATTGACAGATTTGGTAGTGTAAAGTACTTCAGTGGCCAAGGTACTGTCAGAGTTACTGGTTACTTTCACTTATAACAAACTAAATGTATGCCCAAAGTTGTCCTGTGTATTGCTACCATGCACACCAATGACAACATATTCAGACAAATCAGCAATAGCAAATAAAATTAAAATATACTTTTTAATAAAAAAATTAATTATTACATTTCTGAAATAACAAAACCAATCTAAAATCATTTTATGAAACAAATCTCTGTAAGGGCTTCTCACGAAAGCAATTCAAATACTGTAATACCAATAAACTAAACTCAACTGATTTGCCTTTACACAGGAGTAGAAAAAAATAATGATGTGGCAAGAGCAATTGTCCTTCACAAATCAAGAAACTGGGATAGCCCAGCAGATGTCATCAGAGCAGAGCACCGCCTTACACAGTTGAGCAACAGAGAGAGGAGAAAAAGAAAGTACAACAAACAAAATGAGGAGTTCTGGAACAGTGGAAAAAAAGAATTGATGTCTAAAACAAAAAGACAGTGTGTCAGTTCCCAACAACTGCAAGAAAATGAAAGCACTCCACTCAATAGCAATGACAGCTGCAGTGAAATTACCTCAACAGTTAATTCACAAAATTCTAACGGGAATTTGAACAACAGTAAGAGAAAGCATACAACCACAAAAAGGAAACCTAGTGCTCCTTCTAAAAAGGTTAAAAAGAACAAAAAACAGAAAAAGAATTAGGACTTGAAATCATATACTCAGTTATAACCAACGGATATTTTTAAGAATGGCTATTTGCCTGTATACAATTTAACAAAATACAGTACTTATTAACTTCAATATACAAAAACATCTCTTCAGTTAAATATTTTTGGAGACCATTTTTTAGATCTGGAATTTTTCCATTCTAAATTTATTTGCTTCTAAATATACTGTACATTTCTCTATGCAGCAACTTTAATAAAATCCACTGTTAACTTTTCTAGAAAAGCTCTAGTTGATTTAGTAACTATACCTTCTCTTAAATGATAGTTCTGGGTTGACCATGAAAGAAAGTGTCTAATCTTTATGGGGAATAAAACTTTTGTTCCTTGCCCATGAAGGTCAAGCAAACAATGCCAGTTAGGAGGAAAAAATGATGGAGAAAATTCTTCTTGTGCCAAGACTTTCCACCTTCCATTTTGCACCCCCTTCTTTCCAAACAAATGTTTAAATACATCTTCTCTAAACTCCACAGTCACTTGCTTTCTTTGTGTAGATGCTTTCAGAGAAGTACCAATGGCCACCCTTAGTCTGGAAACTTCATTTAATATGACATTCCTCTCTGGTTTGGGATGCTCATAGTATCTGTTTAAAATAAATAACAATAAACAGAATTAGAATGACTTATTATGCATGAAAAACAGACAAGAACCAATTTCAATGCCATACTCCGGTACATTGTTTTCAGTAAACAAGAAAGCTTACTTCAGACAAAGTTGGTTCAAATGCTGTTTTGGCTCCCACGAAGCATCAAAAGAACTAAAATTCTTCCATTTCACAAGATATTCTCTCTCCTTTAAACGAGAAAGAAAAATATTTAAGTTTTGTATTTAATACCCGCGAAATTAAGCTTAGTTTGTAGCTTTACAGAATTGAAGCGAAAGATACATTCAAATTCTCCTAACACGCTAACTGCAAATGAAAGCATTCCTCTTTTGAGAATATCTAAACTGATAACTGGCGAAAGTTAACTTTTTAGAGCTTTTAGTTGAACCAACTTAATGTTTGTACATGTCTTAAAACAAAATATGACCTCTTAGAATTATTTCACTAATAGCATAATCTATTTACAACGAAATGGAGACTTTTTTGCCCACATTCCGTGTGAGTTCGCCTACCAAAAAAACCAAACTTACTTGCTGTCCTTCGCGGCTTGAAATTATCCTTTCTACCTCAAAGAAACGTCCGCTATCAACCGTTCGTCTCCTTGGCTTCGATTCCGGACAAAAATCTGCTACAGAAATACTATTTAAGTCGGCGAAAAACCCGATCGATCTCTTCCCACGAGTGCGCATTTTTCGAGTTGACGCCATATTGCTTAGATGTCACGCTTTAGTCCGTGTTTCTTCCCAGCCAATGGCCTGCAAGAATTTCACTTCTATGAGTGGCAGGTCAATTCATATTCCAATCTTAGCACCTCCCACTGATGTCCGAGATTTCTAGCCATGACAACCTTTTTGAGCCTTAGGTTTGGGTTGAAGCCAATGCTGACACACAGTTTCATTTTCAGGTCTCTCTAACCTGCTGATCACTGACTCAAGTCGTCGTGTGACTACAACTGAGCTTGGCCCAGTTGAACTAAGCCAAGAAGAGAAATGTGGTGGTTTATGGTTCTTGGTTGGTTTTTTACTCTTACTTGTATCTTAGGAAACTTGTTTGTCGCGTATTTGATCTCAACAAGACCAAAACTACACGTCAAAGCCAACTGGTTTGTCCTGTCTCTTGCGCTGGCCGATTTATGCGTTGGATTGAGTTATTTGCCGTTACTCTTTGCCTCAAGTTTTTTTCAAGATTTCACCTCCGATCACAAGGGAATATGGTTCAAGGTCAGCCACACTTTTATTTACTCTTCGACCACCAACTTATGTGTCTTAACGGCAGACAGATTTACAGCAATTACAATGCCTCTACGATACACCCTGTATATGACTCAGCGACGATTGTTTTATTTGGTTGCCTTTGCTTGGGTCTTGCCTATAATTTTCTTCACACTTCCTTCATTTTGTATTTATTCAAAAGAGCGGGATTCCCTCACCTTTGCCTTCGAAACAATCAGGGTTGTAATATTTCAGCTTATCCCAAGCGTACTGTTTATATTTGTTGCTGGACGTTTGTGTTACATTGCAAAAGGCATTTCACGAAAGGAGGAGTTTACTTTGACCCAGATCAGATTTAACCTCCCTCCTCTACAGAAAAACGCAAGAAGAAACAGCCGTGACGAAAGGAAACCGTCTTCAATAAAAATGTTGATACTGATTATTTTCATTTTCGTTCTGTGCCACGTTGGAGGAAACTACAGATGCTTCTGTTCTGTCTTCAATCTATGCGCCGTTCCTGACTATGTAAGGAAGGTTATTGAACTACTTTTTGTCTTTAATTCAGCGGTTAATCCCCTGGTGTACGCTTTCTTGAAAAGAGACATAAAACGAGAAATGAAGCTGATAGGCCGGGGTTTCAAAATAGGAACAGTATTGATAACCTAACTAATGGTACGTTCAATATTTTCTTTAATATTGTTATATCGTATTCTGGAAAAAGAACACTCAGAAATATTCCATCCGTCGGCATTTTGAAGCCACCGGGATACTTTTTGTTTTCGTGTTGGTCCGTATTGTATTTCAGATAGTTGAAACGGAAGGGGCACAGTGCTGCCATTGTGCCTGAAACAGTATGATTTCAAGAGTTAAATTAAAACAATTATTCGAAGCAACCTAGACTAACGTCTGCGCACCTGATTTGATGAGACGGTATGTAGATGTATGCGCCTGAAGTTAGCTATAACCACCTTATCCCAGGAAGTTCAAGTAGATTGTTTTTAATGTTCTTTTGTGAAAAAAAAAAGACTTGTAAAAGATTCAATGGCCGCATGCATATACATGGCTCACTCACCAGGGACGGAAAACTAATCATAACTCTGGAATTTCGTGAAGGACCAAGTGAAAACATTATTTACTGAGGTTTTAATAATCCCACTTGTCACTAAACCGAAGGACTCAGCTTACTTTGCCAAATTCCTGTTAACCGGCAAGTTGCAAGAATACTCACCCAATTTGTATTGGACAAAGAGGTGAAAAATAGTTTTTAGAAACATAAAGTCTGTGCTTATCTCATAATAATAATAATAATAATTTAATACTAATTTAATATTTATATTGCCCAAAATACATGTAAATATGATCAAATGCGCATATCTCATCAAGGTATTGCCTTATATGGAGCGTTCTGTAGGCCAAGTCAAACAAATTATATATGGTGAAAAAGCTAGAAAAATGTCACTAAGGCAAAAGCGTATGTACATTTAAATATGACGCCTATGTGGGATGTCCTTAAGGATCCTTGTTTTGGACAAATAAAACTTATTCTTACAAGTAGCTCGTGCGCGTCTGTGTTTCGGTTCTTTCCCCTTCTTTACTAACTCCACTTAGCCTGTTCAAGGCTGCCGGATAGTAGGAACAACGCCGTAAAACAAAAGTTAACAAACTAAGGCACCCGAGAATAAGTCGAACGTATCTTGGAATCCCCTCCCCACCCCAAACGGTTTTCGCGCTAGTGTTCTTAATCTACTCTTCCAACTATCCGACGCCTGGAACAGGCTAACTTCTATTTAATAATGTGTACTGAAAGAGAAAAATAATATTTGGGGTTTCGTTTTGCAGTAATAACTGTCAACCGAACTACATAAGTGTCCTAGAATGACTTTAAGGAACACTGACGATTTACAACGATCTTTTTTAAAAAAATGAAAAAGTTTAAATAAGGCCCGGTTCAGACGCCGACCTTTTCATGAGCCGAACCTAATACATTGAATTAAGTACATGAAAAGTTCGGCGTCTGAATCAGTTAGGAATGCCTGTTTCAATTTGGAACGGCTCAGTCGTTCTTTTCGCCTGGCCCGGCCGGGAATTTCGCCTTTGGAGCGACTTTGGAAGGGCTTTAATTCAGACGCCGAACTTTTCATGTACCGAACCCAATGCATAAATTATTACAACGTATTTTGTAAGTAGTTTGACCGAAATGAGCATTTTTCTCCTTTTGAATTTAGTTCGGCTGGAATTAAGATCGGCGTCTGAATCAATTCAGCCGGTCTAAATAATTTGGGTCGGCCTTAATTCGAATTAGGTTCGGCTCATGAAAAGTTCGACGTCTGAACCGGGTCTAAGATTCGCGGTTTTTGTCTAAAATTTTCTGAGATTTTAGGTAAAGGCTTTACGCTAGGGCACGCAAATTTTGGGCATTTTTTTGCGAGGAATCTTCGGTTCTGCTAAAGACTCATCCAAGCTGCAGCGAATGTTTGGCAAAACATGAAAGTTTACCATAGAATAATATGCTATTTGCAAAATATTTCATCCAGAGCTTTCTTCCATAAGGTGCTTTAGTAAAGGAAAGATGTCTGTGCAGCTATATATTTGTAGAAACTTTTCTCAATTATTGAAAAATGAAACATCCAATGACTGCTTTCAAACATTTAATTTTGAAAATCATTACAAAATAAAAAGCGATTTCTCGAAGTGACTTATATACAAAACAAACCCTTATTTATTCAGAGAAATAAAACCGTCGATGCGTCGAAGTCTCTAAGAAACTATTTACAATTACAGTGGACTTCAGCAATTTTGTGAGTAATCAGTGTTTAACACTTCCATCTTGTTCAGTGAGGTTTTACTTCGTGAGTTTCTCGATCGCACCTCTGGGTAAGAGGGAGAGGAAAACTGCAACGTTTTCGAAGACTCCAATACTTCAAATTTTCTTGGAGATTGTTTTAAACTACGAGCACTTCCAGAACGTTCATGTCTCTTTTGTGGTGGAGACAGTACCCTCCCCTTTAGTGAATCCTGTGATAATGAATTTCGAGGGTTACTCAAGCGCTCCTCAGACTTGACAATAGAAGCATCACTCTCCATGCTAATTGATCTTCCGCTTTTCGGACGTTTTTCCAAATCTTCTTTTATGGGCAGACTGCTTGTGGATGGGCTATTCTGACTGTGGCGTCCGTCCATCGTTCCTTTATCGTTTGATCGTTCATAACAGGGAGATTTTGCCTTGACCACACCTTTCTGTTCATTCGGTGTTTGGTGTATCTTGTCATTAGACTTAGACTTCTCCAGTTCTTTCTTCACAACGGAAGGTTTAGGAGATATTATTTCAGATTTGGATGAGTTTCGGCTCAATGACCGCTTTGACAAGGTGGCTGAGGAGCCTCTTCCGCTCATTTCTTGAGAGCCGCCTATTTTACAGCCTTTTTCATCTTTGAACTCACCCCTTAGACTCGTCGGTGTCAGTCGTTCTTTTTTCGCTGCACTTTGCACCCTGGATGAAGATAAACTTCGTTCGGTGCTTTTAACTAGCACCTGACCATGAGACGATTTTCTGCTTGGTGTTAGTGACTTTGTTGCATCAGACACCCTTGGATCAGAAAATGACCTCGCGCTTGAATGTGGATTGTTCTGACTCGACTTTGATTTTTCTGGCACTTTTGCAGCAGACAAGGGCCTCTGACCTGATTTCCGATGGTTTAAGTTCATTGAGGTATCTGTAGTGGAACGACTACTGCAAGGCCTACTGGTTGAGCAAGTAGCTTCGACAGAATCCCCGGCTGACAAGTTGCTAATATTTGCTCTCGACTTTGAAGCTGTCGGGGTACGAGATGATTTTCTTCCTTCGATGGACGTCTTGCTACTCTTACGCTCGACCGCCAAATTAATCTTTTCTTGAGATTTCGTTGCACCTGGAGACGATCTCATGCAGCCAGGGCTCTTTCTTTCATCAGCCCAGTCAAAAATCATGGGGGCGGTTGAGTCCGTTCGAGATGGACCATCTTGGACGGGCTTGGGCACTCCCATGAGCTCCACAGAATCAATATGAGGATTTTCCTTTGGAAAGATGGTCAAAACGTCACCTGTAGTGAGCGATGTACTGCCGGTCTCTTCGGCTTTCTCGTTATCCTCTATGCTGGTCGGAGTCGAAGGAGATTGAATGATTTTGGAGTCGCCGGCCGTTATCTCCGCTTCACCGACATTAGAAACTTCTGTGGAGCTGTTGGTTCCCTCTTGACAGCCGCTACCATCATTCTCAATGGTAGCATCTTTCGGAGTGCCCACGAATGACGCGCCTTGCTTAGGAGCTGCAAGGGAAGATTTGTTTCACAAATAAGAACCAAACCAAGACAATACCAACAAGGTTGGACTGGAAAGTCATTCTTCCTCTAAAAAGGCAAAAGGCAAACTTTTTTTAAAGTTTTAGTACAAATGGTCCCTCGCGTCACGCAATCGCACGCGTGAGGTTTTAGTGATCAGATTTCATTTTTTTGATTGACAGTTACTCTGATTTTGTAATTCACACGCGGTCGGGTGTTTGTTGTTGTCATGAGTTGTTATCAGAACATGTAAGTTTTAGGAGCCGTAAAATTAAAACCGTGAGTTTATTTAACCGACGAGATATCGTTTGTTGTCTTCGCAACACATAATAAGCTTACATAGTGGAGGCCTTTCCTGGTTTTGAACGGGAATGAATAGAAAAGTCTGATGGCCGTAGAAATGTTTATGTAGTTACCTGGCCCTGTAGGTGAGCTCATGGCAGAAGGCTGTGAGTTTAAAGCTTTAGGACTCTTCTCTGGAGATGGATCGTTTTGAACGAGGTTCAACTGCGACTGGAGAATCTCAGCGACGAAATAGTCTAGCTCCGCCTCCGAGGCGGCGGACTCCTGTTAAAAGAAAAAAGCGCATTATTTGTCAGTTCGCTTACAATAATCACAATCCGCAAGTTTTTTGCATCGTAAAGGAAATATGTTTCGTTTTTTGTTACATTATTTGGTTGTTGTGTGATACGAAAATCTAAGGGAAGATATTGCAACTTGTATAGACCTGTTTGTACTGATATTCTACGCCTGGAGAGCATAGCGCGAAAAAAAAAAATAAATAAATAAATAAATAACACTCTTGATTGTGGCTGCTGGTCGGGTGTTTTAACATTGGTTTAATTAATTTGTAAAGACATGCACGCAAAACCTTCCCCCCCGCAAGAGATCTTTGCCTCTAGAGCTTCACAATTCGTAACTGAATCAACTAGAAAATGTTAGATATGTTTTCGTGTTTGCAGTTATCATAAAAGCAAGTGTAGAGTATTCAATTACCTGAGATGTCGACTGAAAATTATCCCCAACATCTTCCCTGTTGGGTGTGTCTCCGTCCTCAATAACCTGCTCGGTAGGGTCGGCCTTTGCTTCCTGAGCTGTTTGCTGTCCAGTTACACAGGTCTCAATAGTTCTGACTGGATTACCCTTTGCAGAAGCAGGACGTGACACAGGGCTTTTAAGAGACGGACAACTCTTTCGTCTTACGTTGCTGGTTGTCTTAGGCATATCGCCCTTTGATAAACGATTTGATATGGGTCGTTTGATCACCTCATTGGTGGCCTCAGCTGGATTTCTTTTAAAAGCTGGACTTGATCGTGGTCGGCTTTTAGGCTGAAAACGCGTTTGATTTGTCTTTGAGGTGTTTTTATTGTCGTTAGCTTGGCTCGACTTGGGCCGTACGGTACCCTGGGTACCTCTTTGTGTTGCCTTCACTTTGTTCTTTAAAACAGGCAGATTTTCTTTCATGGAAGAACTTGAACTGGTTCGTTCAGGCTGACAGCTTTTAGTCTGCTGTTGCTTGTGCCCTTTTGTAGGACTTGATGTTGGCCTCTTTGAACGCTCGCTCGTCATTGGTTTTGCTCCATCCTTGGTATCAGATGAACCCTTTTTCAAAGTGGGACTTGAATGAGGTCTCTTTGTAGACTGGTAGATTTGTTGTCTTGCCTCATTTGCGGTGTTAAAAGCATTGTCCTCTGATGACTTGGATATTCCACTTGATTTCAGACTTTTCACCGACTGGGAACTTGCTGGTCTTACCTCAGTAATGGTTTTTGCCTCACTTTTGGTGTTAACAGCATTTTCCTTTGATGATTTGGATATTCCACTTGATTTCAGACTTTTCACCGACTGGGAACTTGCTGGTCTTACCTCAGTAATGGTTTTTGTCTTACTTGTGGTGTTAACAGTGTTTTCCTTTGATGGCTTAGATATTCCATTTGATTTCAGACTTTTCACAGACTGGGAACTCGCTGGTCTTGCCTCATTTGTGCTTTTGGATGTATTCCCCTGGGCTTTAGAACTTGACTGGGGGACGTTTGGGCCAAGATGGCGGTTCTGTGGTTTACTAGTAGTTTTGGCGTTGTTTGGTCGGTTGTCCTTTGGCCGAGGGGATCTCGGACTGGATGTTATTTTCTTTAAAGCCTGAGTTTCAGATGCACTGTGCCTTAGTGAGGCACTTGAATTGAGCCCGTTAGAGTTCTCTGAAAAAAAAACGAAAACACAAACATAAATCATACATAAAAATTACATTTAATAGTGAAAAGTGTAAACTATTTGAACTAAACTAAACTAAATTTATTCTAATGAACTCAAATAAACTAAACTAAACTAAGCGTTTGCTAACATTACTCGGTGATTAAATAAAGCTATATAAGATTAGTTGACTTTGTGACGTTCCAGTATGCAGTACCTTAGAGATATTTTACGACCCTTGTGTATAGTATTTTGAGTACGAATTGCACTGGTATTTCAGGATAGGGTATTGAGTATATTGTTATCCCACTCCACCCCTGACCGGGCCTGAAGTTCAGCTTATAACTAGTCACCAGCACAAGAAAGCTGTTGCGTTGATAACACGTAAGGTTTCTTTTATTTGTACCAAATTTTGACTTTATTGAAATCCAGATAGCATCTGAGCTGAAACCCGTGTAAATAGTTTTTTCCCTTTGGACTGAATAAACAATTTTTGTATTTAATGTTTCGTCTGAAATAATTCCCTTTTTTTCTCATGTTCAAATATTATATTATCTACGGGGCTGAATTATTCAGGCAGTGTTGCAGAATGACAGCAAAGAGCTTAAAACATTACGAAAATTAACCCAGAGATTTTCATCGTAAAAAATTCTGTTAATGTTTGGATATTAAAGGACAAATCTTGTGACTCAGAAAAGTTAATGCAAGAAAAATTATACAGATAATCTAACACGAAAATATATTCGATGCTCAAATGTGAAAATGTCGTGAAAAATTTTTCGTTTCTCTGAAAAATTACAAAAATTAAAATATTTCTTGCAAGGAATTATATGATCAACTGATTTTTAACTTACTAAGTTTGGCTTCATTGGCCTGTCTTCGTAACTCTGCCGCCTTGGTTGTTTTCGGCAAGGGCTTAGTTGTTTTACTGGTTTTCGTAGATGTGCTGTTCAACCTGACTGGACTCTTACCTGTAAAGCAAGAAAAAAGTTTGAAGCTGATACTTACAGAAAATCTAGAGAACGCAAATGTAATTTCGTTTTTTTTTTGTAATTACTAATCTTTACGCGGAAATTTATTGACTCGTTTGAATCTTCATTCCGTGGTAAAAGACGTCTCAGTTCATTTGTGTTCTTTCGGGCGAATTCTGAAGCTTTTCAGAATAAAATTTTTTGCGCTTTCGTCTTGAAATGTCCACTTTCAAATTAATCAAACTATTTTGATTATGTTAATTGTGAACTGAAAAATCTGAATTCTCCAAAGGGAGTTGTACTTGTACGAGGCAAGCCTACATCAAGAGGACCACGCGGCATACAAATTTATGTGAAAAATTTAACCTCAAGCAGTTTTTAGAAAAGGGATCACTTTAAGTGTTTTTTCCTGGCCTTACCGGTGCACGGAACTTGAACGAGAACACAAGGACCCGCTTTAGATGCTCCACAACCCATCCTGGGTTGCAGAAAAATGAAACTTTCCGAATAATCTCTGAACGATTTGCAAACTTCTATCCGCAGTAAAATACACGACTGGTCGCGATAAAGCGAGAGAAGAACTGAAAAAACATTGTGTTACTAAGGCAACCAGTATGTTCTTTTTCTCAGTACGTCATGTTTCCATAGAGCTTTTGAAATCGTAAAAGAGTTCATTTTTTCGCCTTGTTTCTGTTAGAATAGCAAGTTTAAAGACGTAAGCTCAAGTAATCGAGTTAAGCTGAAGTTAAAAAAAGTTGTTCCATAAACTGTAATCAAAGGAATAAATCTTAAGCCATCTTACCTGTTTTAAGATAGTATCTCCGTTGTATCAGTGACCTTAAAACTGCAAAATAAACCTCTTCCCATAATATTTTCTCGCTCAAAACGTATATAACAACAATAGTTTACGTTGTTTCTAATCGACGCGCCATTTGTAAAAAAGACATGTCGGCGCGTCTTAGCCGGTCAGAGACCTGTCAGTCCTTCCCCAGTCCTAATGTCAGTCCCTGTCAGACAGACACTGGACCCGAATCACCGCTGTCCTCCTTAAGTCCTCCCGTCTTCCTCCCGTCCACGTTCTCCGCGGAAGGGTAGGGTCGGGAAGAAGAGGTTTGTAAACGACGGCAGAAAAAAACGTTCCAAGCGGTTTCAAAGTTTTATTTCGTTAGGTACTAAATCACCATGAAGTGGAATCGGAAGCATTTGCAAAATAATGTGAAACAGGTACTTAAAATATTGTGTTCTTCGTTTTTCCATGGATAATAGAAAGACTGTCTTTCTATTATCCATGGTTTTTCCGTATGATAAACAACGGGCTTGTTCTTAAGAGGTACTCTTAGTTGGGGGTGGGGTGGGGGTGTACTTATGTCCCTAGCGTAAATTTCTAACCTGTCGCCTTATAAGACGAGAAAGCCATATCCTTGACGATATTTTACTATTGTATTTGCAACTTTCTCAATTTCTTGTCGCAGTTTCAACCCATCTTAATGTCATTTGTCAGCCTTTCCACTTGTTTTACATCACTGTTTTAAGGTCATATCGCTTGTTGGAATTTTACCCTAGCATGACCACTCTGTAATGTGTCCCGACCGTTTGTAGTAAGAGAATAAAACCTTCATTGGTCGTCACTATTAAGCGTACATATTTGTGTCTTTTTATTAGCTTACAGTGACACAGATCCACCCTGAATGGTATGTTCCTGAGTAAGTGGGGTCCCAACATTTTGATCAATAATTGTCTAGTAGATATCACTGCTTGCAGTCTGATCGTCTTGTGTCTATAAATTTACCTAAGTGAGCATGAGCAAAAGCAGGGTCTTATAGGGGGTTACAGGGTTCGAATAGTGTCTTGAATTCTTGAAAAAGTCTTGAAATTTGCCCAGCAACTTTCCAGACCTGGAAAAAGTCTGGAAAATGGGGATAAAGTCTGGAAAAAATGATAAAAAGTCTTGAGTTTTTTAAGCTATGACAAGTGCTTTTTTGGTTTCGGTCAAATCTTATTCAATCTCACCCATATGTCTGCAGAACACCATGAAAAAACCATTGTTCCTGCTTTTTTAAAGGTCTCTATTGATCACCTATTTGATAACCTTGAGTCTGGAAAAAAGGAATTATTGTTTTGGGAAAAAGTCTGGAAAAAGTCTTGGATTTTGGATCGAAACATCTGTACAAACCCTGGGATATTAGGATAAAGAAAATATGGTTTTCCTTTTTGGGTATGAGCCCCCGTCTCATTCTGTTCCTTCTTAAGCAAATTCAAATTTCTTGCTTGTGCTAGGCAAATAATATTATATTGAGTGACAAAGGATGATGACAATTTCAAAGATAACCCATATAAAAGGAGTTAGCTTGTGTAGCAAGTGTTTCCGATCAATGCAAGCAAGTTGTAAAAATGGAAGACTTTCAGGACTTTCTTAATGAACTCGTGTGGAAGCGCTTGCTACACAGGCTAGAAAGCAGTCTACATATTTTTCAAGACCAGATGAGACTAAGGGGATATCTCATTCTTCATGCCACAATATTATTGGTCAGCACCATGTCCAAGAACAAAGGCATAATTATTGGCAAAATAAGGAGCCCAACAATCTAACATCAGATGGGAAAGTTGAAAGTTGTTTGTATTTGGTCAAGAAAGCATGGCTTCCATGTCCAAATAGAACATTAATCTTTTCACAGTGATAGTGCTAATCCTCCATCAACCAATAAAACCTGAAAAAAAAAAGAGAGAGAAGTTAATAGAAGACTAAAAAGCGACTGCCACTCAGTGGGGAACAATCATTAAGAATTGAGGATGCAAAGAAAAAAGACAAAAAAGTTTGATGACATGCAATCATAGGCGTACGGGCAATTTTTTGCCAGGGGGGGGGGCAGTAAACCATTTGCCCATAAAATTCTTGTAAGTTGCCCAAATTTTTACAAAAACAGTTGAACAGAAACGATGCAACAACATAGGCCGTACTAGCATATGAAGGTGGCTCAATACAGTTTTTCAGGGTCAATACCTGTGAAGTTTTTTTGAGCATAGATTACGCCACCATAAACAAACATTTGGAAAAATTACCACCACAGTTGTATTAGATAAAGATGAACATTTGTTATGATCCGGGTTGCAATAACATCGGAGTTGTCATAGCAACAAAATGACGCCATTACCTATTATACCTGCAGCAACATTTCTCACTGGGAACTGCTCCAAAATCGTTCACGGGAGCATTTTCCTCCAATAATTGACTCGATGTTCGTGAAGTTAAAACGGAATCTGTAACAGCGTTGCGGAGATATTTTGGGATAAAGTTTTCATCGTTAGAAATACGGTAAAAAAAGGAAAATCTTGATGTTTGCCGTTATCTGTAGAAAATGAAGCACTTTTGACATGCAATTTCACCTCATACTGGTTTCAATCTTTTGAAAAACGTGGGTGAAAGATCATGGAGATAGCTCTGGCCAATTGCTACAAAAAAGGATTTGAGTAGTATGTATCATGGCACTCTTGTTAGCAGTTTTGTAAACATTTCGGTCTACTTTAACAAATTAGTGAATAATTTTTAAACCACTCAATAAATTTTTTAAAAAAAAATTAAGATTCTTCGCGTAATTCAAACTGAGAATTAGTCAGCCACTTCTTCACTTTCAGACCCATTGCTGATGCTATCTGCCATACACTGTTCTACGAGCGGAGATGATTCTAGAAAGTTAGGCGGAAGTTTATTCTAATCAATTCACCACTGGAAATGGCCCATTGCAGTACAGTGCCCAACAACAAAAAAAATCAGCACATGATACCCTTCCCTTATAACCAGAAACTCATTACGTGCTAGGCAATGAGTCTCCTGTGAATGTAACAGTAGTGGATTATTACGCCAACTTCAGGTTAAAATAGAAAATATTTATCTCTTCAAAATAATGATTTAAAATCACGGAAACGTCTTAAAAAACTGGCTTTGCCCAAATTTTCTCTCGCTGCCCAAAAAATCTGAGTTGCCCAAAATTTGGGGGGGGGAGGGGGGCTGCGGCCCCCCTTGCCCCCCCCCGGCCCGTACGCCTATGAATGCAATTGACGTGGAGACTTAATAGCAAGGATATAAGTGAGAAATTGATCCTGTTTAACTTTCACATTATCGTCGCACATGTTAAGAAGACACTTCAGAGACAGACACTCGGAACAAGTTCCACGGATCAAGCTGTGCAAGATACGTTAACCTGATAGATTGCAAATAAGTGACCTAAGGAGACTAATTTGTATGAATTCTAAAGCATGCTGGTTTTGACCACTGCCTTGGAACCCTAACTCGCTGAGGGTACAACAACAAATAAGTTTTAAGGGTGATCGTACCTGTCCTGTGACGTAAGGTGTCTCTGCTAAAAAGCAAACTGTTTCTGCAACCTCATGGACTGTTCCATATCTTCTGAGTGGAATCAAAGTCTCAATTCCTGAGTTCTGTTGTCTCAAGTTTGAAGTCATGTCTGTCTCTATGAATCCCGGTGCAACCATGTTCACTCTAACATTTCGTGAGGCAACCTCTTTGGCCAATGATTTAGTGAAGCCTATAAGGCCTAAATGAAATAATTTTGATTTATTATGACCACCAATGCAATACCAGGTGAGCTTTTGCACAAAAACAAGATATCTTGAATTTCACACGTGAAAATAATGTGTCAGATCCTCACATGGGAAAAGATCACCATTGTTATAGCTAAGTGAAAAAATCGTGCCTTTTGCTGCAGAAAAAATACTAGACGAACATGGTTTGGTATTTCATTGGTGTTTATACAGTAAATAGAACATTTACATGGCCGTTTGGAGGTAGCAAATTGCCTCTCGTGTGAAAAATATTTCACTTTCTTGTTCTCTGTGCTCACTCACAAAATGTTTTCAACACTTGAAGAGAAATTTCATACCTCTACTCGACCATGTAAATGTGTTCTCTATATAATACCATAATTTCCTACAGCAAATATAGGAAAATAATCTTGTTCCAGGTAATATGGTGAGTGAAAGTGTCAGTCTTGTATAAGACTTAAAGGATTACATTGTACCTAAAATTATACACATTCTATACTGACAGTTTTCAGTGACAAGAAATAATGTCATTGTTGCATTGGATATAATCAAATGCACATTATTGTTAGTGAGAAACACATACAAATACAAAAGTCAAGGATAAATAGCTTATTTTCTTGTCACTCTAACGTCACACTAGTGTATTGGCTCATACCCATATAGTCCAAATAAGAGAGTCCCCCTTGGATGTAATGCATGGTTCCCCCCCCCAACCCCCCGGCACACCCCTGGAGATTTGCAAATTTGTTCTTTCCTGGTGGTCTATTCCCCACCCCTGGGCACGCAAATAGAGACATTTCCCCACCCCCGAGTTCCTGATCGACCTCATAAAGGTATTTTTTGGGTACCTCTTTTTGGGATCAATATTGCTTTCTGTAAAATAGCAAAATGAGACATTTTGACATTTTCATAACTTTTATAAATGTTTTCTAGAGTTTATTTAGAGAAGGATAATAAGTGTATAATGCGGGAAAAACATGAACGATAAATTTGAAAATGGAAAAGCGCAAAGAAAAAAGTAAATCTCTGTTATCTATGTATACATATTAAAAGTCTAGTATCCTTCTTAGTACAGTCTATTTATGTTGTCTTCTTATTAAACAAGGCTGAAGAAATATTTCTTTGCTTCTTTTGCAAAAAAAAGAAAAAAAAGCCATTTGAGTACGCATCAAACCTACACTTGTTTGAAATTTTGAAACATACCCTCAAATACATACTTAACATTTGATAGGTTTTTCCTCTCCAACCACTCGTTGACAAATTCCTGTGTCATGCAAACAGCGCAAGGAATGACACATACTTTACAAAATCAAAGAGAAGTTATCTTTGATCCACCCCACCCTCTACCCCTGGCACAGCACCGCTTCACACAATTTCCCACCGCCGGGCCCGAAAAGCTGGACTTGTCCCGTAGGGGAGTGGTAACAGGTCAAATTGAACCATGCATAATCTTATAATAAATTAATAATAAAGTATATATTACCTGACTTTGAAGCAGCGTAAACACACTGCCCTGTATTTCCCTTCATTCCCACCACACTACCAATGTTAATAATAACACCGTCTCTTTCTCTCAACATGTGTTTTAGAACAGCTTGCGAAGTATACATTGTTCCAATAAGGTTCGTATTTATCATACTCTGCATTTGTTCTGGTTTTGTTCTGAGCAACAAGTTGTCGTAATTCACTCCTGCCGCGTTTACAAGAATGCTAACTTGCCCCAGAAGGTTTTGGATTTCTTGTACGGAATTTTGTACTGATTTATAACAGCCAATATCACAGTTCAAGCTGACATGTTTTTGAAGAGACGTGCTACCCGCTTGCAAACAACGCACACATTCAGCTGCACGATTTTTGTCTCTTGATAAGACAGCAACATTTCCTCCTCGACTGGCAAGAACTTTACTTACGGCTTTACCGATTCCTCGGGATCCTCCAAAAACTGCGCATACTTTTCCATGCAGTTTACAAACCATGGAAAACACACACACCCTTGCTAATAGATCGTACTCCTCGTTCAAGACAGAAATTCAACAGGCGTTACTCCGCCAGTATCAGTAATTCTTAACGGGGTACGGTGAGTTGTGCATTGTGGTAGGGTGGCCGGGGGTGTGGGAGCAAGCAAAACCAAGTCTATAAAGGATTGATCGCAAAAAGATATGAGTTGACGGAGGTGAATAGAGGTTATTGAAAAATAAATTTTGCAAGGCAGAAATTGCGCACATAAAATTAATTCTTCACAGCACAGATTGGACACGGTTGGAGGGAAGGCCTCAGCTTCGTCGACAAGAGTGAAATGAAGGCAATCCCTGCAGATTTAGAATTTTTAGCCTTCGTGCCAGCCGTGCAATGCATGAGTACAGCGTGCGACGCAAGGAGGGAGGCGGGAAATATGCGAGTCAGACCTTAAAGGGTATTTTTTCTTAGTCAGTCCTGTGGTCTAAAAGTAGCAGGGTGTAACAGGTCTCTCCCCTAGAGCTACCACTGATGTTACTCCTCTTTCTCAACTTTCCCTTCTAGTCCATTTCAGAAATTACTGATAAAGGAAGGTACATCCACTCAAAGCAATCATGTCATAGACAGGACACACAGTAATGTTGTCTTTCTGGTTGACATGCTGGATACTTTTCCTAAGCAGTTAGGCTCATAATTTTTAATGTCATCTACTGAAGACCAACATTATAAAGAGGTCACAACTTTCATAATCAAAAATATAAAGTGACTATTCTCAGACAATAAACAAAGCTTGTCATACTGACCCTGTTCCTTTTATTGCTGAGCAGTTTCGTACATCAAGATTACCTTATCTTAAAGCATTTTAATGCTCCGACCATAATAAACTCAAAATGAGCATGAAAACAATGATATCAGCACAATAATCAGAAATTTCAAAACCTACTACAGCCCCTACTTCTACCTAAGATCAAGATCACTGAACACTCAGTTCATGCCTCCCCATAAAACTGAAACTGCTCATTTGGGAAAAAGGGGGATTCAAAACAGTCTAGAAAAAATCTGATTAACAATTTATTGAACAGTAAATAAAATATTATATACTAACTACGTACTGTCTAATATTACATATTATTATATGGAGGAGAGTGTTTTACTGGGAACTAAACCACTCGTAGATTCCATACGCCACTTCATCCGGGACCCGAGTGGCGTATTTTCCGTATGTCACCTTTGTGAGTGTCGTATCGTTCAATGACGTCACAATTCCTGTCTTTTGCTTTTGTTGAATTGGTTTCTCCATATAATAAAAAGAACATTACACATTGGCTCGAAGATATGAATTTTATGTTCTCGTGGCAAGAACAATATCTCACTCGTTCGCTTCGCTCACTTGTGAGATATTGTTCTTGCCAGTCGAACATAAAATTCATATCTTCTCGCCACCGTGTAATATCCTCTATTTATGAGAAAGTTGAAAAACAATATCACTTTTCACCTTACTTTGTAAGATACACCTAACATATACTTAATTGTTAGTATTATAATGATGTTCTCTCTTTACTAATATTGCAAATTAATCAATACTGATTGACAGCTCCTGACCTGTAGTGATTATAATGAATTATCAGTATGAAGTGTATTTTAGTCCAAAACTATCTACATTACACAATTAATAGAGAAACATTATTGTACCCTTTTCAAAAAGCTCAATTTTGATACCAAGGGAGAGTTTTAAAAAGTCTTTAAAGATAACATAAAAATGGTTTTACAAGTTATATTGAGAAAGAAAACTACTTCTTCAGTGAAATATTTATTTGAACAGAACTGAAGACTTTCCAAAAAATGGATTGCACACGCCATAGCGTTGCGCAGGAGACAATACTCATGCCATTATTTTGATCTCAATATAGCCAATCAAAAAAATTGATTTTTCTTACTTAACCAGATCTCGCCTTTGGCTTTGTAAAAAAAAAAAGATCTGGGTATGAGATTATATGTAAACAGCAGGTCCAGGCTGCTTTACTGAAGTAAATGAATGTGAATAATGCAGTAATTTTAGGAGTCCTGAATGCGTAATTAAGGTAATTGAAGGTGTGCTTATGAAAAATATCATAACCAGTGCATGATGTTTTCCATTTACATTATAGAGTTGTTAATATTATAAATTAAATTAGAGGCTTCAGTTAAACTGAAAAAGCAAGGTACTGATATCACCATGTGATTAAACATTCAATCTGTCATCAGGGCGCAAATAAAACTTGAATTCCAGCTTGTCCTTTGGGCAAGCAGCTGCCATATTTTGCTTGCCCAGGGCCAGCTTTTATTCATCTTAGTTAATAATTTTGTTAGAGGATCACTTGCCTGGACCCTTGCCTATTGAGTATGCAAGCTTTAAGATTACTTGCCAAGCAAAATTTACAAGTCCTGGACTACTGGATGAGACTTCCATGAGCCCTGTATCCTGTGGTCTAAATAAATCATTTTATTATATAAACACCAATGAAATACCAGGTGAGATTTCGCGCGAAAACTTGATATCTTCACCTGTGAAAATAACATGTTATCTTCACGTGTGAAAATATCATCGTTGCTATGGCTACATAATAGATTGCGCCTTTCACACCAAAAAACTATTAAAGTGAAATGGTTTGGTAGTTCATTGGTGTTTATATAATAAATAGAACATTACATGGCCGCTTGGAGATACGAAATTTCTCTTCTCGTGTTGAAAAAATATTTCAGTCGTTCGCTGCGCTCACTCGTGAAATATTTTCAACAATCGAAGAGAAATTTCGTATCACCGTGCGGCCATGTAACATCCTCTATTTACAACTTGATAGGACATCACTGCTAAAAATACTCTGTTCCAAAGACAGAGAAGCAAAAAAGTGCACTCAGTGGCACATCAGCCATCACACCTATATACCCCCCCACCCCCTCTGACCACCATCGCCCTCAACACAGCTTAAAAAACTACATTTTTCAGTCACCATCACCATCACCTCCACCACCCCCACCACCTCCTGAGAGGGTTTCTGTTGGTGGTACATAACTATCTGCTGGACCACTAGCAAATGCACTGTCATACTTAGGGCGACTTCCTCCTCCTCCACCAGACTCAATAAGAGGACGCCTGAAGACACCCAGCTCCCTCTTACAATTTGGACACTGGTGTGACACATCCTTTGCACAGTCAGTGAGAAATGGAATGCAACAACAACTGAAAAGATACAAGAGAAATTTCATAATAAACATTTTTTTTATATATTTTGTTCAATAAACATGTAGCTCTGGCCAGTGAAACTCTAGCAAACAAAATTTTGTGCATGAAAATGTTTGATATCGATTTTAAAACAACGAAAAAGATGAAAAAAGCATTGAACTGAAAAACAACGTCATAATAATATATGTGACATTCTCACCCAAACATGGAAAGCATACAGCAGTAGATAAAGGTAGTGTTGCCAACACGATGATCTATCTTGGTGATGATAGTAGCACCACAATGAGGACAGCGCATGTTAACAGGCAGCTGTTTAAGAATGATTGGTTGTGGCAATACCATGGGCTGTTGTGTAATAACTGTTGACTGACCTGCAACATATCCAGGACCTGCATATCCTGGCTGAAAGGAATCAACAAGAATTTCATGAACTGTGCACAGCTTTCTTATATACAGACACCAATGAAAGAGGGGGACATTGGGGGGTACCCAATACCGCAATACTGTAAGAAAAAATGGCAAATACCGAAATACCGCGTCGAAAATCGTCTAAATACCGATACCGTAAATTTTAATCACATTTATAATCGGTTGCGCATACTTATGGTTGCTTCCATCTAGCGCGTTTAATTATCTCAGGCATTTATGCACCAGATGTCCATGTTTTTTTTTAATATTTTAGTAGTTCGCAATTTTCCGCAAATTTTCACTGAAAAGTAAACTACATTCGTTCAGCCTTTTGGTATTTCGACCCAACAGCTAATTAACTCCAATAAAAATAACTCTTGAAAGCGCGAAAAACAAACCAACCAAAACCCTTTCCACGCACGTCTAGTGCGAGTTTTGATATAAAGTGAGTCTAGTCTAGCACGTCAGTCTCTCAGGGGTCAGATCACACGCCGCGCTATCCTCGGAGACCCAGGGGCAGATAGTGGGGACGAGGGAAAGTCTAAACGGGCGGAAAAATATACAATAAATAATAATAATGTTTATTTCTTATTTTGCGCAGTCTAGCATGCGATAAAGATATGATCGAATGCGCATTACAACACTAAAATCCTAAAGTAATAAATGGCTAATCCAAATAATGATAATAATAATAATAATAATTTACAATTTTCGGAAAACAATAAAAAGTAAAATATGAGTTAATAAAAGAACTAATAAAAAGCTAATTTAAAAAGATGTGTCTTTAGTAAAACTTCAAAAATGTTCAATGATTGACATTGTCTAATTTATATATGGAACGAAGAAAAGTAAAGAACGGCGAGAAGAGCCCCTGGGGACAATGTCTTACCAGACCAGTTCCAAACGGTCGTCGCCGTTTTGGCTTCTGATTGGTGCCAGAAAAACACAAGTTTTCTGGCACCAATCAGAAGCCAGAACGGCAGCGACCGTTTGGAACTGGTCTGAAAGACATTGGGCGCGATCCATTCAACCAAAATCTTCGGAAATTTCGGTCCAAAACTCAATGGGTCGGTTCGGTCCAACCGGAAAAGTTTCGAAAAAACGGGTCCACCTTTTGAGGTGGTCCACTTTTCCCGGTCGGACCGGTTGGAATTTTGGTTGAATGGATCGCGCCCATTGTCCCAGGGGCTCTTCTCTCGCCGTTCTTTACTTTTCTTCTTTCCATATATATTTTTCCGCCCGTTTAGACTTTCCCTCGCCCCTTTATCTGCCCCTGGGTCTCCAAGGATGACGCCGCGCTGTTAAGAGGCAAACTTACCAAATTTTCGCTTTTAACTTTACAAGGCGTTTTTCAATTCTCGAAACCCAACATCTAAACTTATTCTTGTTGCAATAATGTTCGCCTCCTTCGCCCTCTTCATATAAAATTGCTACACATTCAATGATGACCACGCCGTCTTCAACCTCAGCGACCTCAGACATTGTGAGAAAACGTTTAAGACCTCGAATTACCGGCACAGGTAAACAGATCGACAAGCCTGGTAAGGTAACTTGAGACGACTCATTATCATTGGATGCAACAACAATCACATTGTATATTATCGACCATTAGGGACGGACCATTAGAAAAGTTATGGGGGAATTTTCGAACCGCAGGAATTTTTTTTCATCATCAAATTCCTTGTATGAATTTTTTTTAGACTATAGCATGAATATTTTTTAGGATTAATTGGCGTGCAAGAATTTTTTTCATTTAATTTTCGCTTGCGCGAATTTTTGTTTTTGTACTTCGCCCGCCCCCCCCCATAAGTTTTCTAATGGTCCGTCCCTTAACTGTCACAAAATGACCCACAAATGGTGTAATCATTTACCGTTATGTCTCAAGACTTCTAAATATTAACTTTTATTGACCTTTATGTCTTACTGTGTTTTGTTTTGCGTATTGTATCGAAAGGAAAGCGCAAATAAACGGTACCGTAATACCGTGAACAATCTTTTTTCACCGAATACCGTCAGCCAAAATGATGAAAAACCGCATACCGCAGAGCTAGATGATACTGCAATACCGCACGTTAAAATTAAAATTACCGAAATACCGCATGAAAAAAAGCCCAATACCGCAATACCGTAAACCCCCATGTCCCCCTCATGAAACTGGCACTTATAGCTGCATATCACTAATAAGAGGTATCTATGCTATAGAAGTGACTGTATGCGGAACCCAACTTGGTCCACAATTCAACTTGCATCTTGAACGGCTGTGTTTTTGGACTGGGAAAGTGTGAAGTTTGGTGAAAAGCAGTCTACATGTATGGTACCAATGACCAATAGTCAAAAGGACTTCAATTCCAAGATGTTAATTTTAAAATATGACTTAACCACGTATGCAACAAAATGAAAAAAATTAAGTCTCATGTCTTAAACAAGTTAGCAAACAATGAACAAGTCTTAAAGGCGGTCAGGGTATGAAGGCCTTGGGAACACACCTCTACACAAACTCCCTTCTGTCCCCCCCCCACCCCCCACTCAGATATCATGTCATATTTGCTGCGAAGTCTGCAGCAGACTAATTAAGGCAATCTGCATGACCAGCCTGGGTTGTCTGTGCCCAAAGCCAGCTTCATTTGAGAATTTTTTGATTTGTTTGTATGTATGTAGGTAGATCACCAAAATTGCCTCGATTTCATGGCCCTCGAATCAAGGCCCTTTTGGTCGCAGCCAATCAATTCAGAATTACTGGTACACTCCAAAGGGAAACCTCTAGAACAGTTGACTGTCGGTAAAACTAAAGGCGGAGAAATCCTGTTTTGTGTCACAAGCCACATTTTACGCAAGCAAGTTAAAAAATTCTCGTGAATTGTAGCGATACATTTCTCAGAATATTTGACGTAACTCCTGGAACTCTACGGTAAATAAATTCAGTGTTTTGGCCAGGCTTTGTTGTATTTATTTAAGCTTAGTTATTAAGAGCTTTTCTGGAATGTGTGACAAGGTTTGTTCTCCCCTTGGCAGTAAAACTAGCCTGCAAGAACATTCGTTTCTCCTCGCTCTTCACCGTTGGGGACGTTTCGCGCGGAGGAACGTCTGCGACTCAGCGACAGAAATTCCATACTGATGACGTAAAATCTGTCCGGAATCCGGTCAGAAGCGCTTATTGGTCAATGGAGTAGTTACATTGTTTTAGCTATTGTTTACGAATGACAGACAAAAGACAAGAGACCACAAAGGTTAAATCTAAATGCGAAGAATCTCAAACAAAACAGCCAATATTTGTGGAATATAGTCTTCTCTTAAAGAAGCATTTGAGTTTTGCTGGAGCTCGTGGCAGATGAACACAACACTCCACCAAAATCGACCAGAAGACACGTAAAATTGGTCAAATTTATATTTGGAACCCCATGACTACTGGATTTATAATGTAAACATTGATTTGCATCATCAGTATGGAGTTTCTGTCGCTGAGTCACAGAGGTTCCTCCAAGCAAAACGTCCCCAGCGGCGAAGAGCGAGGAGAAACGGATGTTTTCGCAGGCTACAGTAAAACGTTTTATACACGACAGAAGCAAAGACTGAAAATGCCTTGATATGCTCGCAAAGCATAATGAACCAGTTTAATATTGAACTTCATGATCACGGACACATATTTGCATGACCCTCCCCCTTTTAATGGCCCATTTTGCATGAACCCTCCCTTTCCTGCAGTCTCAAAAAGTTGTGACCCTCCCTCTGTTTCCACCCCCTTCCCTCCTGCTACTTTCTGACAAGTCCCTAAGACAATTGAATCCAGCTGCCTACCAGCTCTCACTGCCGGGATCTCACTGGGTCATCAGACAACGTTGATCACTTTACTATTGACTGATTTGCGCATCATTACAAACAACGACAACACAAATTTACCGTTCAGAAAAAACGGCAAAACAAACTATCCACAATTCTAACAAAGACTCTGAACGTAACTGGTTCGAGTAAGAGTTGGGAGAGAGACCATGAGAGTTCGAAGCCAAACGAGACCAAAACTTTGAATTCGAATGCTCCTGGCCTAGCCTGATCTTGCTTGGCCCGGACTTTCCTTTAAGAATTAGTCTGATCGAAAAAAGATAAAAAAATAAATCTTCGTTTCTCTACGAACTTAAAACGTTTAGTGAATAAGCTGTATTTAATATCCAAGAATTCTCTCCTTACCTGATAGTAGGCTTGAGTTGGAGCTTGAAGGTACTGCCCCGGAGGCGGTTGCTGATAATATCCAGGTTGTTGAGGAGGATAATAATTTGGAGGATACTGGCCTTGAGGTACATTATAGCTTTGACCTGGTGCTGCCATAACGGTATAAATATGTTGTAAATGGACTTGTTTACTTCGATATTCTCTCACGTTTTTTCAAACGATCATTACTTACTTAGGAAGAGGATCTAGTTGCGGTTGTGTAAATACTTATGCATTGTGGGATATAATGTCTAAGGTGCGTGACAACAAGCGTTACGCAATACTTATTGACGTCACGTTTTTCCTAAGTCACGTTTGAGTTAATCAAAGCAGCCAACTGATTCTTACAGCAAGACAAAAGCAAAAAACGAAAAAACAAAAACAAAAACAAACAAACAAACAAACATACAAAAAAGAGAGAGAAAACACTTTAACTTATCTTGTAGCATTTTACACGATTTTGTTTTCTTCGGGATACAATGGTGACGTAAAAATCTCCGCAAAAGAGGACGTGCATCCACTCTTCGTTTCCTGTCTCCCACGCGTTGGGGCAAATTACCCGTGACCATCGCTAACATCATGGATTCTTATGTCCACCTCCGCTGATGTAACCCTAATGGGACTTTTTCATGTTGTTTTTTTTGCTCTAGTTTTAATGTCTTCTTGCTTGTGGGGCAATACAACTACGTTTGTCTTGTCAACTTTCAGATTTGAACAGAGTTGAGGAAGTTTTAATGCTTAATTTTATTCTGAAAAATACTGAAATACGAGTAGTTCCTGAGGAGTGTGGTCACGCCAAAGTGATTTCCATCACAAAACGAAACTGGTACAACTACACAGTGGTTGGAGTCACAGCACGTTAGCCTGCGTAGAAGGTTGTCCCTCTCCTTTCTGGGCATGCCATGCAGGCCACAGCATAAGGAGAGTTCGCTCCTGACAGCGTGTGATGGTTAGGGAATAGGACAGGACTGTTTTAAGAAGGGATTCCCTGCGACTATCTTCTTTTTTGACGTAGAAAAGTATAAACAAAAGAAAAAAGAGACTCCTAGGTGGGTGCAACACGAGCTTCATAGTTTGACCAATTACCAATTTCCCAAAATACTCGGACGGCGTGGGTATATATAATCAGCTGTATTATTCTGGCCTAGACCAAAGTTTAAATCAAAAATTTCCTTTCAGGAGCCCATTGAATCTGGCCGAGGGTCCCGAGGCATTCACCGACATGTAGTATTGTCAAAATTTTCAAAGACACGTTTTTTCTAGATCGTCTTTCAGGCGAACATAGATTACCGTGAACAGAAAATGGAATTTACATATCATACAAATGATACATGGGAGCTTACATTTTAACACACGTCTAAAAATAACCGGTGGCCGAAAACGTCTGGACAGGCTTTGCTCATGAGTTGCACGTTCGGATAATGAAACGGCCAAAACGTGTATAAAACGTCGCTTAAAAAGTGAACTTATACTCAGGCCCGGGGGGTACTCCCATACATTACCTATACGGGTATGTGCCGCCCAACGGGGTCGTGATTTTGAAGCTCCTGATTTAGAACGGGGTATCCATTCCAGAGGCGTTTTCTAGAACGGGGTATAAAAAATTGTGGATCACGGCTTTATCTTCTGCTTAAAATTGTTGCTGATTATGAAGATTATGATGAAGCATTTATTTGATGTATAAGTCGAACAAATAAAGAAATATATTTTTTAAAAAAACAGGGCTATTTCACTACAAACTTTCTAGAACAAGGCGAATTCTAGAACGGAGTATAAAAAATTGGCCCCTTTCTAGAACGGAGTATCAGTTTTAAGGCGAATTCTAGAATGGGGTATAAAAAAGTGGCCCATTTCTAGAACGGGGTATCAGTTTTAGGGGAATTTTTTTTTAGAACGGGGTGCCAATTTGGAGTCCCGGGCGGCACATACCCACCCAAAAAATACCCAAGTGCCCCCCCCGGGACTCAGGCTAGTGAATTTGCGTTCTTTCAATCTCTATACCGATTACTCCAACTCATTTACTTTGTCAAACGCAAGCGAACTCTTTTTGAGCCGAATTCCTAAGAACCATATTCAATTTTAGCCGTCAATTGTTTACGTCCTCCATAAAACATGAAATTAGGCATTTCCTCCTCGTAGTCGTAGCCGTGCAGTGACGGCAAAGAAATGGACAAAAAAGCGTGATGCACGCGCAGAGTTTTTGTTTTGCCTATTCAGCCTCGTGCTTTCTTGACTTTCTTTTTGTCGTCGTCGTCGTGGTATCTTAAAGTCCCTATTAACAACACCAGAGAGGAAAAATTAGTGTAGGGGAGAACACTATCATACAGTGCGACTCCAAAATATCACTGATTAGGTTTTTTATTATCATTAAAACTCAATCGTTAGTCTTCCTGATTGAAGACATATTTCACCTTATGCTAAAAACTGGCTCAGAAATCTTGAGGAAATTTGATCCACATTTCATGATGAGTTGGGCAAATAGACAAGTAGTTCAGTAGGTAGATAGAGATTTGTGACCGGGAAAAGCATGGGGGGAAATACGACTGGAAAGTTTGTTCCTAATTGAGTGGTGAGCTTCTCAAATCAGCTCCACACAGCTGAGTGTAATTATCTTCCAACTGAAACAATTGTTGATGAAAATTCGCAGGTGAGATATTCAAATAGAGTTCAGTCATTCCCAAAAAAAGAACTTGAATCTGCCACAATGGAGTTCAGATCACGCTCCACTGTACTAAGCAGCATTGAACCGAGATCTGTTGCACTGTCATGACTCAGCGGTCTTCCAGATAACGCATGCGTGTCGTGAGAGGAAAGCGGAGGCAATGTGTCGAGTGAGAGGGGATCTTCCACATTGAATATAGTGTGAGGCAAGCTTAGGAAACTGTTCATAGTGCTTGATACCGTTCTATCAGACAACTGCTGTGTTGTTGAGAAGTCTCTTCCGTGCGGATAATCCGTGTGGGTTGATTGGTGCTCCGTGTAGTATTCACTATCCACTAACTTAGCCGTAGACCTGACAAATGACGGCGGCACAAAACAGGACGTTGACGAAGACCCTTCGCTAGGACAGGCGCTTATTGATGATAACAGACTAACATCATTTGAAACGTCAGCGCTTTCCAAGACGTCAGCGCCTTCCGCCTTCTGATTTTCACCAGCCTCTTGTGAAACCTTCGCGCGGTCCGTGTCGGCTACTGATTTCTTTTTACGCGTAGGCTTCTTTGCTCCTTTAACATTGTTTTTAGTTCTGTTTTCTTTAGCCAGTGTACTCTGCAGCTTTTTCTCTTGCTTTTCGTGCTCCTTGCATGGAAGGTGTTTCCTAAGACACACCTTTTGATTAAATGTTCTGTGACAGATGTCGCATTTAAATGGTTTACTGTCTGAATGAATTATCATGTGCTGTTTAAAGTGGTCTGGACGCTTGAAACCTTTTCCACAGACCTGTAGAAAAACAAACAAAAGCCTAAACAAACAATCTTTATCTACTCTGGGGAGGTGTCAAAAAAGGCAAACCAGGGGTCAATTAAATAAACTGATTTGTACAAGTGTACTGAATTTACAAGTGTTGCAATTGTTTCTGAGTGTTAAGACAAAAGCTACATTTATAAATAAAAATTATAAAAGTGAAACAACATTAAACGCAGAAACAGGCTCCAAAGTAATGATAAGCAAAACAATTGAGAGAAATAAAGTAACCACAGGTATGAAAGTATCCCAACACGGCTGGCTGGTGTTTATCCCGGTTTCGTAAAGCACCTAAACAGCTAGAGCATTACTCCCTCCCCTCTTGTTCTAGGCTATCGTAAGGTTCCCATGAGCAGTATATTAGCGTATAACCTCAAAAATCTACACCTGCAAGGAGAGAAAAGATGCAGAGCAAATTTTCAAGTTTAAGGAAACAAAGTTGATGGTATACAACCAAGGCTGGTGCCGCCTACACTTGGGGGCCGGTCGATTCGCTCGGACTAGCCAATGTAAATACACCCGATGTCAGTAAAACAGATGGATTGCGATAAATAAAACAAGGGCTTTCCCTTGGTAACACCCTGTCATTTCCCCTACTTTCTACGAAGCTGGCTACGTATAACGCATTAGCTTATTAATTCACTTTAAAACACAACTGATTGTATATTCCTGGCTGTTAAAATATGACGCGCCGAGGTTTAAACTATTTTTGTTAACTATACCTCTCTTAAAGAAAGTTAACACTGATTATTACTATTGAAAAGAAAAAAAACGTTTTACCATTAGCTTGTTTTAATCCGTAGAGTATCCAGGGGCGAGGTTAAGCCCAGTCAAACTCTTGATTTATTAAAGGGGCTAGGACACACTCTATCTTTTATACTACTACAACGTATCTTCCCATCAATTGAATTCCAAAAATTACTTAATTAATTACTGTTTTGTTAATTAAGACTATATTTCGGGATTGAAACTGCTTCCTGTCGTCTGTTGCTACAGATGGACACGGATTAAAACATGGATTGAAAAAATTGAGCCAACCTCTTCAAGTTACCTAGAAAAATGATTAGTGATTATGATTAGTGCGTCCTAAAGAAATTTGTTTCACATCATCATAATTTTACAGGAGCATTTTGTGAATGGGTCAAAGGACCTCAAAGCCTTTCGTAAGTAACTTCAGCACAGAATCCTCGTTACCCAGTGTTCTCACCAGGCCGCGGTCTTGCGGGATTCCCGCAAGAAAAAACTGAAATGGCGCATTAAAACCAAGAAGATGCGCCCGTTAGGGCGCAGGGGCAAGCTACGAGTCAAACGGACTTAAGTAGTTTTAATGGTCACCCTAACACTAAAGCATTCTGTTTGTTTGAATAAATAAAAAAACATGATATCAAATGAGTCAAAGTCTTTAATTTTGTTGCCTTTACTTTCATTGGTCCCCGGGGGGGGCACTTGGGTATTTTTTGGGTGGGTATGTGCCGCCCGGGACTCCAAATTGGCACCCCGTTCTAGAAAAAATTTCCCCTAAAATTGATACCCCGTTCTAGAAATAGGCCAATTTTTTATACCCCGTTCTAGAATTCGCCCTAAAACTAACACCCCGTTCTAGAAATGGGCCAATTTTTTATACTCCGTTCTAGGGTGCAACAAGAGTACAACGGTTTGCTTCTTAACGCACTGAACCGTATTTTAAAAGCAATCTGTCCTTGAATGCTTTCAAATGGCTACTTACAAAAGTGGAGAGCTTTCGTGCGTTCGAAATATTATACCCCGTTCTAGAAACCGCGTCTGAAATGGATACCCCGTTCTAAACCAGGAGCTTCAAAATCACGACCCCTTTGGGCGGCACATACCCGTATAGGTAATGTATGGGAGTACCCCCCCCCGGGCATTGGTCCCACGCACGTCCCACTACATCGTAAACTCCTCCTCCGAATCGTAAACACCTCTTCCGCCATATTGGATCAGGTAGGTACTTCATGTAACAGACAATTTGGAGTGCGGGCTCAGGTTCTTCGTACCGCGTGTTTTTTGTAACTTTGTCCCCCTAATGTTCTTACAGGGCCCCTATTTCTCAGAAGAGGGGGCCCTGGGACTCCCCAAGGCAAAATCCTGGTGAGAACACTGGTTACCACCATAGCCCCTTTAACACCAGCTTAGTAAAAACAGTCTGAAGTAAGGTTTTATGTAACTGACGGCAAGTGCAATCGCCGTCGAGCGAATAGACAAGTGAATGAGGAGAAGAGTAAATGGAACTAAATAAGGCTTTAAGTTCCAAAGTTTTCTAAATCGAAAATTTCTGAAGATAGATTTAGTAATTACCTCACAGACAAAAGGTTTGTCTTTTGAATGCGAAAGAGAATGCATCTTGAGGCCGTAGGACTTGGTGAACATCTTGCCACAGATTTGACACTTGTGTGGACGAATGCCCGTGTGCTTGGCGCTGTGATTTTTGAGTCCGGTCGAGTTGATAAAGGAAGCATCGCAATGTTGGCACTTATGCGGTCTTTCGCCAGTATGCCGCATCCGGTGCTCTTTCAAGGTACCTAACACGTGAGAAAATAAAAATAAAATAGATTAAAATATTACACCCGCGAAGATACAAAAAGTTACCTTAACTAGCCTGGCCTGATCAACGTGATCCTTTTCGTAAAATCTTTAGAAATTTTTTCCTGGGCTCAGTTGTTCTAAAGGTGGATAAACAGGATAACGCTATCCACCGGATAACGCAATTGGTTCCACTAATATGTGGGTTGAGTTTGTTGTTAGTTCTCTCGTTTGCTCCGATATGTTTTTCTGCAGCTACTCCGGTTTTCCCCTCTCCCCGGCAGAAACCAACATTTCGAAATTCCAATTCGACCAGGAATCAGGTAGACGAAGAACCTTTGAGTGGATATGCTACCTTTAAATCGTTATATATTATTTATTTATTTATAATACTTATCCTATGGGTAGTGATTTATTCAGCGGATAGCACTATCCAACATTTGAATGTTGCTGAAAGTCGCTTCTTGATCATAATAATTTCTCCTCGGGCCTCAGTCGTTCAAACGTTGAATAGCGCTATTCGCCGGATAAATCACTATCCAGCAAATACGTATTGGGGAAACCAGAGAGTCAAAAGGACGTGCATAACGCCTTGGAAACTTATTTGAGTGTCTTTTTCGCCCAAGGGTAACTAGACCTGTTATGCAGGCTCGCTCCAGAGGCCACTTTTCAATCGGCCGATGGACTTGGTCGTGTGTTGTGCGTATTTTTTCGAAAACGGAGGAAAAAATCTTCTTTTTCAAAAAAAAAATATATATATATATATATATCCGCATACGTGTGGGCGGGTCCTTAGCCTCCCACGCAGGGATGAAAGATGAGCTCCCCTAACGAGCTCCCCCTCCCACTCAGCCATAAGTAAAAACTGACGAAAGTGATTTGACAAACGTCGTTTGAAGCTTATTCTCAGTTTAAGTAGAACTAAATGTAAGGTACAGAGTGCAGTGTATTAAAAGAACTCACGTTGATGGGAGAACCGTTTATCGCAGAAGTCACACTTGAATTCTTTGACTCCAGTATGCGTCACGTTATGTTTCTTCAGGTAGGATTTCTCTTTAAACGCCGCATTACATATCGAACATTTGTGAGGCCGTTCACTGGAGTGAAGGCGCTTGTGTTTCTTAAGGAAGCTGGACGTCAGACAGATCTTTCCACACTCTTCACACTGGTGACACTTTCGACAGTCTGTGGTAAGATTCACAAAACGCAAAGTTTCATTAACCCTGATTAACTCTTCCACTCCTAAAGTAAATGGTAGAGTGCGGTATAAAGGTGGTTCTAATTTTTTAATCTGTGGACGAAATCCTGCGGTGTGACCATTTAAATAAAACCTCTCCAGCGGTACTTCCTAATGGCTCTCTCCTCCGCAGAGGCTCCCGCTGGGTATCACTAAAAAATAGCAATAACCGGAAAAATAGAAAGCGCGCAGGGGACGATGGGAAGAGGGAAAAATTTGAAATCTTTTGCCTAATTTTTACTTTGGCTACTTCTCGGAGTTGATCGGGCAGGGCAGGCAGGGCAAACGAAAATGGCAAGAAAACGAACTAAACTTTGAACCACCCTATGACCTAAACACTCCCGTCATTCTCAAACTGATACCTCCAGCTCTGTGTGAGAGAAAATGTTTTCTGCTTTATTTGTAGCCTGGCCAGCAGAAAATCACACATTTTTCTTTTTACCTGACTTCTCATCAAGATGGTTTCTTAAATCTTGCCACTGGTTAAATTTTATTCCACAACCACGGCAGCTACAGCAGAACTTAGGCTTGTCCATATTACTATCTGTAAACAAAGGCATGATGGTGTTTTGACACAAATGTACAATAAAAATGGCATACTATAATAATTATAATTATAGCATAATTATGATAATGATAATTATTATCATAATTAATATCATACAAAAACACAAAACTGTGCCAAACTCAAGGCTGTGCTTTAAGAATAAGTAAAGGGAGTCCACTGCTCAGTACATGTGAGGTTGCCCAGTAAAAAAAATTGGATCAACTTACCTTCTAGGTTTCTGGGAAACTGCCCACCTACCCCTTCCTTCCCTAAGTCAACATTAACACTTACTTCTCACTTAGGGCAAAATGTTGACTTAGGGGAGGGGTAAGTAGGTAGTTTCCCAGAAATTTAAATTGATCCAAAAATTTAATGAAGAATCTCATTTCCTAGTGGCCTGAGAGCAACAGTAAGGTGCACTGGTGCCAGGCAGTACTGGCGGTTATGATGTAGGTACTTTGGCGGCATATGAGAACCAGGCTTAAGAGTAGATACAGTGAGCTAAAAGATCTCTCTCAGCAATGCCAGCATATGAACCTCCCAAAGAAATGCTATTTAGCACAGATAAATCCATTTAAAACAAATGCCACTACCTTTGTTGGTACATTCAGCAGTGTGATTAGTTAGCTCATCCACTGTCTTGAAAATCAGACCACAGTTTGAACATGCCTGTACACACAGGCCATCAATGTCTCTAATGCCTGAGCCTGTGTTTAGCACATTGTCCACATCTATGTTCAGTTCACTTTCAGAGTTTTCGTCATTTTTCTTCAAAAGAAAGTGTGAGAGAGATAATTCACTATTAATTTTTTTGATAATTTTTGCTACTTAGAGTTAATATTTTGCAAATGAAAAATTTCTTGGGAGGAAACAGGACAAGAGCCTGTCGTTTTGATAAAGCTTACCCAAAAGCTTAAGAAAAACAAAAAAATATAGGACTAGATTGGTTAACCCTAGAAACCCTTACAGCAGGTATTATTACACCATAAAATATAACTGCTTGAAGTAATCCCCCTGTTTTCCACTGCTCATAACATTGTGCTGCCTGAAGAGATGTAAGAAAGAGTGGTTTTGGTGTCCAAGAGTTTTTAATCATGATGATAATAACTTCTCTGGTTAAAAGTTGTTGGGCTTGAAACTGCCCCAGTTCCTCAATGTAAAATGATCATTACTTTTAAACAAAAAATTGCCCCTTTGTCATCTTTTTGCAATGAAACGAGCATGGTGAGCACCTTCTGTAGTGGTTGTAGTTACTTGTTATTTTTACGGTGAAAAATTCTGGATAACACAAGTTGCATTATTTTTATATAAATGATAACAGTGTAAAAGCTTCTCCTACCTTTTTAGTATGGTTCCATGTAGTTTGCTCATTCTTTGTTTTGCTTTTGCTTTTTTGGTGTGGTTTTAAGTCTTCATCACTATCTGAAATGTCCTCTGGAACATAAGATGAGTCCGACATTGCTTCATCTTGATCACTGGAAGAGTCATCACATAGATCACTTGTTGATACTTCATCTGCTTCAGCTGATGATTCTTCTTCATTTTCACTGTTATCTACCACAGCACATTCTGGCAATGTAATGATAAGACAATGAAATTTCAACTCTAATTTCCTGGAGTAAAAACTCCCCTTCCAAAAGTAACATGTAGAGTAAATACTAACTCATAAATCCAAAAGGTAATAAATAGATTTAGCCAGAGCTAAAAGTGAAGTTCCCGTTTATGCATTTTAAATTTACTGCAGACAATGGACTTGAAACTACTGAAAAGACCACAAATCTATAGTTAACTTTATGGGAAACCATATGACTGAAAAACATAAACTTGAGCCCGGGATCAATAAAAAGCTAATAACTGGTCAGCAGAAAACTTCAAAAAAACACGTGAACTCGATGAGTTAGCACCTGAGCCCATGATGCGGTCTTGTGACACTGGTCAGTGGATACCCTGTTTTGACACTGGTCAATTGACCATAATATGGATGTCTATTATCAGGTTAACCACAGGTTACAGGCTTCCACACTAGCTAGAAAATTTGACATTAGACTTTGGTTTGCCTGTGGTGCACACAGACAGGTGAAGGAGTGTATGGTCAAGCCATTACCAAAATTTCTCGGATGGATGGATTACCAAATTTTCTTAGGTATGGAGCTCCACTCGCGCGAGAAGCGTACACGTGGAGCTCTGCTATCAAATTACCCAGCCCGAGAAAACAGCTGATGGTTTGCAATGCCACCACTGGTTTCCACTTGAAATGATGTCTAGAAAGCAAATGCAGAAATTCCACACTGATAATGCTGCATCACTAAACCCACATCTGGGTAGTCCTTCTAGCCAGATGAAGTAAATTTTGGAATTTCTGCACTTGTTCCTCAGACATCATTTCAAGGAAAAATGGGGGTAGTATCGGAAATTGTTGGTTGTTATTTAGTGTTATCAGTTTAAAATTTCCCTGATTCTCCTTCCAATTTGCAATCTTCCCCAACCTTTCTTCACAACTTCAATTTTCTCTGAATCAAAATAAAATTCCCTGACTTTTAACATTTTATTTTTTCCTTCACATTTCTTGACCTGTGGCAACCATGTTGGCGGTTAACTAAGGCAGGTTGTTCAAGGTTTGTGTCGGCTCAAACAGGAGGTGGGGGAACAATTTTAAGTCCTGGCTGTTCCCTTACCTAAATCATGGGATTCTTTGATGTGTTGAGTGACATCTTCACACATCACAGAGCAGAAAGGGCATGCAGCTTTATCAACATCTGCCATGACAGGGGCGTGGTTCACGAATGCATCTATGTCAATAGCCAAGTCATTCTCTGACCCACTGTCACTGGGTTTGTTTACTTTCTTTGCTTTATTTAGCACTTTTAACTTGCCACTCTTCCTTTTTGTTTGTTTCTTGGTCTTGTTTTTTAAACTTTTTGACTCTGGTTTCTGTTGTTCTTTGAGGGTTTGCTTCTTGCGTGGATTCCTTTTTCCTGTTCTGATGCAAGAATAAGCTCTTGGTAAACTTGCAGTACCACCTGAGTCAGTCTTCCATGCCACTTCTTTCATGAGGTTGCTGGAATTTACCCGTTCATTTTCAACATTTTCAACATCAATTTCATCATCTGAAAACTCATCAGAATCTGATCTTGATGAAGTTTCTTTGTAGACCTTCTTAACATCTTTTCCTTTCCTTTGTTTCCTGGCACAAAGATCACAAAGACAAAAGCAAGGTGATTTCTTAGAAATATTATCTGATTTAAGGTTAATAAGGCCCTTTGCAGCTAGTCATTTACAAGGTACACAAACTGCCAGGCTGGAGAGCAAGGGATGCACTAGGACAAGACAAACAAAAGGCATACATCATTAATTTTAACCCTTTAAGTACTAACAGTGACCAACAACAATTTTCTCCTAATAATATCCATACATTGTCAAGAGATGAAGTTATGAGAATTAATCAAATGATCACCAGAGAGAAAATGCCATGATCTTTTATCAAATTCTCTCAACTAATTCTTAAAGGAAATGTATGGAGATCAGTTTGGAGAATTTGTATATGGATATGGTAATTTCCTTTGTCTGTCTCCTCCCAGTGCTTCCCTTGCTCTCCAATATGGTATATTTGTACCACGTGAATGACTAGCTGCAAAGGGCCTATTCCAGGGAGATCCTTCTGGTTTTAAGAAAGGACTTGAGTAAAAACATTCACAAGGTTGTAAATATGTGTCACAACTCACTTACATTTGCAATTATTATTCTTCAAAATCTGCTATACAACTTGGTCCAAAATGGGCGTAAGTGGCCACTTTGCATGTGATCAAAAGTTCTAAAATTGCAGAATGTTTGGCAGCATCCAGGCTTTTTTTGCAATTAAGGCCAATTTCAATCCAAAAGAATAGGATAAAAAAAAATTTAGATTTTTAAGAAGAATGCCAGCTATTGCACTTTTAAACAGGAACTCACATGTAACGTACTGCTAAGGCATGTACAAACATTGATTTCACTATTTCCTGTAAAACACAAAAATCCCTGTTCTGTAGGGTACAATTGAAAGTCATACCTTTTTACATTGGAGACTTCAGAACTCACATCTTCGTCCTCGTCCTAACAATAATTAAAGGAATTGAAGGGTTGACTTAGAGGAGACACATTTAGAGATCAACTTCAAGGTTAAACAGCCTACTTCTTTTTCTTAATTTCTTAATTCTTATATTCTTTTATTCTTTTAAATTTATTTTACTGTCCCCACTTAGTGGTTATACACCGCTATTACAGTTTTGACACTTTAATAAAGGTATCATCATCATCATCATCATCAAAAGTTTACTGTCGATTTTAAGCATGCTTATCTCCCTCAACAATTGCAAGTCTTGTGTCCCCACGGTTGGGAATTTGTCCCATTTTCACCCAATTTATCTTAAAATTTTACACAAAGCTTTCCAAAATGGCCTTGCCACAGCCTTTTCTTTGCAATACAGCGCTTGCCTCTACATCTACTTCTGTATGTTTTCCACTGCCTAGTTTTCTATAAGGGTGATATTATTCGGTGAACTGCCAATAAGGAGTGGGGCAAAAAGGAAAATTGGCAGGAGAATCAAGCTGAGCACGGCCTGGGGGAGACAAAAAGGTGAGGGAGCCTATAGAATTTGTTTTGATGCCACCCATCCATGTTACCAGATTCTGATATCATGATCTGATTGGTCAGATAGCTAACTGTTGACACGTGAGCTATGAATACCCATGAAAAATACCCACATGTGCGGGAATGTTATTGAAGCCGATCCTTTCAACCCCTAACCCCGAGACTACCTCGTCTCGGCTCCCCTGAAAGTTGGGGCACTAGTGCCAAATGTTTTTGAGTACCATTGTGTTTTCACGTTGGTAATTGCGAGTGCCACGCCCAAAAGTTGCCAGCATGGTACCAAAAATTTGGGGTGATGTGCCAATATTTTTGCATGTGTAAATGGGGTTTAAGTTACTATTGTGAGAAATCAATAAACAAACCCTTTATGAGGGCAGCATGTTTCTAAATCGGAAATATTTTGTATAAATATCAAAAAAAAATTATTGGATTCAGCATTCGGAAGCATCTGTCTATTTCAGTTTCTTTATATCATACTCAGCCTCATCCAATAGATACTCAATGTCGAAAAATTAATCGAGGTACGAATGTCTTAAATCAACAGAGGAGAAAGTAGAACTCCACTCGGTTTGGGATTAATACCCAAGCTAATTCTTATACCAAACGAAGGCGCATTATTAAAATAACACAACGCAGAGTTCCATAACACAATGCAAGTTTGATAATCTATTGTAGTTCACATGGTTACTAACCGGTACAGGGCTTTTTCTCTCGCACTGTTCGGAGAGCTTCTCGATTATTGAGTGAAGCTTCAACCTAAAGGATTTGATAAAAGGTTCAATACAAGTTGATCACAGTATTTATTCATGATTTATCGCCAGAAAAACGAACTTACCCGCGTCGCTTAGTCGCCATATTTATGTGACTTTAAGTGCTTTCAATGCATACGTCAAGTGCATCGCTTGGAGTGTACCTAGTCCCAAGTCTTCCTCCTCTTATCGGCCGAAGCGAATGCAGCAGCCTGGGTACAATATTTTTCCAACATGGCGCCAGATGTGTGAAGAAGAGCTCCACTTAAAGGAAGTGTTGATCATGGAGAACCACAAGGCCAAACTGAAGCATCTTTTAGAAGATGCACTGGTATGGTTATTTTTATCTTATTTTATTTCTTAATTTCTTGTTCCCATTTGAGTTACAGTAACACGGTGTGGGGAAGCGTTCCAGGAAGTTTCGGTTTTTGATTCCCTTATTGAGTTATTCTCACAACATTACAGAGCTGCTGGACAATCTGGATCTCTTTGTATTCACTATTGAAACTGTTAACGCAAGCCGCAGTAGCAATCCAGACGGCGGCGAATGCAGTTTGAAATAGAGTTGATGCTCTTCAACACAAAAAATAATATTGTATTCTTATAATCTAGCTAGTTCAATTACTTATTGCTATGTGGCTGGATAGTTCTCAGCATCATAATCGATCATCTTAATCTCCCTCTCTTTTTTTAGGGAATTGAAGCTATTGAGACTGCATTCTGTGGGTATGTATGATTCGTTTATTATTTACTATATTCAACATCCCTTTGAAAAAGTTAGTTAAGACAATTTACTGCTAGCTATCCGGCGAATTAAAAAAAGCACCAAAAACATTGTTTTTGGCACTGCACTGGCTTAAATTGGGAAAACTGTCGGTCAACTGCTGGTAATTCGTCAGCTGGCAGTTGGCCATTTGTCGGCCGACTGTTGGCTGCTTATCGGCCATTTGTCCACCAACTTATTTCCCTTCGTTCTCACTACTGACCCTTTTTGGCTTCACCAGGTTTTTGCGATGACGTATTTCTAGTCATTATAATGTCACAAGGAGAACATGTTCAAGGAACATGGAGGAGGGGTGAATGTGCTATAAGACACAAAAGGAACTGGAAATGTTTTTGCTTCTAACACGTAAAGCACCTAAATGACCAAATCAAGGGTGAAGAAATCATGAAACACTTTAACAGTTGAAGCATTTTGTCTTTAGGATGATTGTTCACAATGACGGTGATGACGATAAAGATGTCAAGGAGCTTTTTCAACAAGTATTTAAACCATTCTGGGCTGGTGTCCCTGTGGTAAGAGTATTCATTAACATCAAAATAATGTAAATATATCAATGTACCATGTTTTTGTGCAAAGAATTGTTGATTTTACCCGCCGGAGGGGGGGGGTACTCCCATACATTACCTATACGGGTATGTGCCGCCCAAAGGGGTTGTGATTTTGAAGCTCCTGATTTAGAACAGGGTATCCATTTCAGAGGCGTTTTCTAGAATGGGGTATGATATTTCGAACCCATGAAAGCTCCACTTTTGTAAGCTGCCATTTGAAAGTATTCAAGGACAGATTGCTTTTAAAAATACGGTTCAATGCGTTAACAAGCAAACCGTTGTACTCTTGTTGCACCCTAGAACGGAGTATAAAAAATTGGCCCATTTCTAGAACGGGGTACCAGTTTTAGGGCGAATTCTAGAACGGGGTATAAAAAATTGGCACATTTCTAGAACGGGGTATCAATTTTAGGGGAAATTTTTTCTAGAACAGGGTGCCAATTTGGAGTCCCGGGTGGCACATACCCACCCAAAAAATACCCAAGTGCCCCCCCCTGGGATTTTACCTCACAATCCAGATTAGCTTTATCTTGGTGTAGAGTCCACTTTAAATATCAAGAATAGTAAGAAACGTAGGTCTATAACAGGAAAATGTTTTGAAGCAAGAGATTATTAACCTACAGTAGTAATACTTTTTGTTTAAACTCACAAAACTGCTACCCAGTGAGCTCTGTTGGAGGAGCGCTGGTTTGCTGAGCAGGAGGTCATGACTTCAAACCCCAGTAGGATTATCAACCAGCATCATAGTCTCACTAGGTAACTTGAGGGCCTTTAGCCTCGCCCTGTGACCCTAGCCTGAAAAAAACAGCTGATATTTTGTGATGTCACCAACGGTTTCCCTGTAAAATGATGTCTGCAGAATAAGTGTAGAAATTCCATTCTGATCAGTTTAAAATTTGCTTCAACTAATTAGAAGCAGTACCCAGTTCAGAGTAATGACACATCATCAGTATTGAATTTCTGCACTTGTTCCTCTGATGTCACTTTGTGGGGGAGATGTTGGTGACATCACAAAGTTAATGCTGGGTGTTTTTTCAGGCTAGTGTTACCCTCTTTTATTGTTATTATTATTTGTATTAGTATTAGCAGTAGTATTGTCAGAAAATTCTACTAATTCTTAATATGTAACTGAAGGTACATGAAGGGCTGAATTGAAATGACGTAAATCAATCTAACATACTCTCTTCTTGCTGCTGTTGGTCCTTTTTTATTGAGTCATAGAAGGCTCATTCTCTTAACTGAAGCTTTTTGGTCTCTTAAATGGAAATTATTCCTTCCATGATGACTAGTTTTCTTTGCAATGGATGTTATTCACTGATTGTGAATTTTGTCTTTTGCTACTGTAGGATGCTAGAGAGCAACTACTTCTTGATTTTGTTGCATTCATCTACAATGAAAATAATCCCAGGAGAATTGACCTGGCTTTTGGTTTACTTGGAAGTTTAGTCGAAACCTCATTGCTTCCTTCCAGGTAGTAACAACATCAGATTTTTTAACATATTAGTCATGGAGCAGCTTTAAGTACTAAAATGAAAATTCTGTGTAGATCTTCCTTAATGTCTTAATTTTTTCGTTTTTATAGAGAAATAGAGTAGGAAGAAGTTGTGAAAACCAATCCAAATTCTTTTGGGGAGATCCATTCCATATTTTTCAAATACAGTAGATGCTTTCACCACATGAACATGTTCTTTCAGGATTTTTTTTTTCAGGAGTTTTTGCAGTCTGTTTAAATAGAAAGTATTATTTCACTGGAGGATTTAATCTTTATCCACTCATCTGATACCAATCAGTTAACATATTCAATTTATACAAATGTATTGCATAAGGTTAATCTTCTGAGCCATTTTGCTGTAGTTTGCAAAAAAATTTAAAAAATAATAATAATAATACTTACTGGGACATCATCACACTTACATGTTTAGGGCAAGACTGAATGAATTTCCACTTTGTGGTTAGGTTGGTGTGTGATGCGATTCTTAAAACACCTCATTTGAGTTTTCACAAAGAGGTGATGTGGAACAAGTCTTTTCAGCTTCTTTTGAAGATCGTTGGTGGAGTTGATTACAAGGTGAGGAAAAGTTAAAGTCCTGTTTTGTTTAGTTACTGCATTTATTGATTTATTTCCAAACTGCCTTTGTTTGCCTTTGTTCTGAAAAGGACTTAACAAATACATCTACACTTCATAAGTTGGCAGCTTATTAATAGTACTAGAGTTATATTGTAGCAGATGCATATTTTTCTTGGATCCAAACATGAATTTCTCTGAAATTAGAATAATTTTTATTTTGTGCCGCAGAGTTGTCGTGACATTCTCAGTTTGGTGTTCCAAAGATTTCATACCATTCCAGCTTCTTCTGATGCTGCATACACAGACCGTATACAGGCCTGTGTCAAGGTACCCTAAGTTAATAAATTTTGAATGCTTTGTAAGCTTCTTGGTAAATTCAGCATTTAACTTGCTTCCAAATTCCAGTTTGACCTTTATTAAATGGACACTTATAAAACAAGTTTCTCAGAGCTTCTAACTGTTTTGTGGGTATGAAAATTAAGGAAAGTTTTACAATGTGTAGTTCCAGAAAATATCCAGACCCCCACCACGGAGGGAATTTCAGTTAGGACCCCTCCACCTCCCTGGATTTTCCATTTTTGCAGGGGACTGATGGCCCCCCCACCCCTCCGGAATTTCCACAAGTATGACAAAGACCCCCCAGCCCCTCTGGAAAAGTTCATTTTCACAAAGAAAGACTATTACCGTAGAAGAATGAGGCCATTTATGGCTAGTACGCAATGGTTTCCATCAGGAGCTTGTATGCTTCTGTTTCCATTTATTTGAGTGATCTCGCAACATTAAAACACACTACACCACCACCAAGTAACCTAATCTCCCAGGGGGGGCACTTGGGTATTTTTGGGGTGGGTATGTGCCGCCTGGGACTCCAAATTGGCACCCCGTTCTAAAAAAAATTTCCCCTAAAATTGATACCCCGTTCTAGAATTCGCCCTAAAACTGATACCCCATTCTAGAAATGGGCCAATTTTTTATACTCCGTTCTAGGGTGCAAAGAGTATAACAGTTTGCATGTTAACGCATTGAACCGTATTTTTAAAAGCAATTTGTCCTTGAATAATTTCAATTGGCTGCTTACAAAACTGGAGCTTTCGTGCGTTCGAAATATTATACCCCGTTCTAGAAAACGCCTCTGAAATGGGTACCCCATTCTAAATCAGGAGCTTCAAAATCATGACCCCGTTGGGCGGCACATACCCGTATAGGTAATGTATGGGAGTACCCCCCCCCCCCGGTCTAATCTGCAATTTTTGCTCATCCCTTACTTTAAAAGAAACAGATATAGTCAATAAGTCAGTTATATTTGTGAATTTACCTTAATCATGGTAGCTTACGATTTGTTATTTGTCTTCATGGGCGTAATGCTGATAGAATTAACGCCATTTCGTGCGGAAATGCAGAACAAGTCAAACTTTCAACCACAAAATTAAGGCAGAACAAACAGAAGAATAAAAGCTCTGAATTCTGAAATGATAACAATGAATACCCCCTGCATCCTGAAGGGAAAAGTTCAATTTACTGTTTTTTTATCGACTCATGCTACGTGATGCGGGATGGCCGTAATGTTTGGTGAAATCGACACCATATGAGCAAGAATTCGATCAGGAACATGCCACACCTTCAACCACAAAATTAAGGGAAAATGAAAAGGAGAATAAAAACTCTACATTCTAAAATGGTTACAATGTATAGCTTGTGCTTCATGAAGCAAAATTGCTACTCTACTGTTCTTCAATTGATCGACTGACACAACATGATGTGTTGCACGTGTTGATGTCTTGAGGGAGACTGATAACGAGTAATGGCAGCCAAATATACGAGCATGAGATAAAACGAGTTGTAGTCGGTCTAATTCCTTTGAAATTGCATCCAGAACGCTTTTGGAAGAAAGGAAACTTGGTTAAGATCAAAAGGAACAATCTTAAATGATATATTTAAGTTATTTATGTCCTAAAAATGATCTACCAGGTCGGTAAGAAGCAATTTTCGAACTCAGGTCGAAAACGAAATGATATTGCCTCCCTGGAAAGTGATTTTATTGTCCAACCCCGCTCCTCCAACCCCCCTCCCCTCTGGAATTTCCTGGGCCTCTGACCTAGCCTGCGAGCAAGCTCTCCTATTTGGGCGAGCAAAGCGAGCCGCGCGAGAACTCGCGAGCGAGCGGCGGAGCCGCGAGGGGCCGGCGAAAGGAGAGCTTGCAACCATCCCTTTCAAATTTTCATTTGTACTTCGCCTAGACGAAGGGAAATACCATTGGCTGAAAAATGATGTTCCGGAAATCAAAGTTGATTGATAACAGGCCAAGCTGGCACCCGCTTCGTCTGTGTGTCAAATTTGGTTGTCAGGGGGATCAGATTGGTACCGAGAACTTGTTTCAGCCCTCAATGCAGACGGGCTCGTTTGATGTAATTCTCGCAAAGAGAATATTGCGTGCCAAGGATAAGTCGGATCGAGTTTGTAGTTCTTGTGGAAGGACAATGAAAATCCTTCATCAGTTGTATTCATTTGTGTCAAGCCCCTTGTTTAGTTCTGAAAACCGGGAGAGTGAAAGTGAAGAGTGACTAAAGCGCTGTCTTCCAACATCAGTTTCTTCGCACGATTGAATTCTGCTGGGTAGAAAAATTCAGAAACATGTACTTGACAGTGTAGCTGTGTAGCTTGACCGTAAAGAAGGAAAAGAGAAAGAGTTGGAAGCAACTGGAGTAAACCTTAAGAGAACCAAGTGCAGGAAATCGCTTTTCTCCAGTTCCAGACGGACAAATATATGATGTTTTTGTTGGTGATTGCGATGGGGAGTAGTCCTCTACACTGCAGTATGGACGACTTTTCAAAAGTAAACGAAACGAGAATCAAAGTAGTGAGTTCTTATCCGAGCGGACACATTGAAGTTCGATGTCCCCGTAAAAAAAAACATATCAGTGATTAAAAACATTTCCTTGATGCTGTTGCGAAAGCGATTTATAAATAAATAATTCTATGCGCCCTCGGCTGTCTAAACTTACTTGACAGGCGGCACGTTTGCGGTGACAGTTTTCACGCTTTGCGGAGTCCCGGGGTTTCCGGGGTGGAAATGAAAATTTCAAAGGGATGGTTGCAAGCTCTCCTTTCCTCGGCCCCTCGCTCGCACGTTCTCGCGAGGCTCGCTTCGCTTGCCCAAATAGGAGAGCTTGCTCGCAGGCTACCTCTGACCCCCCCCACCCCCCTGGAATTTCCAATTCCCTCCGTGGTGGGAGTCTGGATATTTTCTGGAACCACACAATACAATAAATATTGCAAAACACAGTTAATGGAATGAGACACTATTGGCATGGTGGGACATCTCTACGTGATGTACTCTAGACCTGTCACTGTATCATTGTTGTGTTCTGATCAACAGTTAAATGTACATCGCAGTAATCTATTTGTCACCTCTTTCTGGAGGCAAATTAGTTTGCCTTCTCTGAATGGCTAAACCAGTGAATGCTTCTTTAATTGTTATGTCTTCTTTGATGTGATATACTTTTAGTACAATCCTAGGTGTGCTGCTGCTGCTGCAGCACATTGTTGTGTTGTGTTGTTAGCCTAGGCTTCAGCTTGTAGAAGTGCCAGGGAAGTGAGGCTTTAAAAAGATCATGCAATGGAAGTCAACAGTTATGCCACTCTCCAAGCAGTGTTCCCCCAATTAATGCCAAATGTGTGTAGTTGTCCAGTTTCTTTAGTTGCTCTACATTTTCTTTATTGCTCAGGCATTTAGTTACTTGCAACAGAACACTTGCATGAAATATTTACAAAGTGCTCTCACTTTCTTGTTCATTTCCTCTCTTTTTGTTTGCAGATTGTGCGCTATATTCTAGACCGAAATGCTTGTCTTTTACCTGCCTACTTTGTTGTTAATGAGGTATGAGGCATTATAAAATATTATGAGATTAATATCCTCTATAATTTGTTCAGTCAAGAATAGTTGATGCAGATATACACAGTCATATGAACATTTTTTCCCTTTAAGCTCCAATAACCACAAACAAATTCTTCAAACTGATCTCCATACATTTCTTGGAGGAATTTGTGGAGAGAATTTGATAAAAGATCAGAGCATCTTCTCTTAAGTTATCATTCTGTTAATTCTCCTAACCTTTTCTTTAGGAGAAAATTGATGTAGGTCACTTGTGGGACTTAAAGGGTTGTTCTAGTACAAGTTGATTTACACTTGTTATGTTTCTTTTCTCTTTGTAGATTTACAAGAATTTTCCTAAAGGAAAAGTCAAACCTCACTGGGTATGTGCTTAAGTTTCAACACGTTCTTATGCCGGTAATCAGTATGATTGTGTTCTAGTTTACCTTTATTCCAGCTAACAAAGTACTTGTTTTTCCCTGCCACAACATTAATTTAGTCTTTTGGTAATTTGTTTGATAGGCAATTGCAAAACTACTTTCAGATTTTACAGAATCATTCAGACCACTTGCAAACATTGTGTCTGTAACAGGTAGGTTGTAATAATTAATATTATTAATAGGTAAAAAAAAATATATCACTGTCCATGGCCTCCTTATAAGCACTGCAACAATGGCATCGCTATTTGCACATCTCAAGGATTATGTTTTTGTATATATAACTACGTGTATATAGTGTTCAAAATTTGCTTAAAATGATTAAACTGTGCCATTACCTTTTCATTTATTTAGAAATTCATTAATATTTTTGATGTTCATTTAAATGTACACTTAACCACTTATCTCACCACAGGCCGACCATCTCTTCTTCCTGTGATTGGACATCCTGGTTCTTCCATTTCTGTGTGGAAATTGGACCCTAACTCTCTCAGTTTCCCTCTGAAAGGACTACTGCCATATGACAAAGTATGCCTAACAGTTTTACTGATCACATTAAAGTTTAGTTTTCTGTAAGAGTTCATTCAAAACCAAACTTTCAAATGATGACATTTTTTGACTGTTACTTCTGTCTCTGCCAAAATGTACAAGCAACAGCAGCAAATACATGTCTGTGTTCACAGGCTACCCCAAAAATATATGGTGGTCTCTCACTAAACACAATCCTGAGCAGTAGTATGGAAACTTCGGTAAATTTTGCAGACACTTTGGTGTTCCGTTAAGGAGTTTCAATTGCATTAATAATTATCTGCTCAATTATTCAAATATGGCATTGGGTGAAGGCTCAGGAATTATGCTTCACTGGCATTGAAGTTTATGATGCAGGGATGTCACTAAGATTTCAAGTTGCTGCGTAAATACAACAAGTAGGTGGGGAAATAGAACAGCTAGGGATTTCTTTTGGTTCTATTTTTCTTCTACTTTCCAATGAAAGTAGCCAGGGGCCACATTCATTGTAGGCGGGGGAAATTCCTGGCCCCAGCCTCTTATTGAGAGCCCTCATAATGGTCACATATGAGATCCAGAAATGCCATGCAGCTGTACATATAAGAAGGTTCTTGACTATAATGATTTGACTTTAACAATAATTGTTATTATTTGTATGAATACATGGTGACCTAGTTTTTTCCTGATTGAGCAGGATCTTGTGGAACCTCAGACTAAACTGTTGCAGTACGTGATTGCTCAGCCCTATTCCCGTGATGTGATCTGTACCATGTTGGGACTTAATAAGCAGGTTTGGTTTTTTGAATCATTATCTTCAATCTATGAAGTGGAAAAAAAACTTTTTGATCGGTTGGAAAGCTAAATCAAACACTGTGAATAGTATTTTGGTTTAAAAGAGTTACCGGTAACTAACATCTTGAGGGAACACATTTTTTGTGTTTAATCTACTTTTGCTGCAAAAAGTAACGTACTTTGCAGTTAAGTGCCTATCACTGACCAGGTCAAGTGTCTGACAAATTGTATGTCTTTTTCTTCCCAGCAAAAGCAGCGATGTCCAGCTATAGAGGAACTCTTGGTTGACTTGATAGTTCTAGCAATGGAAAGATCAGAAGAGAATGAAGCCAGCATGATGGAAACTGGATGCCAGCTGTGGCATCACTTGTCTAGCCACCTAATTTTCTTTGTGCTTTTTCAGTTTGCCAGCTTTCCACACATGGTCATGTCCCTTTATACAAAGGTACGAAATAATAAGTCTGTGGATTACAGGATAGCATGCTTAAACCTACGTACTAGAAACAACAATTTCAAATGCTGCCTTATGTGGCCTAAACAGGAATGTGCCATCCAATAGAGTGTTGTTTTGGGGTACTTGAGTCTTAAACAAGGTATAGGTTTGTTGTGATTCAATTTTATCCTTGGTTTAAATTTCATTTTCCTTAGTTTGTTTCAAACTCATTATCATACATTACCATACCCAAAAACAAAGGAAAATGAAATTTAAACAAAAGATAAAATTAAACCACAACTCATACAAAATATTTCACTTATTTAAACTCTTGAATGGAGGTCTTTCTGGACCACACCAGAAACCTTGAACAGGGTGTGAACATTATATTTTTGTAGTTTGTGGTCTACATGTGTGGTATCAACATTTTTTTAAAAAATCTAATTAATTTATAATGTCAGAATTCAGCAACTACAAATTTCTGAATGTAAAACAAAATGAATTCAAACCATGAATAAAGATCTGCTGTGTTAAGCAGGGTCAGTGTTTGGAAGTCTCGGCAGCACACCCCTGCCCAGACTTCCCGTGAGTGGTGCCCCCCTGGAGAGCTACAGCAAGAAAACACTACACTGCACCTACTTGATATGTTAAATGGAAATTAAAGACCTTTAGGTTATGGAAAAGTTCTAGAAGTCACTTATCACCTTGCACGTTAAACCCTCTGCACTGCTTACTCTCTTAGACATCATTGAGACCAGCACTAAGTGGTCCTAAGTATATGTTGTAGAAAAATGTTTGCCTTATGGAGGGTCAAAGAAAGTCTCTAAAGAATGACAGGCCAACTTAAAGTGGCCTTTTGGGGAGACGTCTCGTAAAGGGTTTTGTCAAGAGAAAGATTATTGGTGGCATTTTAAGGACTACTTTTAATGCTAATAATCATGAATTAATAATGCTGATTGTTACATAATGTGTCCCTTTTTTGTTTTTTTTTTTTCAGCTTAGTGGGAGAAATCTCAAGAAAGGAAGGGACCATCTAATGTGGGTTTTACTGCAGTTCATCTCTGGAAGCATCCAGAAAAATCCTGTAAGTTTAATGGACTACTGACAGCGGCTTCTTATATTTTTGTTTTTCCTATTCACCACCTGCTATCAAACTGTTGGTCTGGCATTACCTTATCTTCTGGGTTAGGATTTATGTGATACGGTGCTAACAATAGAGAGATTTAGAATCACATTATGGCAAACAGCAAATTTTAGTTTGTATCATATATATGACCAAGTATCTCTATTTGTGAGCTGAAGTTACAGTGTCGGTATTCTCATCAGCATTTGGTGATTTTTGTTCTGAAAACTAGTTTCGTAGTTTGGTGTTTTTAATGATGACAATGTCAATATTTTAGTAATCAATAAATGAATCAGTCAGACCTTTTACCTGGGTTTAACACTGTGTTGTATTCTTTGTCTTGTACTTTTAGCTGAGCGATTTCAAGCCAGTAATGAAGCTCTTTGATTTACTTTATCCAGAAAAGCAGGTTGGCTTAGTTGTATAAACAATGAAATTTTAGTTGCATAGACAATGAAATCTATGACTGACCTTTTTGTTTCTGTTTCAGCCACTGCCGGTGCCAGACATATCTGTTGCTGATTCTGTTCATTCACTGGCCATGTCCTGCATCTGGGTCCACTTAGCAAAGAAGGTGACACTCAAAATAATCAGTGATAACGCAACCCAATATTATCCCTTTTTTAGGTACAACAGCGTTAAGACAGAAACGCAGGTTTGGTTTGAAAATTGAACTGATTTCCCTGATATGCAAGCAGTGTCAAAATCGTGAATTCTTTTGTATCAGTGAAGTAGTTCTGCCCAGTCTCACTTTCTTTTGTTGCACTCAGCATTAGATCTTTTGTTAAAATAGACAATGTGCATTGTAAGTCTAACCTGTGATCAGGCGTTCTTTTTTTGGTGAAGGGGGGGGGGGGGAGCATGGTAGTCTGTGGAATGATAAAGGGGAAAAAACAGCAAAAATTTAAAAATCGTCACTCCCCCCTTTAAGTTCTCGTCTAAGACAATGAATTGTCTGAGGTGCTGCATGTAGCTTTTAAGATACACTAACTGCAGACTGAATTATATACATGTCTTCAGGGGCTCTTAAATTACCTCAATAAGAAATCAGGACTATTTGTTGACTTCTCGAACCTTACCAGTATTTAACTTCTCTATCAAGGCTCAGTCCGAGAATGTGATCTGGAGACCAGCTGTCCCTCACACACTAAAGGATCAAATAGAGTGAGTTCAGCTATCAGTAAGAGTTGCCATTATCTGCTTCTTGTTGCTGCATGTTGCTTAGCTCAAACAGTGTGGTTCATTTTTATCCTTGGTCAACTTTCATTTTCATTTGTAGTTTTTTACTCAGTAACATACCTTACGATGCACAAAAACTAACTGAGGTAAAATTTAACCAGAGATGAAATAAACCACAGAAAACCTGTATATGTTGTATCACGCCTTACCCATTGGCTGAACATTATTTTTTACAAACATTTTTTTGAATGCACGTAAGGTTTCAACACGTTGTTTACCCTGGCTTGATTAGGTTTTCTGATGGACTGGACAGATGAACAGTTTACAATTGTGCCATTGAGTAGTAAATGTAAAGGAGTTTTATGTGATTTTAGATTCGTTAGCTTATGTTTTTCGTCTAACATTTCAGGTTCATACAACTGTGCTCAAGAACAGCAACTGGTGCTTTCTCGATGTCCAATTTTAAGATTCCCCTTCTCTGTAATGCCTGTAAGTTTAACAACAATTTCACGAATTTTTAGTCTTTTCAGCCTTCGGTCGTTTCAGCTTGCCATAAGTCCGTCAGCGCAGGGAAATGTAAATTTGGAAATTAGGTAATCTGAATAAATGTTAGCTCGCACTATAACGTCAATTTTTGTCTACCACTTTTTTATATATTGCCTTCTGCTTTGGTTAAACCAAATGGCACCGAACGTCGTACAAAAATAATAAATAAAATGAATAAATAACTGGTTGTGCGAGTATTCCTCGTCGTCCGCAAAATGTTTCTACCGACCGAAGGTTCCAAATATGCTAATTGTTTTTTTTTTTTCACCACTTACCGTGTGTCAATTCAATAATTCAGTTGTTTTGTTTGCTCCTCATAACAACAGACAGCACAAACCCCGACTGTTTTACTGTGCCAATGGCTGTATTGGTAGAGATGTGTTATGGAAACAACAAAGCCACCACACAATTACCTGGTCCCTCAAACACCCTTGCTGCTGCACCAACAGTGCCCTGTCCAATGAGTCTACTCGACTCGCTGACCGTACATGCAAAGATGAGGTCAGTCTCACTGTGAATTTACGGTTAGAACAATGTAGAGGAATTTTAATTAGGATAATTCACTTGTTGCTGTAGTTTTAGACTACCCTGTTCAAGGCTACTGAAAGAAATTTCTTTCGTTTTTCATGTAACAGCCCTGATTGCGTCAGGTCGCAAAGAGTACTTTTACAGTTTAAAAAGTGACAATAAAGGATAGTATTGTGTTAGGTATACAGCCCAAAAACCAGTTCGACTGACTATCTTTCCGAAATAAGACTACGGAATTATCTCTTGAGCGAATATTAGGCTACGAGGAGTCTCTCATTTTCCCCATGGAGAGCAGAGCGAGGGAAATACGTGGGAGTACGTGAAAATAGCCGCTCGCGGGGAATGAGATACTGTAATAATTTTTAGTAATAATCAGGCCTTTAGCCGTTGTATTCTTGTACCGGCGAAATTCGCTCAATATCAGTTTACCCAGTTACGTCTCAGCTGTGTGGATTTCTTGCGAACTTCACGGTCAAATTATTTCGTTGTCGCATGCGTGACCATGTGACTCAAGTATTAAAGTGGTAATCCTGTGTGCGAACTCTGTGTTTTCTTTTTAGCCTTATTCACAGTATTGTCAATCGTATCATCAAACTGGGTAATTCTCAGTCACCCATTGCTCTGGCTCCAGCCCTGGTAGAAACATACAGTCGCCTGCTTGTCTATATGGAGATCGAGTCACTTGGAATCAAAGGATTCATAAGTAAGGCTCATAAATAAAGTTCTCTTTTTTGGCCCTTTTTTACTCCTTTTGTAGTTGGATGCCCGTAATATTTTGCGTTGATAGTTATGCCATCAAAGCAAAAGCTCTCTGAACCCTTTAAAAACTCTAATATCAAAGTCACTTCCCGTTTCTTGAACCCTTTCATTTACCAAGGTCAAACAAAAGAAATCTGCATAAGCTAAGCAAAGTACAGCTGTGCTTCAGAGCTTAAATTGTCATTTTCTCTTATTAAAGTTTGATATATTTCCAATGGTGCCAATTTACTAAACGTTTTGAAAAATTACTAAAAAAGTTGGAAGAGTTTGAAAACTGAAGAACTGCAGAATTGTCGGCGCCATTCATTTTGGCTCGGTAGTTAGACAATTTTGCTCGAGCGTGAGGATTTTCGACCAAAAGATTGTGCGAAAAACAAAAAGACAGTAACGTGAACGGCTAACTAGTCTATATATGTCATCCTTGGCCATGTTTCCACTTATATTAAACGCAGTCCCACTAAATAAAACGAAAAGCTCCTCATGTGATTGACCGCGAAAGATCCCTAATAATATATATAGCCTGGGAGAAGAGCCGACATTTCGTGACGTCACCACTGGTTTCCACTGTAAATGACGTCTGAGAAACGAGTTCAGAAATCCCATCCGATGACGTGTCACTACGCAGATCTGGGTAGTGCTTCTGATTAGTCATGCCACGAGAAAAAATTTGCTTCAACCAATCAGAAGCACCACCTAGACCTGCGTGTCGACCTGCGTAGTGACACGTCTTCTGTGTGGAATTTCTGCGCCCGTTTCTCAGACGTCATTCCGCGGCAAAACCAGTGGCGGGGTCTCGAAATGTCGGCTGTTTCACTGCTTTTTTGTCTGGTTACTAATGATACTTACAGAGATAGTAAGGGTTTATTAATATTTTGTTTTTCTTTCAGGTACTTTACTTCCCAATGTATTTAAGAGTCACGCTTGGGGAATTCTTCACACGTTGCTAGAGATGTTCAGTTACCGTCTGCATCACATACAGCCTCATTACAGAGTCACGTTACTCTCTCATCTACACTCACTTGCTGCAGTGCCGCATACTAATCAGAACCAGCTTCATCTCTGGTAATTCTCATCTCATCTCATTTTATCATGCACACTGTTATGGTTGTACCGTTTTATTTAGCAGCAGAAGCGGTTTTTTCTCCTGGAACAATAAACTTTGGCTGTTTTTATTTTGAACCAGAGAAAGAGTCTGTCATCAAACAAAGTTAAATTTTCCGTCCATGATAAAGAGCTTATGCGAAACAAATCAGGGAGGACATTTACCTTGTTAACACCCCCTTTGGTAAATTATTTTGCCATGAATAAGTGCGTTGCGGAAAATGCTAAGGATTTCGTAATTTTTCGCATTCTCAGTGTGAGATACGGTATAATAATAATGATGGTGATGATGATGATGATGATAATTTTGTTACAGGCGCTTAATGCTTTACCCAGCTGTTTGTCATAATTCTAAGGACAAGATAGGAACTACGTCACAACATCTTATTGTCTAATGTGCGTTCAATTTATGTTATTAATGGATAAAATTGTCGTTTGATCAACAGCGTTGAAAGCACTGCTCTCAGACTCATCACTGGATTGGGAAGCTCTGAAGTACAGCCGCAGCTGTCGCGTTTTAATACTGAACCGAAACAGGTACTCATTAATTGAGGTTACTCCGGTTTAACGATATATGTATATTTATTTGGACACAAATGGCATTGAATGTTTTAATGCAGCGCTAGCCAGAGGCGGTTGTGAAAACGTTTGTGAGAGTGATGCCTGGGGTTGTGAAGACGTTTGTGAGCGTGATGCCTGGGGTTTCATCTCAGTGTGTAACATTGGAATTTAAAGGGGAAGTACATAGGTTGAAAAAATAACATGTAACATACTCAGAAACAAACAAACAAAATTCCGATAAATTCTGTCAAGGCTCTGCTACCTCTGAAACGTGAAAAATTAGTAGCTGAATGGCTTTAGCTAACTTTCGCTTAATTTCCACGAGCAAGGAAAACATTTTCATAGCTTTCTTTAAATTCATTGAACTTGCTAATATGGTTCTCCATAAAATTTATTTCCAAGCTTCTGTCTGCTGAGTCTGAGGAGCTGAACCGAGCCCTTGTGCTCACCATCGCACGTGCTATGCATATCACGAGTAAGTAGTATTTTTACTTTACAGGAATTCCACGTGATTTTCGAGTGTACACTATGCTAAAATTTGGTTTCACTTCATAAGATTCTAGACCATGGAAAATTGTTGTCTTTTTGTCTAGTTCCCCTTTGGCTTCTATAAAAATCGCCGTCTTTGAGCTGACCTTAACACCATTATAGTATGTATTTAATCGAGCCTCAACACCATTGTATTGGGCTTGCGCCAAACGCGAAAAAACATTTCATGTCCCATGCAGCCGTAATTTGGGTCGTCGCTCAACGGTCCCACAACAATTGCTTCATATTGGCGAAAAGTGTGTTAAGTGTAGATTCACTCCTGCCTGAATGAAAAAGAATCGCGAAATTTTTTCAGTACTTACAAAGTGTTCTTTAACAAAGCAAATTACTTCACAGATTCTGAATCAACTGTCAGCTGGTATGAAGGGATCATGGGATCGCTGATCGCTAACACTCCTCACAGGTATACGTGCAATTCGACCCTATTCCTCCTACAGTTTGCGTACAGATTTCAGATTAAGCTACCTTTTCTTACTCTTACCATATACCGCTTGTTCTTTCTGGTACGATTAGTCGAGGTCCAATCTTAGAGATCTGTAAAAGAGTAATGACCTGGATCACACGATGTCGTAATCAGTCTTCTACTTGTGCGATGGAATGATCACTTAACTAAGATGCACAGATTCTCTTTTTCTATAGTTCTCACATTACCTTGTTTTCAACTGGGGTCGATAAAGACGAACCACCGCCAGGGCCAAATTATAAAAGTCGTTTCCTGGTACATTAACAAGGCATTTAGGCATTTTGGTTTGCTTTGTTAACACCTCCCCTTATTTGTCCTTGTTTAGTTGGGCCAGCCACACCCTGGAATGTTTTCCTGAGCCGCTAAAACAGTTTTATCCTCCAAACTCTCTTCGTCAAGAGACGAAACAAGTGTTAAAACAACGAGTTGAGGAAGAGTATAGGAGATGGAAATGTAAGTACTTATATTATAACATGGATTCACTTATAGCACGACTTGATATCGTAGGGCGGTTACCAAAACATTACTGGCCGGCCGAACGGTCCGTTTTGGAAATGAAATAGTAGCCCTTTCGCAAAATGTTCCCTAAAACCCACCACTGTCGAGCATATAATTTAGGAATAGACTGATCTGTCTGTATAGTCCTGATTGATAGCGGAATTCTCTTTTCGACGACTGTACTAGCCAGGCAGGCCAGTTCTGACGAATGGCCTTAGTATACTATTTTGGATACTCTTCTTACAGCGAAATGGTCCACTTTAGGTAAAAAGAGGTATCATGTTTTGTGTTGTGCAGATTTCTTTGGCTTAAACGAGGCCTAAGTTTGCGTATAGTCATCACTATTATTCATTCCAGATATTTCTACTTTGCGTTTCTTATTGGTTTAAATCTCCCAGCTTCAGCGTAAAACACCCTACTCGATATGTTTCCTCGTTGCCTCACTCCTAAGTTGAATTTTAAGGTATAGAAAAGACCCTATTAATTGTTAATGACCTTAGTCATCATTTAACAACCCAGAACGGGGCAGTCAATCGCAAATTTTTAAATAAATACCTGCTACCTAATTTTAGTCAACGCTTTGTTTGTTTGTTTTTCTTTATTAGCAATGACGTCAGAAAATGAACTCTTTGATCATTTTGCGGGTCCATCATCGACAAATGTTTTCATATGGTGGGTTTACCTCCTTTAAAGTCTTTTTATTGCAAGCAGTGATTTGAGAAGAAATAAGAAGGCGTGCAACTGTAGAAATGCCAGTAATAGTGTTTCACTTGATGAGCCTCTTTTGATTATTTCTTTGTTTGTCACCCACCGCCTAACCCTTTGGCCTTGCTATCGCGCATGTCTCTTTATGTATGGAACCGGGTTTGCAGTGGCGGATGCAGGGGAGGGGCCCGGGGAGGCCCGGGTCCCCTCCTTAATTTTAGACCAAAATGAGGCCCGAAGGGCCGAAAAAATTTTTTTTTGAGGCGGGCCCCCCTTATATCGGGGTCTGGATGACCGCCCCCCCTACTTATGGGACCGCCACTGGTTTGTAACGTAAAATTTGCTGCGGCGCCTGTGTACACGAGCAAATGAATTTGTCCCACGTATAAACGTTTACTCCTGTGGACGGGATTTTATTTAAGAAAATGCTTCCATTTTTTGTATCCAATCACATGCAAATGACTACGTTTTGCGTTGCAGTATTTTATGGAAGATGTTACTTGAGTCAGGTCGCCTTAATCCTGGTTGTCACAGGTGAGGCAGTAACCGAGTTGTTTAGTCATGCGCAGAACGCATGAATCTAACCCCTTTAGCAGGCTTCTGCGTTGGTAAACACACAGGGATCCGACGCGATTTGTTTGTGTAACCGCAAAGAGATCATCGGTAAACCTATAGAAAATGTTTGGAATCTACCTAAGTTTTGAGTGCGACGTATTGAGAACTATATGCAAGGATCAATGGGGTCGCTTTGATCTTTCCCATATAAATCGGGAAATAAGATCGAGGCGACTCGGCTAGTAGGTTATCAGAAGGCAGAATCACCATATCATCAACATAATCGAAGAAAAGCATCCTAAATGCAGGGCTGAGGTTATGTTCCCAGGGTAGTCAAACTCCATAATACGACACAAAAGGGACATAAGTCCCAAGGGTCCACATTACAAAGGTGTTCGGTAGGAACTGCATGTACACTTTGGGGAGAAGGAAATATATCCAGTCCAGTAATAGAAAGGTGTTCGTAAGGACGCAAAATATGGCACCTTCCAAACTTGGTCTTGTTTTTTACTTAAGAGGATTTTCTTTAATTCAGAGTTCTGGAGCGCTTGGGAGCACGTGCCTTATCCGCACACGTGAGAGTGTTTGCTGATTACCTAGTGCACGAGTTTTCTACATCTGTTGGAGGAAAGCATGTGAACAAGGTTTGGAAAGAACTTGTAATTCACTGTTTTGATGGGATACCTAAAGCAACACAACCAAACATTATGTAAGATCAGGTGGCATAAATTTTATTATAAGTAGGAAAGTATAAAAATTTTGTACGTTTTTTTGTTTGTGTTAGAACCGTTTTTAGTGTCAAACTAGGGACCTTCATATTCTCAAACAAGAACTTACTAATAGTGCGCGCGCGCGTGAACTTGCGTTATTTTGGCGGGAAAACGTGATAGTCGTCGTCAATCCAATCCGGGGTTTAGCGAGAATATCGGAAATGTCGGAATGTCGAGTGTCGGATGATACACAGGCAGCCCAAGCTCAATTTAGTAGACAAGAGACAATTATTAACATAAGAATATGTGTGAGGTGTTGTGTTACAAGGTCGTTCAATGGAAGGATTGTATGCGCAATCATCTGTGAGGTGTTGTGTCACAACGGTCGGTTCGAAGAGTATAAAGGTTTGTATGGGATCGCGACTGGTTTAATTTTTTTGAAAAAGAAATAAGGCTAATTTTTGAGTAAAAGTTAATACCTTCTTTCGATGTTGTATTCCTCATCGATTTACCGTCTCCATTGCTTCCACTGCTAACGAAAAGGACTTAGCAGTAGAATACGCGAAAAAAACTTTAAGTTAAATTTCGTCCTCGAATCTAAAGGTCAGTAATAATCCAAATCTGCCCTACTGGTCTTATAGATCGAAGTTTTCAGTTGTTTCTTAGTCGCTATTTATACACTGTTTTCTCCCTATCAAGCATTTTGATGTGCGCGTAAGAACAGGATAAATTGAAGAAGAGCTCCCCAAAAAATCTGTCGGCTGTCTATCGACTAACAGTCGGCCTACAGTCGGCCAACAGACGACCAACAGTCGGTCGACAAACGGGCAACAGTCGGCGGACAGTTTTCCAAAATTGAACTGTTGACCGACGGTCGGTCAACTGTCGGTGAACTTGGCGGTTATCATTTGGCAATCTGGTGGCAAATGTCAGCGCACGTTTTCGTAACATTGAAATTGCACCGTGGGGCGGGACTTGTGTGCGAAAACTGCAGACTGCAATCTTGCACACTGGCAGGATTAAAACGAGGTAAACGTTGTTTTGAAATGATTTCAAAACTATGCCTTTCCTAAACTTCAAGTCTTCTAAACGTCTTGGGATAGTTTTCAGAGCATTTCACAACAATGTTTCCCTTGCTTGCCGGCAAGTTTCCCTTCTCTGCAAGGTTACAGTCTGCATTTGTCGCATACCTCGTTATTTTCTCACTGTAAAAAGGATAAGATGGTTGTTTACCGATTGATTTTGCATGATAGTAAGCAAACACATTCAAAGCATTCTCAAGGGTATTACTATAAATCACTATTTGCCGGTGTGATAATGGAAGTGATGATACTGATGATTATGCCCTCTTTTCTTTACACAGTGTATCTCGCACCTAAATGACCTTATATGGAAATATAACGTTGTCACCTTGGACAGACTTGTACTTTGTTTGGTAAGTTAAAACTCAATTCTTTAACTCTTTAACTCCCAAGATCTGATTAGTAATTCTCCTTTCTAACTACTATACATTTTATCAAATGTTAGATAAGAGAATTTTGGGTTATATCAATATAACGTCCTCTGGCTGATAAATTTTCGTATTCTAACTTCCCGTCTGTTGGACAATTGGCTATTATAGGGAGCATTACACGCCAATAACTTCTGGAACCACACAAGAACGGCTGCATAGGAGTCTGTAGTGCAGAACACATTACCCTTCCATCTTCCGTTCATTTGATTGAAAATGGCCGTTCGTAACAGTGCGGGGACTGAGTGGTCGTTCGAACCAATGTGTTTTCATTGGGCGAGCGTACGCATGTCTTGACTTACGTCACATCGTGAAAAGTTTCCTTTTTATAAGAGTCCTCTTCATCTTGTCAAAGTAATAAATTTGGAATCTGTTCATTATCGAGTCAGCATGTGTGATCTATGTTTTTTATTGCCAGTGATTGTTTTGAAAATAACCGTACTAGGATTATTTAAACGTTCAGATATAATAAACATGGAGTGTTTAAAAACAAGTGTATGATTATTATACCCTTGGGGAAAAGAAACAAACTGAATGACACCAATCAGCTTTGATGACTATTTTTTGGCCTCATAGCCGCATAGAATGGACAGGTCAATTTCAAAGGTCAATTACGCCCTTAAAATAATCGTCTGTGCAGATTATGTGAATGATCTCTCCCATTAATACTTTAGATGTGGGAAGCTATAAAGATTAGCATTTTTGCTCCTTACTTCTGATAAACTGAACAAGATAACGTACAATCTGTTGTTGTGGTGTTTGATTTCTTTCAAAACGCGTTAGAGTGCGTGATTAGTGGAATCCTGACCAAGTAATTCAATATTTAAATTTTTCTAAGGATTTGAGGGTGCATAATTATTAGCATTCTTTCGATACTGGCGATTCTTTGTGATCAAACGCAAAGGTGAGCTGCCTTCTTTGTCAAGTTTTTCTTGCGAGTTCAGATTTCTGTTGTTGTGTTTGCTTTGGAGATGAGCATGCATAACACAAGATCCACTATCAGAGAGCGAACCAAGTTTATGCTCAACAATGATCGATTTAGTGATTTGAAGTTTGTTGTTCGTAAGGCGGATTGTGACTCTAGACGAACGCAAGTGATTCCAGCTCACAAGTTTGTCCTGGCGATTGGCAGTCCTGTGTTTGAAGCCATGTTTTACGGTGAACTGGCGGAGTCTAGAGACACCATTGAACTGCCGGATTGTGATTACGAGAGTATGTTGGAGTTGTTTCGTTTCATGTACTGCGATGAAGTGAACTTGACTGGAGATAATGTAATGGGTGTACTATATTTGTCGGAGAAGTACATTCTGCCCTCACTCGCTGACAAGTGCACGGAATATTTACAAGATCAACTAGATTCGTCTAATGTTTTCAGCATTTTGCCTTTAGCTCAGAAATATGAAGAGCAAAACCTGGTGGATCGGTGCTGGAAATTGGTCGATGAATGGGCGAAAGAGGTTGTCAAACCTGGTAACGGGTTTTTGACAATTGAGAGATCCTTACTTGAAGCAATAATCGTGAGAGACACTTTAAACATCAAGGAGGTCGAGTTGTTCTGTGCTGTTGATTTATGGGCAAGAAAAGAATGCGATCGACAAGGTTTGCCAGCAGATGGAGAAACTAAAAGAAGAATTCTTGGACAAAAAATCGTCAAAGCCATACGTTTCCCTACAATGGATCAAGTCGAGTTTGCAGTAGTGGCTTTAGAGAGTAAAATCTTAACGACTGAAGAAATCGTCAGCGTCATAAAACACATGAATTCGGTGTCATTACCTTGTCCCGTAGGATTCCCAGATCATAAAAGATCGGGTTATCTGGGCGAAATTCAGTATTGTTGTAGATTCGACACAGTGGCACACCACAGCTGGAGTTATGGTTCTTTAAGAGATTGTATAAACGTGTCTACAGACAAAGATATTTATTTGCATGGCCTGCGTCTTTTTGGCAGAGAGAACAACAGTTATTGGGTAGATTTAGAAATAAAAAACGCTGAAAATAGGTCAGTGTTATTGTCCAAGACTGGATGGTTTGCCTCCGGTCTTTTACCGATCAAGCTAGGCCACTTTTATGGGTTTGAAGTGTTGTTTGATGAGATAATCTGGTTAAAACGACACGTTACTTACTCCATAGAAGCTTTAATCACTGGTTCAGCCTCTTTTAGTGGAGCAAATGGTCACAAAGATGTAAAATGTTCAGGCGTAACTATAACCTTTATTAATAGTAAGTACTCTGGAAATGGAACCAGTATTCGACAAGGCCAGTTTCCAGAATTAGTGTTTAGCATCTAAACAGTATTGGCCCTTAAAGCTTCAAGGAAAAAGAAAATGTTGAAATTTTGGGCTTTTCGTTTAGAATGCTGATATCGCTTACCTTGTAACATGTTTTATGACCAACGTATTAAAATCTACATGTTAGTGAAGTTGAGGATAGTTTGTTGTCTTTTTGCGTTTTGGTTGTATTATCAGAAGTAGTCGCTGCTTCCTTTTTTTTCAGTAGTTCAACAGTCCTGTTTCGTTTAAAATATAAACAGAACTTAATTGGAGATTATTTGTATTTTAGTACTTGAGGAAACCTCTTTTTATTAAGGTAGCAGAAATCAATGCTTACAAGACGCGATTGGTTGAAGCGTTTAGCTTTTTTTTCCCCGTCACTTCAGCAATGATATATGGTTTTTGTTTGGTTCAGGCTGTTTTTGTCGCAAAAAGTTCGTTTGCTTAGGATCAAATGTCTTCTATGGTTATTTTTTTTCTGTTTCCAGGCATTGCGCAGCCATGAGGGAAATGAAGCTCAAGTTTGCTTCTTCATCATTCAGCTATTGTTACTGAAACCAAATGAATTCAGAACTCGTGTTAATGCTTTCATACGAGAGGTATGTTTTTTTGTACACGTGTGATGGTACTTGGAATTGTCTATTGCATTTTAAGCAATGTTTAACGACGAGAACAACAGCCCGGTGATTTAAACATGAACTGCGAGTTTATTGGCGGGATCAGAGTGGGGGTGGGGTTGAGAGAAAGGGGGGGTTGATGTTAAGCGTAGCGAGTGGGAAACCCGCGAGAACTCACGGAATGAAGAAGTTTCGCACGATAAATCTGACCTAAGTGAACAGCTTTAAAAACGTTTGCCGTAGATCTTTTCATTCTTAATACAGTCTTTAGAGTATATTGTCATCCGGGCCGGAAACAGGCGGAGATACAACTCAGCCATATGTACATCACATATGCAGAAGTTCATTCAATCTTGCTTTCCATTGTCATTCCTTTACGAATTTTTAACCGCGTTTCGTGTTTCAAACTTGATAAAACACTCCTGCTTGTGTACTAGAAAATATCTTTTGTAAACATTTCATACGTGTCTTGATTTTAACTATAGATTTTAAAAGGTAATGTTATTCATGTGTTTATTTTTCGTAGAACTCTCCTCAACACTGGCTTCAAAGCGACTGGCATCAAAAACACATGGCCTATCACACTGTAAGTTGCAAGTTGACCTCGCTTAATTCAGTTTTTATATATTTATTTATTCATTTTTAGTGCTTTTACAAAATGACGCGTGAAAAATTGAATCTGTAATAATGTTTAACCATGCTAATTTTTACGATTTGGCCCGAACTTCCTGTACCTCAATATTGACCACATGAGGTCCTTAGCTTGTTGGCTTAGCTTGTTCAGAGTTTTACCTTTCGGCAGTTGGTCGGTTTCACCACCCTCAGTTGTAATCAAACTGCCTCTTGTCATGTCTTGTAGACAAGTGGTATAATGTTTCTTGCTCGAATGTGTTTCTTTCAGAGCTATCCTGAGAGATTCTACTTTGAAGGGTTGCTGGAATTCGCTGGAGCATCTGTACCTACAGTACAATACTTGCCAATTTACTTTGGTAATGTGTGCTTGAGGTTTCTACCGGTAAGTGCCCAGGCGCTTCTTGGCTGTATGGGTTGGAGAAGGCTTTTTAGAAAACGCATTTTCTCCAAGAAATGTTATCGTGTTGTTTTATATACTGACCTATTATCCTTTCAGGTGTTTGATATCGTTATCCAACGTTTCCTGGAGCTTTCGCCGGTGTACAAATCGCTTGAAAGTCTTCTTGATCATCTAGGATGCTTGTATAAATTTCACGGTTTGTTGCTTCATTTTATCATTTGAACTTCGACAAAATAATTGCCTAAATAGTTTTCTATTTGACAGGACGTTTTTTGCTATTGCCGAAACTACGAGATGTGATGACTATTAACATGTTGCGTTTGAGAAATCTTTTGAGGCTTTGAAAGAGGTTTTTATACAAAGAAATTAAACCAGACAATCACAGTAGATACAAAACTTCATGAACCAATCAACGCGTAGCTGGCGCCAAAGCGCGGAAAGACGCGTGCGACAAAAAGTCACGATTGAACGATTGGTTTTGATTCAAAGGAGGTCAGGAGGGTGCTGGAAATTCAAACTGAAAGTTTTACCGGAGGGTTAATTGAATGAAAAGCACCTTGTGTTACCCCAATGACTTCAATTTTTAAAAGTTATTTCACGTCTCATCAGGTGAAAAAGCCAGATTTTTTGGCGAAATTAAAATGAGAAATTCAACATGTTCTTTCACAACCACTCTAATCTTTTGCTTCGCTTTTCTCGGCCAGGCTCGGGATACCAAGCTTACCCATTTTAGTTGCACTGTGAATTGTCTAATAAAGTATTTCTTTGTTTTAAAGATCGTCCTGTAACATTCTTGTACAATACACTGCACTACTATGAGCACTGTCTCCGAGACAAACCTGCTCTGAAGAAAAAACTGGTCGGAGCTATTATCGGTAAGTTTGCTTGTAAACGGAAAACATGAAATCATAACTTTCTCAACCAAAATAATCTGTGTGCTGGGAATAGTCTCTCTGATCTTCAGATGAGCTTTAACAGTTGAAAATAAACCAAACTAATAACAAAATGTATATTAACAAGTTGTGGTTGACTCCATATCGAGTCCCGGTTTCAAAATGATTTTCTTTCAGGTTCTCCCATGTTTAACTCACTGCTTCAGTAATTCATACGTTTGTCTCTCAATTCCATAAATCCGTTTGCAGCGTATTTCATCAACCACATTTTAAAATTTTCAGATGTGAGATACTAAAAGCTGGCAGTGCCAGATCAATTTGCTGATTAAGAGTAAGACCATCTTGTACATTCTCACGGCTACTTATACTGAACTACATGCCAGGCTGGACTGTGAGTTTTGTTCGGCTTAGGGATGTAAATAAGGAGCTGAGCCACGGCGACGACGACAACGACAGTATCAAAAAACAATTCTGGTTTTAGGAGCAAAACAACAACTCTGTGCGTGCATCACGCTTTGTACATTTCTTTGACGTCCTCTACTGCACCACTACGACGTTTTGAAACCTCCTAAGGCTAATGCGATGTTTTATGGAGGACGTCAACATACGACGACGAATTTTCATTTCTCTTGTTGAACAGGGATAAATTCCGTAAGAATTCAACTCCAGGAAAAATCGCCCACATTTGACAAAACTGACCTGGTCAAAATAGACGCGATATGGTTTGAAAGGACACCAATTCAATTTTTTGGCGACGTTTTCATTGTCGTCGTCGTTGTCGTTGCTTAAGCTCATTAATAGAGAGTTTTAGATCCGAGTTTACCGCGAACCTCTAACCGCGGTTTGCGGTTACGCGTTTGCGGTTCGACGTTCAAACATAATTCGATTTAGATTGGCGGTGGATTAAATTACGGGCGCCATTTTGAATCAGCGGCCATGAATGGCACTTGTTTTGAAGATCCAATAGGATTTATAAAATTTAGCATTTTGCCCGAATTTTTGCCTTAGTTAATGGATAAAGACTTGCTCCACAAGATTTTTGTATCATTACGTGGGATGAAACAAGAATTATACGCTAAAAGCTTTCAGGTAAATGACATACGTGAAAACCTACCTCCCCACGTTGAAAACGCACGTCGTAAACCTCAAACGTGACGCGAAAGACTTGTCACGTGACCTCCAGCGGTTAGAGGTTCCCGGTAAACTCGGATCTAAAACTCACTATTGTCTTATTACTCGCAACAGGTGCACGGAGAGATGTTCTTCCTTCAGGCTGGTGAGCAATAGCTTTTTCTGTGATTAGTTATCAGCTACTCGAAGGTCGGACCTTTTGTGTTGGCACTCTTAGAGGGAGGGCTATCCTGTCTAATAGCACTGAATAGTAGTTGCTTTTGATGACTTTGATGGATTGAAATCCCCTTTGCGAAGACCAGCAAAGAGATAGACAAGGTAGTGGTAGCGAGAGTAAGGGAAACAACGGTGAAAAAATCTTCGAATTGACGCAAAGTCTCCTCATTACTGCTGACCAAAGATCTAAGGAAAGTTAAAGTTAAAGGACTTAAGACATTTATAGTCGCAAGTTTGGCAAACAGGCCCATATGTTTTCTTGTAAGGCCCTGTACACTTGCATCTTGATGTTTTTGAAAACGGAGTTTTTTTCTCCTTTTTCGAAAAAATACGCACCACACGTAGCGTATTCGAATTGTTTTTGCTCGTCACCCGAAAACGCTGAAACAATGGAGATACGATAGCATGCCTTACAGAGGACGAGATGTATGATGTTATGACATATCCTGTTTGATGAGGCAAAGGAGCTCACGGAAGCCAATAAGACTTATGAATGACCACCTTTAAAAATATATGACTAAATTATGAAATAAAATACTAGCATCGGCAAAACAATTTAACTAAACACATACAATTTCTTATAACATAGAAAATAATCATTAAAGAGGATAAAAATAGATAAGGCTAAATGCGCAAATGCAAAGTCGATAAGCCGGCGTTTTCAAAAATCTCCACGTTGGGGACCGTTTTTGAAAACCTGCCTTTTTGGAACCCGAAAACCCCTTTTTACGTGTGGACGAAAAGCTAAGGCCCTGTCTACACTAATGCGTTTTTAAAAGAACGCGTTTTCGTTGTCATCGAAAACGCATGGTCGATTCGAGTCCACGCTACCTTTTTGATGCGTTTTCGACTGTTCACACTAAAACGTTCGAAACAATAGAATAATGATTGTACGTTGTGACGTAAGTTGAACTCTATTCGCGTGCACACGCCAGCGATATTTTCGGTCATCGTTTTCATTTTGATGTGTTTTCGACCTTTCACACTAATACGATATGAATGCGTTTTCGTTTTGATCCACTTTCAAGAGCGTTTTCAAATCGATGCGTTTTCATTGAAAAAGCGCAGATTGGAAACGCTCAGGTTATTAGTGTGAACGGAAAGCCTAAACGCATCGAAATGTATGCGTTTTCAAACGAAAACGCATCAGTGTGGACAGGGCCTAAAACGGAAAAACTCTCCGTTTTCAAAAATATCCGGATACGTGTGGACGGGGTCTTAGAGAAGATGAAGTCTCATCCGCTCTTGTTTCATTCCTCATGAGGAATAAGCTGAATACCAAAATACTCTTAGCTACAGAGTATTTTTCTCTTCAGAAAATAAGAACCCCCAATTGCCTAAATTTGTGCTAGTAACGATTTATGTAAGAACCTGTTTAGGCTAACTTGAGAAAATGCAGGTTCTTACTAGCGGGTTTTTACTGTATTACAAGTCAGACGTGAACTTGTTGATATACACTTGTTTAATCAACAGGTGTCTTTCCGAGGGATACTTAGAATATCTTTCCAGGACTGACGATACATCGTGGACCCCGGATCTTGCTTATTACTGCTCCTTGATTGGTAGACTTGTGGATAGTATCCTTTGTTTCGTTTGCTTGTTAAACAGTCATGACAGGAAGGAATAAAGATTATTCATCTCTTGGTTAGAGTATGTTTAGATGCACTCAGCCTCTGCTTCTTTGTGGGTGCTAACTGCAAGCCTCTAATGTCAACTGTACTGTGTGAATTGTCTTGTAATTCCTCTGGCCAACCAGTGAATCTTTGTTGACGTCATTGTTTACATTATTGCTGATTGGCATATGAGTTAACCCGTATAAGGCATCTCCGTATGCACAAATTAATTTGTGCAATTTTCGGCTCGTTGCAAGCAATAACAAGACGCTGTGGGAGCGTATATTTGGACGTCGTTTTACTACGGGTAGTGAAGTTTTTTATGTGTATTAGAGATGTGTGAGTAGTGTAATAGCGTTGTATATTTTAAGGGTTGTTTGAGATGCGTGAAGTGGAAGATAAACTCCTTGACACTGCAAAGCGATTGCTGGAAAAAGCCCGCCTCCATTCCCGGCTTGTGATTGGCGGTTCAACGAGTTTGCAAACCCTGCTGCACATGCGCTATATGCAACGTGGGTGGAGCTAATGGCCCTACCTGTCAAAGGACCAGAAGTGGGGAATAAACTGTTTGACGTCATATTTAAAGGAAGCTTCGTCACTGACAACGCTAACATTCGAACAAACATCTTAGAATGGATCAATGCTGTGGGATTAGTTTTGTCGTCACTTCCGGTAAATCTCTATTTCTTATCCACTTCATGTTTCATGTTGTTGAGCCGGTCAGGGAGGCTTATACAGTTAATTGACTGCTACAAGGCCTTGAAAAAGCTTTCTCAAAGAGGCTATGTCAGGCTATTTGCTACCTACTTTAAAAGCTTGTATTTTCATCAACTGAATTCCAAAAGTAATGGTCTAGTTTTGTTATTAAGACAATATTTAGGCATTGAAACTGTTTTCTGTCGTCTGTTGAAACAGATGGTAAAAGTAAACATGGATTCACGTGAAAAATGGAAAAGTTGGGCTAACGATTTGAAGTTTTAATTCTATGTCTGCAAAAATGACTACTGGAAAAAATTATGATGGTTAATAGTGCTTCCTGATGAAATTTGTCTGATATCTTCTCCATAACTGCACAGGAGCATTTTGTGTATGAGGTAAAGGCAGTAAGTAATGACTTTAGCACAGAACTGTCATAAAACAGCAATATTCTGGTAGCATAGCCTCTTTAAATTTCCTGCTGAAGAGACCAATACCTCTCTTTTTGTTTATCAGAAACCTTACTGGAGCACGGTGTATGAAAAAATCTGCGAGGCTCTCACAAAGGATCTCACCGTGCGGGAAGTATCTACGGCCCCCGTCATGCTCGAGGATTTGGGTAAAGGCGCCACTTTTCCCTACTCGTTTTTAGATTTTTCCACCAATGTGGCCATGCATTCAGAGACCAATGCTGATTATATACTGGCAGTCACTCATGCGCTGTGGCATCATGCAAGTATCGGCCAGCTGAGTCAGGTCCCAGAGTAAGTATATTGTCATCGATCCATGGAGAATTCACCTTCTTCTAATTTATCTGTTGATACCCGCTTTATGTGTTAAGTCTATCCTATTTTCCTGATCTTTCTTATGTATTTAGTGATGGAAATAAGAGAGTCAGCATGAGAGGCATTTGTGTTGAATTGAATTTGAGAAAACCAAGTTAATAACCAGTTTGTAACCCAGAGCACAAGTCGAGAAACACAACTTTTGAATAATTCAGGGGCACCCAACGAGGTTATTGTTCAAAACCACTTAACATAGCATTGTTGAACGTATTTTAGTATTTAAACGGTAGATATAGGCATATTTTTATCCCCTAAAAACTTTTCATCTGTTCGGATTTCCTAGCTGAAAGTCTAGTGATCCGAAAATTGTAGGGATCAAAACTCACTTTTTCGAAAATTTCAGCCAGGAAAAGGCTCCCGAAAATTCTAGGGGGCCTTTTTTAGGGTAAATATCCGTTTAAAATTGGTAATTATACCATTTTGTAGATGTTCGAAAATCCTAGGAGGGGCAGGCAAGCAAGAAATTTTACAACAAATGTTCCGAAAATTCTAGTTCTCAAATCGTCTTCCGAACAGATATTTTCCCGAAAATTGCCGTTGGGTGCCCCTGATAATTTGAATAAATAAGTAAGACCCGTTTTGGCTAAACTTATAGTTCAACCTCAACTAGCGTTTTCCCTCGAATCGAAGCTCTCAAACTGCTTTGTGACGTTCTGTGTTTTTGTTTTCGTTTTTGAAACAGTCGGCTTAATGAAAAGAAGTGTCTCGTGAACCTTCACGACGCGAAAAATGTCGATAACTGTCCAAGTTAAGATAGAAGTACTTTTCAGTTGCTACTGTGGTGCTCATTTCTTGATAACTTGCAGATTTCCGTCTGCGTATAAATTAGTGCGGTGTGCAAAACAGCTTGCGTGAAGTGGAAAAAAGTTTATGAAATCCCCTTTATGAAAGATCTCGCTGAACCGTTATTCAAAAACATTATGAAATAGAATCCAGGGAAAGGGAGAACCTTGATTGAAATGTGTTGCCATCATTACCTCTTGTTGTTTCTTTTCTCATTTTTACCGGCAACATAATAATAATAGTAATAATAATGATGATGATGATGATAACGATGATGATAATGATGATGATGATAATAATGATGATGATAATAATAATAATAATAATAATAATAATAATAATAATAATAGGGGGTAAACACATAACGGCAAAGATGACAAATCATTGGCCCTCTACAAATACAAAACTAATGTACAATTACTTCGTGTTTGAAGGTTTGTTCGTGAACGTGTATCACCACTTGTCACAAATGAAGCTCAATTTCTTTACGTGTGTCATCTTGTCGGACCTTTTCTGCAGCGGTTTCTACAAGAACGACCAAGGTGTCTTCAAGAGGTATTCACCCAATTTTCCACTTTTTAGCAGCGAGGGTTTTCTTTTACGTTGCACATCTTGTAAGAATTTGTCTGCTGAAAAACTCTTTTCACAGTCCCTAATTATTTGCTTTGCAGTGCGATGACAGGCACGGGAAGTTAAGGGTCGCGGTGAAAAAGGAAAGGACTTCCCCGATTGTTTTTGTTTTTTTGTCTCGATTTTCTTTTCGGAAGCGGGTGATCTAGTCTGCTAATCTGCTTACAGCTGATTCGAAAGTGGATGAAATTGGAAAGCGTCTAGCGTAGTGGTATCTTCACTGTTGCTTGACGGAGCGTTTTAACGGAACGGAAAAGGAAACCTGAACATAGGTCAGCGGTTTTCTCTGTATGATCGAGCCAGCCCAGGCGTAAGATCTTAGATTCAGATTCCTTGATGATATCCCAGACTTAAGGACGTCTTGGGGTCGTCGCGTACGCTTTACTTTTTTAAGTGACAACCTTTCTCGAATCAGATGTATACATAACCTTAATGCCAGTCGCCTCAAGAAGTGGAGTGACGAAGAATGACGTAGGAAAGACCCTGGGAACGAGGTTGCTGTGAAGCTGATTCGGTGAAGGTTACTTTGGGAGAGACAAAAGTAGGCACGGATGGACAATCTTGAAGAAGATTTCGTCTTCGTTTGCTTGTTCTCCATAAAACGTGAAATTAGAAAAAAGTGAATTCACGCCGTAGTCGTGCGGTATCGGCAAAGACTGAAATGTTCGACGCTCTCGCCGTCGTGACACCTTAAAGGTTATGTTACAAGGGACGTTTTTAGCGTATCACAGCGTTGCCACGTTCCATTATTTCGTTCCAATGCTGTTGCCTTAAAAATCGTCGTTGTAAATCGTCTTAAGTAACATCGCGTTTAAACTCTAGTATTTCTCCCAGCACCTTCTTCTACCCCTGGTTTCAAAGGATGACACGGAGGAACATTCTCTTGACTTAGGAAACAACAACGTCCAAATCCGGAGCCCCCAAAACACTTTCCACCATTTTCTCTCCGTAGTAACGAGCGAGTGGTAAATTAAAGGGGCTGTTTGTCATGGCTGTGTAATTTATTTTGTTAATAATGTCAATTTTTAATACGCGTCCTAAGTAGCCATGGAACCGGTTGAGAAATTACTTGTGAATGACAATATCTGAGCTTCGTGTCAAACAAATATGTGGCATTGTACCAAACGTTAGGAATAACAAAAGTGAACTTTGAATACTTACTAGGCTAACAAATTTTCAAAAACCACAATTGCAATCCGTTTCAATCTTCTTCATGCTCTGTCTGTCGGCGCGTCCTTCTGTATTTGCTAAGTTAGTTAAACCTTCTTTTATTGTTTAAAGCAGTTATTTCTCATGTTTTTCTTAGTTTGGTAGAAGTTCTCGCTGTTTGTATTTTGATAAATTTCGTGACTCAGCTGCTTTAATGGTGGAGTAGTGACATAGTGTTAATTAAGGGTCCTTTTTCATGTTTACAGATTGTTATTGAACTGTATCGTCTGCTAGAAAAAATCAACAGAGAGGTGCAGTTTCTACATCACACCGATACAATTTGTGACTTCTTGTATCCTTTCTCACTCATTTGTAGTTTAACTCTAAAAGTCGTAAATTACTCTGTTCATTATTGTGTTACGTTTGCCGGAGCAGATTATTTGTTAAGGTTCTTTAGCTTACGTCAGATACCACATCAAGTACATGTTCATAGGAGATATCGTTAAAGACGAAGTCCTAAAGATCATTCCTCAGTTACGGCAGTCATTGCAGATCCGTCTTCGGTTCATGACCCAGAGTGTAAAGCGAGATGAAAACTCATAACTCATGAATGAAGCTTAGTGCCAGTCCTCACTTTCATTGGCTTGAACGCTGGAGGCTTGGTGAAGACCAAAAAAAGAGACCCAACCGTCACCAGCGTAACCAGCGTAGTGCTCTCGACCAGGGATGAGAATAACGCTTTGTGACTACTACTACTACAAGGCCTTGACAGGAGAAATTGAGTCACTTCTTGCCGTCCGTGATACAAGTAACTTATTCAAATGTGTCCAAGTAGGACTTGCTACTACCAAAAAAAGTTTTGGTAGAATGGGCACGAGCTTTCGCTTCTAGGAACTCCGGGATTGTTTGAGCACCCAAAGTTAGTTTTGACTGCCAATAAACGATCACAACTCATACTGGCTGCCATATGATCAAGAAATCTCAATCCCGAAAGTCTCCGCAGAAATCCTGGATTGGCGTTTATTTGGAACTCGGTTAGCGTGTGTCAGAAGGTGTTAGAAAGGGGGTCATTTTCGACTGCTCTCACAATTTATGTTAGACGACATACATATGTAGATGACCTTTTTTAGGTGTTCAACCTCTAAATATTAACTGAAAACTACATTAGATGTAGACCAAATGATCTCTTCAAGACTGTTCAGAACTCCTGTTGGAACAAGATATCAAAGGTCTCTAAAGCTCTCACATCTTGGGGAACAAATTATCATAAAGCATTTATTTCAACGTGCTTTTAATTTATTAAACATTTTAATTTGGTAGACAATGAGTGGTCCCTCATTTTTTCGCGTGAATATTACCACCCTGGCCCGTAAGAATTAGGTGGCACGCAGCGGGAGGTCTATTTATAAGCATACAACTTGTCAATTAGTATGGGATATGACTAGCTGATAAAAATACTGGTGTGTAATGAACATTCTGAGTAGGAAAAGTGCACTTAGTAATGGGGTAATCAAAGTATACCTTTGTGCTCTCGCTCTGTCCCTTCTTTCAGATCATAGAAGTATAACTTTTTCTTTCTGGTCATAGCCTAGCTTATATCTGGCATAGAAATTAATAGAAAATGTTGCTGGAGTTTCTTCACTCCCTTAACGGTCCTCAACTTACTTCACCACCATTAATGTGATTGGTGTTATTTAGCATTAAAAAGGTAGTAACATACTAGGAATGTGTGTATTAGTCAGCTATTACTTTGTCAAAATGAAGGAAACCATTTTTGATACAGAAACAGTAGAAAAGAAGAATGTGAAACATGTATTCATGTCAAACATGTATACATAAACAACAAGTAGTACTGAGTTTCTAGGTATGTTTCTTCAAGCAACAAATTTTTTTACAAGGTATTGGACTGTGTTGTTTTTAGATTCTTCATATGAATAAATTGGTGCATAACCAAGTTCTTTTTTAGCTTTGTTCCAACTGATTGTCATGCCCTTGCACACACAATAAATAGAGGATCTTGTAAACGGAACAGAAATCTTTCCAAATGGCCGTAAAATCCATACTACCAATTCCAAAATAAATGCAAAGAAGACGATGATGGAGTAGGGAATGGAAATATTCAAAAGAGTGCAGCCGGTAGCTGCTAGGTAAGGTTCTAAAAAGTCAAAAAAGTTCTTGTTGGGGGTGTGGTCTCCAATGCAGAATGCCTTGCCAGCAATCACATTTGGTTTTGAATGCATTACCTCTATTGCAAGCACATGGGCCCAGGCTGCATTACCAACATAACATGGGTTAAAAATGGCATCTCTATTCCCCATTCTTGGTAAATAACCTAACTGACTCTTTGCAGAATTAATTACATTGGGAATAAAAACTGTATCTCTCTCTCCATACATTACAAGCATCCGTAATGAACATGTTACAAGCCTGCCATCGTTAGCAAGCTTACTTCCGTTTGCACTCAGGACTCTTTTCTCCGCTTGCATCTTGGTGAATGCATATTGGCCGAAAAGGTAATCAGAGACTTTATCACCAGGTGCTGGTGTTGATTCGTTTAAATTGCAGTTTTCTGACCAACCCAATAGAACATCTGCAGTACTTGAGTAGACCAGTTTAGCAACATTGCATTCTATACAGGCCTTGATTATGTTCTCAGTGCCTTTCACGTTAACAGCCCACATTGCTGTCTCCGAGGTGGGACTGACTTCTATTAAGGCCACTGTATGAATAACAACAGTTGCGCCTTTGCAGACGGCTTTGACCTAAAAACGGAGAAAGAGTAATTTCACATCATTGGTCATTCAGGGGTTTCAATAAGTTTTTTAATAAGCAGTTGCCAATGGTAAAATAGGCGGCAGTAACAACCTTTTCGATTTCTAGTTGTTATAGCCATCACAATACTGACGCTGGTGACTAAAAGTACGTGTACATTTAACCTACATGTAGTCACCTGTGTAAGTATTCTGACTTATTCTAGGATAACTAGAAAATATAGTCATTAATTCTATGTATTTCTTCATTGTTGTTCATTTCTTTCTTTCTCTCTCTCTCTCTCTCTTTCTGTCTTCATTTTACTTATTTATTTCTAGAAATCTTAGATCTTTCAAATACAATAAACTGAACAGACATTACAAGCGGTGGGAAACTGCCGCTAACCGGCTTTTATTGAAACCTCTAGTCCTAGTTCTGCTTCTACTTACAATCATTCCCTTCAATCTCCCTCAAAGCTCTCATACCAAGAAGGGGATGAATGGAAAATAAATAAATAAAATACTTCAACTAAAAAAAAGCTTCAAAATCATTGCTGATAAGAACAAAACTTCCCAGTGAGGTGCATTTCCTTAGTAGAGGCCCTGCCGGGGGGGGGTACCATGTCGCCCGTCTGAAGTTTAAAACGTCTTGTGTCAGTGTTTATAAAATTAATGCTTGTTGCTTATCGTCGGCTTTGCCATCACTGTCGCAATTTGGCCGAGGGAGGCTGTCTCTTGTCGCGATTTCATTTTACGCGCTGTCACTACTCTTTGGGCCATGTCGCTTGTCGGAATTTACCCTGGCAGGGCCTCTTAGTAAGTTGGCCTATATGGGCATGTGCCACTGAATAGGGTATGCTTTTCAGGGTCTTGAGTCCTAAACAGGGTATACAATTTCACTATCTGGACAGGGTGTCTTTTTGGACCAGAAGCCTTAAAAAGAGCATGAAGGTTGGCAATGACTGGTCGACAAGTGTGGTACCAACTATTTTTTTTTCTACAAAATCCAAAAATTTATTGTTGGGTGATAACCCAGGTCAATTAAAACTTCAATTTGTTATGCATAAATTGAAGTTTCATACAACTGTGATAAAATCACCATAAAAGATAGCAACTGAAGTACACTCTCTCGAGCTCCAAGCAAGGACAGACATTTTTGGGATCAAACAATGCTCAAAGCTTGTAATATTTATAGAAGTGTCCTCCTCATAGGGTCAAAGCGGCAGGGACTGACATTAGGTGTCCCTTTCGGAAAGGTCTCTATCCATCCCCCTTGGGAGAACATTCTTGGAGGGTTGTGGCTGTGTCGGCACCTTTGATGTTTGCAATATTTCTGAGGGGTATGAGAAAAATTGGGCTATTTTTGAGGCGGGGGAATGTCACGGAACTTTTCATCCTTTTTTTTTCTTTAAGGGTACAGTCAACTAACCTCTTCCGTAGGGGGTTGTGGCTGTTAAATGCCCCATGGCCCCCCTCCCCACAACCTAATCTCCGCAGCCAGAGGAGTTGGTCTCAGTCATCGAGAAAATGATCAACAAAAAAGTAGCACTGTATGCATATACCTGCCAACTCTCACGCCTTAGGCGTGAGTCTCACGCCTGCAGGTTGAAAACTTCGATCTCACGCCGGCTCACGCTTGTGGGCCAATTTCTCACGCCTGATTGAAAAATGTGAGTTGTTGCCGTCTTGCTTGACACAATTTCCAAAAATATGTTAACTCAGACCCATGTAAGGAACGAAAACCATGTGTAAAATGAGTAAATGTCAATACCTTCCTCGCGATCTCTGATTTTGTGGATAAGCGTTTTCTCGATAACTTCGCCTTCGGCAGACTTCGGACGTCTTCGGAAGACTTCGGAAATGATCGTGTCGTCTCCAAAAATCCCAGCACTCCCAGGATAAAAATCTCACGCTTATATCTCAAAAAGAGTTGGCAGGTATATATGCATTCAATACAATTTGCACACACACAACTACAAACTAGTTTTGTAACCTACCTCTTCATAATTGCGAACATCCCCTTGGCTGTATCTAAGCATGACTTTGCCACACGGATCATAACTCTGAAGAAAGCAAGGTGGCTTTTGAGGGCAGATATCAAATCCTCTTATCTCCACTATATTCTGACCCTTTGTATTTAGTAGCTCCACCACCTTAGTGCCTAAAAATCCCGCGGCACCAGTTACTACCACAATCTCGTCTCCGGCTGTAGCTCGAGGTGCCATCACTGATAATCGAAACTAAAGCCTAAAGGCGCGGTTACAAATTGAAAAACAAAGGTAATTTTATGTACTCTTACATGACGCCCTTGCAACTTGTTTCTGCAAACAGCTAGAGAAACTGGCTTTCTAATTTGAAATGCAGCAGAGTAATATACGAACATCCGTTTTACTGTACAGGCATCTACTAAAGTGCATTAGACAGCTGCCAAGTGAGACTCAAGGCCATTACAAGCATCACGTTAGGCAGGTTGGTCTCAGCAAATCCAACCATCTTCACCCTAACTAAACTAAAGCTATTAAACTGTGCCGTGGCAGTGGGTAGGCTTGTGTCCAGCCCCAAGATATATTTGCGCCGATTGATATGATTAAAGATAATAATTCTACACGTCTTTTTTGTAACCAGGGGTGTGGATTTTTAATTAAGTTAGATCGTAAAGTAATAAAACCTCCCTAGGCTTCTAGGCCTAGCCTGTTGGCTCATGGCTAGTGTACGACGTTTCTTCTTTATTTTTCTCTCGCTCTCTTCCTTCGCGCCACACTCCACTATCCGAACGCCCGGAACAGGCTATCTAGGCCAGGCTTCTATTACAAACAGGGTACAGAATAAATAGTTTATGTGGTACATTCCTACCCACCATCTTTATTAGACGGATGTGTCATAGAGGTGATACCTACAGGTGTCGCATCCTAGGAAACCGAGGGGCAGATAGTGGGGGCGAGGGAAAGTCTTACTTTTCTTCGTTCCATATACATTTTTCTGCCCGTTTAGACTTTCCCTTGCCCCCACTATCTGCCCCTGGGTCTCCGAGGATGCAGGTGTCCGTGTCCTTAACCCTAATTCAAGGAAACTGTCGGTGATGGGAGTACAGTGGGTTAGCAGAGGTACCATAAAGAGGTTCAACTGAAAAGAAATCGTTTCGCTGGTTTTGTCTTTAATATCTGTAGGGTTATGCAAGTCACTGCGATGAGACTGATCCTGTAAGAATACAGCAAATTATAAACAGAGCAGTGCAAGATGCTGAGTGGCTGGTCAAAAAGGTCAGTAGGTTATCTGGCAACCAGTGAGTAAAGGTATACTGTGCACATTTTGTAATGCCTGCCACTCCCAATCAGTAAGCATTAGACGTGGTCGTCCTTTGCAGATGGACGTGGAAATATCTTTTCTGGGTGGAGAAAACAATTTTTTTCCCTTTACTCATCCGTCACACTGCAGACCAGGGAGAGGCCATTTTTCTTTTTATTAAGACAGGAACTTTATAGCCAAATTGTTGGAAAGTTCACACAATGAACAAGAGAGTCCCTGTGCGCTTAACTGAACCAGTTCCAGAAACATTCACTGATTTGGTACGAGTAGGTGCCCAGGGGGATTCCAATTCGTTTTGTTAACTTTCCCTGCAATGGTTTTGCTCTTGAACATTCTGCCCCGATAAGCCACCTTTTGATCACTGAAGTTGGCCTGTGCTAGGATGTTAGTAACATAGGGTTCTGGCTACTTCATTTCTAAATGGGTAAACAATATTTCACTGCTTAGCTCAGACAAAGGATTTCATTTAAGAGTGCAGATACAAGCATGCTATAGTATAATAATTATGTACTTTCTTAGCGCTTTTAGCCTTAAAAGATCAATGTTAAGGGGATTATTATTCCATTTTGTTGTTAAAAATTAGTCAAAATCATATTGCATCTGGAAGTTCAATGAGGTGAAATAGAGTCAATCTAAATCATTATGTGGCTACAATAGTATGCGCACTCTGATTGGCTGTTTTCTTGTAATGACCAGGCATTAATTTCTTGTAATGACCGGACATTACTAGCCACATGTCAAAGGCATATACAATCTGTGTTAACTTGATAGTGGACATCCTCATGGACATCATGTTATGGTCAACTGATGGCTGTCAAAAAGGGTATCTGCTGACCAGTGCCACATGACTATATTGCAGGCTCATTTGACAACTCATTGAGGTGACATGTTTTTTAAAAGTTATCCGTTGACCAGTTGTTGGTTTAACTGATCCCAGGATCAGATCCATAATGAAAAGGTCATATCATAAATAAATTATTAACCTCGACTGTTTGGTCATTACAGGGAAATCTCTGAGACCACAGTCAGAGATTTCCCGGTAATGACCGCACTCTTGGTAAATAAGTGGTATACAAATTTTAGCAAAGACACTTTCAATGTATCAAGATTCAGTCTGGAGAATATTGGGGCTTTAAGGGTAAATGGCATGCAAGGAAAACTAGAATACTGACAGGGTAACAACCTGTACATTGTACTTCTGTGCTGTATTACAGACACGTTAGTCATAATGTCTAGTATTATTTCTTTGCATTCACAGTACAAGAAGTAATAGCAAGCAAACCCCAGCAAGTTGATGGGACCAATGTAAATAAAAGCCAAGAGGCTTGAAGGCACGAACAAAAGCATGAGGAGCAAGCTTCAGAATCCTGAATTTAAACTTAACTTTTAGAAACAAAATATTGAAATAAGCCTTAAAGAAACTGTTGATGTCAACCAAAGGGTTTTCATCAGTGTGAGAACTTGACTTGTTAAAAATTATTGCTGCCTCGCATTTTAGCGTTAAATAACATAACTATGTATTGTAGTTGCTAAACTTATATCACTTAACGTATAGCAGGTTCTCACACAGATAAGCCCAACCACAGGTGTATGGTAGTGGTAGTATGTCTGCAGTCTTTTTGACATTTACAGAATAAAAAGGTCCTCAAGTAAAATGAAGTGGTCAAAGAAAGCTTATACATCATATTTGGTGAAGCCATAATTAGCCTGTTCCAGGCCGTACATAATATAATTTAAAATAACTTCAAGACATGTAATTAGCAATATTAGTAGAAAGATAAAAATGTTGGCCTGTGAATCCATCCAAACCCATTTAACTGTGACTTTTTCCATAAATACATTAGCATTTACCGGCTAGGTATATTTGATGACTGTTGTTTACATTAGGTAGGTAGATGTGTACATTACCTGATTAAATTTTATTCTCGAGCAGTTAAAAAATATTAATTTATTTTATTTTTCTAAATGACAATTACATTACTGTTTACATAAAAATAATAAATTATTATTGCTAAGAATTATCTTTTATTAACAAATCAAATCAAACAAATTTATTAACAAATCAAACCTGTATACAATCAATATTATTTTGGGTGAGGTCAGTTACCTTTCAATTCTGAGACCCAACAACAAAGTCAACAAATTTCAACTAAATTAAACTGTGTTTCAAAGAGAATTCCTCATGGGCCACACACATTTTTACTCAATAAAGCAGATTTCTGTAAAGTACATGTACTAGAATACACCTAATACAGGTTTTCATAATAACACGAGTTTCAGTTATAATAATAATTATTCATTATTTTTTTGGTATATGATTTTTTTTTTTGGGGGGGGGGGGGTATTATTAGTTATAACAGAACCATTACCATACCCCATTTTTCCTATTAAAAATCCAACACCTAAGTAAAGGTACCTCTCTATTTCCTCTTGGAGAGAAAAAAGACAATAATATTATTAATATTATGGTGACCGCCCCTGGGTCAAGGCTACAAAGGCAGAAAATTCAAATTTACCCAAGATCAGCACAAACCCAAATCTTTGTGTTCAAAGGGGAAACAGAACTGACTCTGAATTCAAGTTTTGTTTCATACACAAGAATCTTGCAACATGTTTTTCCCACATAAACATCAACATTAAACAGCCTTTAAAAACTGTGTAGAGGAGTTGATTTTAACTTGGTCATACAAACCTATCAAAAAGCCTTTAAATAGCTGCTGTTGTTACAACTTTTACCTTACTTAAATAACTTTGTTTTAACAAATGCTTTACACCTTTACCCAAAAATGGGCATATGATAATTATATGCCTACAATAAAAACATTAAAAGACCGTCATGTCTCAAAATAATTGACACTTTTTCTTTGTACCCATTAATAACAAAGTTCACTGAAGTTGCAGTTGTATAATAATTGCAAATATTTTTTTCGACTTTCTCAAAGCCCGTTTCCAGTTTCTGCTAGTTGGGTGGTGAATTGGAAAACAGACCTTGCAATTTCCGTTGCTCGCATTCGCTCGCTTTGCGAGTGTCCCATGCACTTTCAGCACTCACACAGTCGACTTTTGGCAAGTCTAATATTTTTTTTCACTTAAGGCTTCAATCAAGGTTACGAAATAATAACATAAAAACATGAAGTGGGAAAACATACTATGGACCCTATTCTGCAATGCCTTGTCCTTTTTTTGTATTTATCAACCTTGCATGCATAATTTATTTTTCCATGCAAGATCCAGTTTTCTATGATTTGACAACACAGGGTGAATGTGACCTCACCCATACATAAACAGAGGAGCCACCATTAAGGGGATAACCTTGGTCCAGGACATTTGAGTGTTGCAAAAATAGGCACGCCTCAATGGACATTACTAATACCAACATTATATGAGCCATATTGGTCAGTAACATTTGTGTCCCTTGAATGGTGGTGTCCCAAAAGAAAGGTTTCACTGCATTGTTATCTTTTTTCTTAAGGCTACAGCTTTAGAACATTATTTTACCTTAAATAAATATCTCATTTTTTCTAATAAAATAAATCTTTACACCCACAAGCACTTTAAAGTTTGTAAGGGGAAATCATGTTTACTTTACTGCAACCTCTGCCTTGCATGCAAGTCGTATACTTGACTCCTGCAAAACATATATCAGCATTTATTAGTATATAATGCAAGACTTTAAAATTACCATATATGGTGAAAACTGTACCAAGCACTAATGGGATCCTCACAGTTGTCTGCTTAAAATACATGTTTGTTTTGAAAAGTTAAGGGCTAAAGGCTGTTCGTGTCCACTTTAGCACAGGGTATCAGCTTCCAACTTTTCAGTAAACTGAATTTAAAAACTTTAGCATTCAAGGTGTTTGATCTAGAGGCATCACTTACCCAAGCATCCAACACAGAAGTAACTGAGTACATTTCAGGCATGCGCTGAAGTCGCGAAGAGAGCTGCCTCTGAACTTTCTGAAGAAATGGATTGGCATCTAGAAAGAGAAGCATGATTAAAGATCAATAATATTTCGATTATTTTTAGGCAGTTTCATGTCAAGAGTATTGTAAGGTACTGGCCAAAACTGCAGTGTTCATTGTGTCACCAGAATGAGGCAAGTGTATAGGGAACGTTCCTCGCTGTGCAAACTAGTATAATTGGGGGATTCAGATCCAATAAGAAACATACTATAATTAGAAGTCTTGCACTCTGGACTGGAATATGGGTAGTTGGATGGAACACTGATTTCTATCGGTGGAACTGCTGGCAGATTCAGATCATCTGCAATATAAATAACAATAAATTTAAAATAGAGTTGCAAACACAAATGTCAGCCAACAGGTAAATTAGTCTACTATAAGAAGTACTTTCATTGAAACCACTTTGAATTCTGCATCACAACAAAATTTCTACCTTCACTATCAGATCACATAAACTTGATAGTTTGGCTATTAAGCAGACATTAAGGCATGTGGTGTATAAAATACGATGGAGCCTCCATGCCCAACCACCTCTCCCAAGCAACAACCTCCCACCCATAAGTGACCACCTATCCAAAACACCAAATTTTCCAAGGGAAGGATTTATAGTGGGAACCTCTTGTAAATGACCACCTCTTGTAAGCGACTGTGACCACAACCAATTTTAAGGAGGACGGATTTTTCAATGTCTTTAACCTCTTCTACGCAACCACCTGATACAATGGTCTGATCTTTGTGTTCAGTGTATGTACTACACTACTCAGAGTATGTGAGAAGCATTTTTAAAAACAATGTGGATTTACATTACTGTATATTGTAACATAAAAATTGCATGCAATACATTCCCTCCAAATTAGATGTGCTGGGACTTCTCCTAATAAAAGACCTCTAGCAGTTTGACTCTCGTAAGTGACCACCTTCCATAAGCTACCACTAACTCTTTGCATTTTGGGTGGTCATTTATGGGGAGTCTCTAAACAAAGTACCCAAGTCTTGCCACACTCAAATGAAATTTAATAATGAAACTGAGTTCTACGGTAACTTGTGAGTTTGTGGATCTTGAGCTTCACTAAGTGCTCACAAACTCATTAACTGTCTTAAAGAAGGGTCTGTAAGACCACTGTATAGCTTACTTATTGAGCACTGAAGCAATGTGTTGCTTTGTACAACTCCTGTGCTAATACCAGGCTTCACTTGAAATCGGCTGCACAGTCGAGCCAGCTCGCCTTGCAGTACATGTGGTACATTACACTTCTTTGCATTGCTATCTGCCAGTTTGATCTTCTTAGCAGGTGGGGGTAAAGGGCTGAAAAAAAGGCAATCCAAGAGTAGCTTGTTACTATAAAATTCTCCATTGTTATACAAAGTACAAAATCAAATAATTATTTTTCTTGTACACGCTTTAAACCTGAAATTTCAAGAAGACTTCCCTTATAAAGATTGATCAACAAAACACAGAGCCAAGATTCTGAAAAGATATACCACTGTTTGACAGTCCATGCATGTAATACTACATTATGTAGTACTTGAAAAACCCCTTCCTTGCATTTTTATCAATGATTGTATTAACTTAAAACGTTTACAAATTCAGTAAAAGTCAATTTTGGTTTAGCTCGGGCTTCAAGTTACCAAGCGCCTGATTTACCGGTAAACTTACTGCTGTAATTCATTAGAGTAGGAATATTTTATTCTTAAACCTGAAGGAAGGGCTAGCAACCAGTTCAATTAACAGCTATGAGCTAACAGACATGTCAGCAAAACGACAAACACCACATTTTTCTGGTTTCCCTTAACCCTTTAAGCCCCAATAGTGACCAACATCAATTTTCTCCTGATAATATCCGTATATTGTCAAGAGATACGGTTATGAGAATTGACAAAATGATTACCAAAGAGAAAATGCCCTGATCTTTGAACAAATTCTTTCAACTCATTCGTTAACAAAATGTATGGAGATCAGTTTGGAGAATTTGTTTGTGAATATTGGGACTTCAAGGGTTAACAAAAGCAACACTACCAAGTAGATTTTGTTAACATAACATCACATAGCAGGTAGGTTATAAAAAGGCATTGTTATGTGCCTGCAAACTACATAGTAGCAAGCTGGCAATAGCTGAAAATAGACTGATGTTGTGTTTTATACCACTTAATAACTATTAACTTGCTGACATACGTTATAGGGGGTCCTTCCATAGCTTGCAGGAGTGGTGAGAATGTCCTTTGTAATGTATGGCTCAGCATAGGGGACTTCGCATGTCTTGAAACAGCATCATATAATGGCTTGCAGATGGCTTGGGTAAGCACTACCGTAGATGCTGTAGTTGTTGTTGAGGCTGTTGGACCTGGCTTGGTGGTCACATTGGAAACATCACCACCTGATGGTGTTGGAGGTGCTGGTGGTGTGGGGACGGATGGCTGTCAAAATGAGTACATGGCTAGATCTAAGTATTTATAAGACAAATGACCCACAACCACTAATACTTCCCTTCTCTGTGCAATTCAGAAAATTGCAAGTTTACCAATAAGTTACACAATCATCTGTCACAAACCTTCACCATAAGGTTGTAAGTGTAGGATGGGAGCCTTATTTAACAGAATTTGAGACCCCTTATCCATGTACCAAGCAAACAACCCATTGACATGCCCTAATGGCAGTGCAGCCAAAAGACCCATATGCCCCAATTTCCTTGTCACCCATCTCACTGAAACCATAGTATCTGCCAACTTTTTCTGAGTCACATGCATGAGACTTTTCTGAAAACATCCCAGCAACTTAGAAGATTTCTGATGATTTTAGTCAGACTTACAAATGTTATCGAAAATTTCTGAGGATGTTCCAATGACTTTGGAGAATTTTCGAAAGTATTTGAAAAGCAACAATTTTAACATGCTGTGATACAGTCCAACTTAAGGTGTCTTTTTGGAATACTTACAGGGAAACTGTAATCATGTGTTAAAGAGCAATTCATCCGGATTTGTGAGTAGATGTGAGAAGTTTACCTTGATAACTGAGATTGATGCCTTTAGTCTGCAAGCATGAGACTCATGCATAATGCAAGAGAGTTGACAGGCATACCATAGGGTTGAGTGGTAATACTAGTTACCCACCCGCGGTGTGAGTGTTGTGAGGTTTGTGCTGCAGGCAGGGTTTGTACACTTCTTCCCACATAAAATTCAAGGGCTTTCAAGGACCACATTTTAAAATCTCAAGGACCTTAACACACATTCCAAATAAACTATGAATATATTTTGATAATAATCAGCTTTTGCTCTTTGGGGCAACCATTTTGAAAATTCGTATGTGAGTCCATACCTGACTTTCGTTTCCTCAATGCAGATTTTATTCTGCTGGCTTCAAACCAGTATTTGCAAATTTTTTTGGAGGTTTAAAAAATGTTCCTCAATTAAATTCAAGGACTTTCAAAGACCAAAATGAATGCAGAAGAATTTCAAGTCTTTCAAACCCTTGAAAAAGGAGAAGGACTCTAAAATTCAAGGGATTTCAAGGGTTTTCAAGACACATACGAACCCTGTGCAGGGAGCACCAGAATACTAATGCACTCTTGCTTCTTGTTATTCATTAGGGCAAATTACACGTAACCATCATATATATATCTTTTCATTTTTATTAAGTGAACTATGACCATACACTTGTACATCAGGGTTGAAAGAAACAAGGGATCTAATAGCTGCAATCCAAAAAGAGCTCAATTTTGTAAAAAAAAAACCTTAAATATTTTGTAATATCCATTCACGCAACACTTACAGGTTTTAAAGTGATGAGCTTTTTCAGCACATTTCCACTGTTTTCCAATGCTTGCAATGAAAGCCTATAATAATTATTTTTGAGATAAATAGATTTAATTGCTCATAATATCAACTAACACCTTCTATTTCTGGATATCACAAACACTGAAAAATTACTAAAAGCTAAAATGTATAACAGCAGCTTCAAATCTTTAGGTTGTGGTATGCACATGTTTAGCCATTTTAGACTCAAGAAAGTCTGTGAAATGATTTGCAATAATAATCTCAAAACAACTAAACATAAACAAAAAGCTGAAATATTGTTGACAAATTGCTGTATTGGAACAAATGACTAGTCCATTACTTTGCTGGTTTCACTGTGCAACTTTTGGCTCTTTGCACGCAGTTCTGCTTAAAAACTGCACAACTGTTGGGCAGCCAAAACATATTGAGGCAAACAGTTTTCGTACAGGAAATTACGTAACCATTAATTAAAGACCATGTGGTACAATTAGACAAAGACCATCTGGTATAATGGACTTAAAATAACAGAGGAATGTAAGTGCCATGTTTTTATAAATAGAGAAATTTGTGTGACTTACAAAGTGAACAAGTCAAATAATATACCCTAACAAGGAAACATTAAAACTGTCTGCAAAGATTTGCCTTTCCAACTGTGGACTGGCAGGGAGTGAGATCAATAATTATTGTGAGCAACACTCACATACCGTTTAGATTGGTTTGTTAGGATATCATGCAGATGCTTCAGTTTGTACAATTCTCTGCTGGAGTGTTCTTAAACAACAAAGTAATAAAAATAATTTTCATATTAATTAAATTGGGATTAAATGAGACTTTTAACACCATAGAAACACCATTTAATACATCAAGAGAAACTTATGACAATAAATAGAAAATATTTTTTTCTTATTAACCCATTCGCTCCTGGAGATTTTGCCGAAAAACGCATTTTGAAGCTAGTCGAGTGGTTTTCTGGTCACTGTCATGCTAGCAAGAGCTAAAACTTACCACAAACCGGTTTACAGGTCGTACACTTGGCGGCCTTCTGATCCAGATGCAAAATATCAGCTTGCGAAGTTCGGGCATGCGCAGAAAGCAAAATTTCGACATAGTTTTTGGGTTTAAAAGTGACACAGCAGTCTTGACTTTTACTTTTCGCTTTCTCTCCTCCTTTCTTTTTTCGCTTTTCTTGCCTCATTTTTTTTTCTCTTGCTGGGCATTTAGTAGGCTTCATTTTGGTGCGAAGAGTTTTTAGGAAAGCTTTTAGGATCTTAGGATTAGGTGAAAGGAAAGGTAGGTGGGTAATGGTACAAGATTTTCATGGAGATTTTCAGGTCCTTGTCACATGGTTTTTTGCTTCTTTCTCCGGTGTCCTTGACTGAATTGTGCTCATTCTGGTATGGTTTGAAAGATCTCTTCACTCTGCACAAGTTAGCGAAGAAAGTTGTCCTTGACCGTTAAAACTGATGACGTTACAAAGGGTAGAAAGGACCTGGATCCACACGGGCGGTTACGGGCGGTTACGGGCGGTTCAGGGGCGAATGGGTTAATCCAGATTTGTCGCTCACAAGTTGTTGTGGCAAGTAATGTTATGATGACTAGTACAATTGTCACTAAAGTGGTAGCATGTTCTGGGCAAAAAAGGAAGGCCCTCCCCCATGTCTTTGCCCAGTCCTCGACTTTCATTTTCTCGCACTCATATATTCTTTTTTTGTTCGTCCCAACTTATAGCATGCAAAAGATACTGATAAAAGTTAGTCATAATTTTATACAATGTGATTAATTTTTTCAACTGCAATCTGTAAGTGTTTTTCCTAGATAATAGGGTCTTCAAGATCCAACAACACGACGGCAACGAAAACGTAAAAAAAAACAATAGAATTAATAAGCAAAACAATAACTTTGCACTCGAGCATCACACTTTTTTGTACACTTGTTTGCCGTTTCTGTACTTCTACGATGTGAAAATGCCTAATTTTGCATTTTATGGAGAACATAAATGAGCAACCATGAAATTTTATTTTTTTTCTGAACTTGGATAATTATGGTCCCTTGGAATTCAACTTTGGGAGGGTTTACCTACATTTGACAAAGTAAGTGGGTAGGAATAATCACTTCAAAGACTGAAAGAACACAAATTCAGTTTTTAAGCCATGTTCTCATTGCCATCATCTTGTTGAATCGTAAATTCCCTGATGTAGAGATGGTTAGGTTGCTGTTTTAGATGGACATAGGAACAAGGTAGAGGGAAACATAATAATTATTAAGAAACATGGAAGACAAAAACATGATGAAATGACCTAAATTGTCATTTTTTTTCTATAGAACTGCTTCACCAGATCCCAAACAAAGTTGAAAATTTATTTTCCCACCCACATGTGTACCAGAGAGATCATGGCTGAGATTTTAAGAAAAATTTCAAGGATCCCACGGGCTGTGAACCTATAAAATTCAGGGGATTCTGCATACCATTAGCACAAAAACTTCATGTATCCAGGGTGCAAAGAAAGTCAGTTTTACAGCCTGCTATTCAGGCAAGCTTTAGCTAGTAAGTACTAGCCCACAAGTCATTTAACCAAAACCCTTTTTGATTAGCAGGATTGATTACAATCCTTCTACAATTTGAATTTCCCCAAAAACAGCACTTGCCTGTCAGGTAAGTTAAGAACAAAATCACTAGCCCAATAGCAAAATCCTCTAGCCCTGGGCTATCGGACACGACTTTCTTTGCACGCTGTGTATTATGATAAAAATCTCCTTATTGAGCAAAGCCTAGGCTCGATTCCGCCCTCTCCTGGGTCTGGTCTTTGATCCTCCCTGAACAGCGGCTAGTAATCGAGCCTAAGCACAGCCCTGAAAACCAACCTTTATCTCTGTTTTCCCTGTTCAACTTGTTCATCATCCTGGCCAGTGGCTGGACATAAGGTTGTAGTTCTTGTAACTGAAATTGAGAACGTCTTTAATTACTGGCAGACTTGACTGTAACCAAGGTCAGACTGCCTGCAGTCTTTGCTTCTCAAAAAAGTTCAAAAGCAAGTAAACTCTTGATTCCAGGCAGTGATCGTATGGAAAATAAGGGGCTGTAAACCATGTCAAAAGTGGCAGTAAGGGCGATATATACTCTTGATGGATCTCAGGATAGAAACCATTGCCCTTGAGAATCTTTCTTAACAATGTCACTCCACAACATTGATTATTCCAAATCCCTATCATACTGTTTGAACACTGTTTTAGGATAACAGTGCAACAATGACAACATTCAACTGCTCGAAAAAAACTTGGATTCCAGCTTGTCCTTTGGGTAAGCAGCTCTCAAATTTTTAATTGCCCGGGGCCACTTCTTGCTCCTCTTGATTAATGACTTTATTAGAGCTTGACTTGCCTAGACCCTTGCCCATTGGTTTAGTAAGTTTTAAAAGCTACTTGCTTAGCAAGAAAATCTATTCGTCCCGGACTGCAGGAAGGGACTTTTTTGAGCCCTGAACATTAACTTAATTTTAAGACACACCTTCTCCAAATACGCCTGTTCTTCAGCAGGATTGAGTGGGCTGGCTACAGGACCAACAGACCCTGGGTTCAGCATTGAAGCTGGTGACTGGACATTTGTGGTGCTTGGCGTGGGCACTGATGCAGGGGCTGCTGGTGAAGCTGCTACACCATGCTGTACAAGAAAATTGAAAATCTTTATCATAACAAAATAGCCAGAGAAATGCTATTGCAAAATGTTATTTACAGTTTTACAGGCAGAGGACAAGTAAGGTGAGGTACCGATAAATAAGAAAAACTGTGTACTAAGTAAAATCCAAGTTTGTAATTTAGTCTGACAGTCCCTAAGTTGTCATCATAGATTGTATTATTTTAAATAATTTTACAAAAAAGTTAGTACATTGTCACACACACAAAATATGTTGAGACACTGATTTTATTTAGGCACCCTTGCAACTCTGATTACAACTCCAACTTCAACTCTACCACTAGTGAACTAGTGTAACAACCATATGTGAATGCAACCTTAATGACATCTTACCTGAGGAGAAGGTGAAGGGTGCTGCATAGCAGGAGATGGAACAAATGGAGGTGCCGGTGATGGGGCAAAAGTGGGCTGGCTTGTGTGAGCCGTGTGCTGGGCAGTGGAAGGAGTTGGTGCCCGCATGGTAGAAGTGGATGACATTGTTGCTGCTGTAGGAGAAGGAATGTGTGGCATGCGTGGAACACCATGCTTGGGTTGTTGTGCTAAAAAAAAAATTACCGAGCATTATTTCTTTGATGTGCAATGCTTGCAGAAAACTCCTCCCCAAAGAATACAAACAAAAATGTTATTCATATTCAAAGAACACTACTTTGCCCAAAACCAAAACGCTGAATGTTTTTACCAGAAACAATGCAACTTTAGTTGGCAATTTGCATGCAAAAATCTTCAGATTGTGGCCAACGGAAACAAAATAACAACAACTCTTGTAACAACAGTCAGTAGGTAATGGATAAAGTAAGAAAAAAACTTTCAGTAGCTACCAATAGTCATACTAGTTTTGACAATTGACGTGTTTAATTTGCATAATCAGTTCAAACAGTAATATGGTATGGCTGACTGTGTTAAAGTATACAATTTAAAGATATCAGAAGACATGTAGAGTGTATCTAGAACTTAAACAAACCTTGATGAACTGTTTGCTGTTGAACAGGCATTGGAGATACCACTTGTCCAGCTGACACATTAACATGGGTCTGTGATTGACTCAATTGGTGATGTGCCATTTGACCCTGTGATCCAAAACCACGAGCAGCCTGCTGCTGACCAAGTAAGGTTTGAGCCTGCATTTGTTGTTGCAAGAGATGCTGACTAAGAAGCTGTTGTTGAGTCAGTCCCGACCGGTCAAAGACTTGACCTTGACCTTGAGCTTGCGATAAGCTGGCAGGCAGTTTGACAGCCTGTTGTAGGTGTTGCATTGGCAGCTGCTGTGGGGTGTTCTGGGTGCCTCCCATGGCACCAACTCCTTGTTGCTTGGTAATAGCAGTTGGAAATTGTGCTCTCATTCCAGGCTGTGGAGTCATGTTAACTCCTTGTGGTTGTTGCTGCCCTAGAGCAGTGGGCCCTATTATTGAAAGTAACTCATCACTTTTAATAGTTACCTTCCTTAAGTGCACAAATTAGCCCCCCTTCCCCACCCCCTTTAAATAACCACTGCCCTTTAGGTTAAAATATTAATTAAGCACTTCTTCTAATTAAGCCCCCCCCCTCCCACCCCCAACTATCTTTACTGAATATAATCTTCAATGAATAAAGTAGAACATATACCATCACTAGAGTAAGAGAATGACCCATTTGAGGACATCACACAGTCAAATGGTAAAGATGCAGCTCCTCTGGCAATAACCTGAGATCAGGCCCAATTTTAGCATTTCTCATACATTCTCTCTAATCGCTACCACTAAAATTGGGCCTGACACAAACTCTCTCACGTTTGTGCTCATTACGGCCAGATTTTGGCCATAAAGCTGATTGGCTGTTAGAACAATGCCACAAGATCTGATTGGCTGTCGGAAACGCCGGAAGTTGAAAGAGCTTATTCCTCGCGTGGTTGTTTTCGTGAATGATCCGGCGGCGGCGGAGAGAAGGATCGATTTTGCCGTTGGTTTTATTGTTTTACGGTCTTATGGTAGGAAAATGTGCCTTAATATGTGCCATGGAAATTCAGAAAATTCATATGGTTGTTCATATCTTCTTAGGATTTGCTTTATTTATGAAACTAATGTGAGTGTATAGTGGAGTTGAATCCCTCTGCAAGTTGTTGACCACTAACAAGGTGCCTTTTGATTTACCAACAAACGAGTGCAAATCATCTTAAAATCTTAAATCTTAAAACTGGTTTCATTTGAAAGTTTAGCCGGGAATGACTTCTCTGAATGGGGTAGGCAAGCGGAGGCTCACTGCGAAAGAAACCTCAATCGCCAACTGTGAAGTGTTAGACGAAAAATATCACATCGCTGTTTAAGGAATTTTTGTAGGCATTATTATAAAAGCTGGTGGCTTAAGGTAACAGACTGGTTGTTTGCCTTCGCTTTTTGTAAAAAACAAACCAGGAAAACTGGTGTCCTCACTCACTGGCTGTTTGCTTTTGTTTTTAAAGATTTATGTACTGAAAATCAGAGAAAATTGCCAAGGAAAATATTAAGGAAACAGAAAAAGAAATTTCACTATTTTAAATTCGAGTGCGCCTAGCCAGAATATTAAAACTAGTAGAAAATTGTGTCCCCGTCTTTTCGAAAACTTTTCACCCTCTACGCCAACAGAAATAACCTTCGAGATCCCCCTTAATCTCTCAAGAAGTTACTAGTAAATGTGATTGTGCTGACTGTTTTATTTTTAGCTGAAAAAATTAACAGATAAAAGCTTTTGTCTGCATTTTTCTCACGCGTGAAAAATTTGCATACTAGAAAACAAGCAACGGAAGTAATTTTGGTTGGCTTATTCGGCAAATGTCACTCAATCAAAAAAGTGGGCGGCAGACGTTTCGTAGAAGGTTTGTATCAGGCTGTCTTTTCGTTTCCCCTTGGCCGCCGGAATGTAATTTTCAAAGCGAAACGAAAATAGAGCCTGATCTCAGGTTACTCTGGCAATAGTGCTTGAGTACAGTGACAAAAGTTGGTTACACCAAGACGATCATTATACCGAGACAATCACACCCCTTACAAAATCTGCCAACCACTCTCCGTCAAAAATTAAATGAGCATCCCCAGGTGCTAATTTGAACATTACAGTAGCTTAAAAGTGTTTTAGATCAACATTTTAGAAATCTATCAAGAGGAAATTCATTTTGTAACATATCAAGAGATAAAAAATAAGAACCAGCTGGCAAGGTTATCAAAAAATTTTGAAGTAGACGGCTGAGTTGTCCAGTTGTTGACCAGTCCAGGGATATTTTATTTAAAAAAACTCCATCCATAAAGAAATGCCGGCGATTTTCGCTGGCAGCTGACTACTTTTGACAACCCTGAGCTGGTGAATTAGATACTGTTGAATACAATCACTGGCCATTATGATAATGGTTCATGCAGGAATGATAATATTCCAGGGGGGCCAGGGGGGTTGGACTCCAATATAAAAGGATGGGGATGCTTGTTGCTTAATTAGAATTGAACCCCAATGATGGTACAATGCACAACCCTAAGGGGAAGAAATTTTGAATTTCTATCCAGAACACCCTAATTCCCGACTGAACCTTTCTACCAGCACATGCTGCAAAGTTTAAAGCATACAAAAGAAATGTTTGAGTGTTGCTTACTTATACCTCGAATGTCTCGAATGTAAACCAAAAGACGTGCAACATATGACAGGTAGTCAACCTGAAAAGAAAATGAAAAATTTTGTTGAGTTAATACATCTTATGACAGTTACTTGTAGACACTGTGAATCAAACTTGTGAATCTTAGCTACTAAGACAGCCGGTGTTCCATTGCCACCAAGGGACTCAATGGAAACCTTTCTGAAATTTAACAAACTCACTGAACATCTCACTCAAAGTCCCGTTCAAAATCAGCACTGTTTATGAATAATAATTATTATTACCCCATTTCCTCCTGGGAATTTTGCCGAATAATTATGCCCTTTAAAGCTATTCAAGCCATTTTCTGGTTACTGTCTGGTTAAAATGAACCAAAACTGAAAGAAAATCTTTGTTATGTATCCAGCACTTCCTGGACTTCTTTTCCACATGCTAAATATCAGCTTCCAAAGCTTGAGCATGTGCAGAAAGCAAAGTTTTGAGATTAAAAGAGACAGCAGTCTCGACTTTTACTTTTCTCTCCTCCTCCTTACGTTTTCTTGCCCCGTTTTTTGTTTAGCTGGCCATTAAGTATGCTTCAATTTGAAAGAAAAAGTTCCTGGAAAAGCTTTTAGTATCCTAAGATTAGATGGAAGGAAGTGAAGGTGGGTAGTGGAACAAGATTTCTATTGGAATTTTCTGCTCAATTTTACATGGTTTTTAGTGTTTTTCACAACACCCTTACTCAACTGAATTGTGCTCATTTCAGTATGGTTTGCAAAATCTCTTTTCCACGTAAAAGTTAAGAATCACAGCTGCCATTAACCGTTAAAAGTGAATGCATCACAGGTGGTAGAAGGGATGTGGATCGGCAAAGGTGGTTACAAGCCGTTCAGGAGCAAATTAGTTAACTAAAGGTCAGAAGTGTAAACATACAGTGTAAAAGATGATAAGCCTAAAACTCCAGAAATTAAAGTATATATATATATAGCACATTCTTTAAATTGTTTCTTAAATTTGTGTCTGGGTATTTGGTGTGGTTGGAACCTTGGTAGACGACTTTTAATAAGCTCCCATTATTTTAAGAGGTTTCACAGGTATAATATCAGGTGTAAAATAAAGCATATAAACCGTACAAGAGAATCATACAATAAAGCTTGCATTGACCACTGTCATTCGCTTTTAATACACGTACAAATATATCGTAACCTCACTTTTCTCTCTCTAATGAAAGCCATTTTACATTATAGATGTCAGAACGAAAATCAGACAAGAACTAATGAGACTTTGGCGACGTTCGTGAAACGATCAGAATCAAAGTGTATTCAACAGGATTCAAAACAATATCACAAAATCAAGGCAATATTGCAAGTAATAAAGCGTTCCTTACATAATGAAACAATTAAAGAATGTGCACAAACCTTTGTTTCCGCCCTGAGATACACTTGATTCTCCATTTCACGGGGGTTTTTCATCATCAGCTTTGGATTTCCAGACGTTTGTAACGCTTTCTCTCTGAAACGGAAATACGAAGCTAAGCACGTTGAAGAAAAAAACACATTTAAAACACCTAAATAACAGTTTGTTGACAAAGCCAGACCATAAAGGAAACTCTCTGCTCTACGAAGGCAATTTGTCTCCTGCTTATGACCAAAACATACATTTGAGAGAGAACTTTCTGACGGAATGCCATGGAGCGCCAATCGTCAGCCGTATTCGACGCCATCTTGGTATGATGTTGAGTGCAAAATGGTTTCCAGACCTCTATGTCAAAATGGGTTTGAACCAATCAAAATGATCAAAATGTACTTTGAGGATGTTGAACGCGGTTTCCGGTTAGCTTGGCATAAAACCCCCACACTTTTCGAAAGTAATAATACTCGACCAGTATCTTGTTGATTTATTTGATTGTTTGGAAATTGACAACAAAGGTCTAATAGTTTGAATTCAAGAAAATGGAGAATGCGAATTCGTGATCTCTGTTGATATGGTCTCTCTCTGTCATTTTGTGCCGGTGCGAACTTTCTGAACTTTTAAAAAAACTCATATTAGAAGGCCACACAGGGGCTGTTTTCAAAACACCAAATGTTCGTGACCTAATACAAACATTTATATTACTTGTCTCGTAACCTTAAATTCTTAAATCTTGTTCGCGTTATCTAGCTGGAAAGGAAATCTAGGGATGAGACAAACGCAGATGAGACTACCGGTCATTTAATATTGACGTCATATTGAAAAACCTTGACAAGATCTAGGATGTGGATCATTTCGACTGTTTGTTTTTAAAAATGCTCGAAAATGCCATGAAGCATCTTGCGCCGGTGTGGGGAGGTTAATACTTGTAGTTACGTTTTGTAAGCCTGCGCCTAGTAAGCCCTTGACTTGATCAGGGAGTGTCCTTCCCCACCCACGCGAGTGGCAAAAGGGTTTAGTTACTATTATGAGTGCAGTGAGCCTATGAAGAAAATATTTACCGTAAGCGACTATTTTTTAATGACTCCTCTGATGTTTTTCTTCATCGTGAATAACATTCCACGTAACAATGCAAAGAATTTGTTGGAGACCGCCAAGGTTTGAAGCATCTACGCTCTACTTCCTGGTGCCTTGTTATGAACGGAACATTTTCACCTATGCGGAAACAAGAACAGTAAAAATACTAATCCCTAGCCCGTGAGACAACTTGCAGCCCATTCGTCACTCGAAAAAAATCCCTAGTGCCAAAAAAGCCTACTCCCCTCTAGTCTAACCATCTTGTTTGTAGAGCGACACACACGGCTTCGCTGGGGTAACTCGACGAATTTTCAGGGAAGGGGCGGTCTTGGATTAAACTTGTTTCTGTGGGCACAGCATAGGCAGAATTTTTTCTGAGGTACGCAACCTTTTCCAAATCCACCCTCCCAAATTTTCTCAACGCAGGAGAACTGATTAAATTTGCGTTTCTCGTCAGCTTAGTGAGGTAATTTGCATGCAGCAGTCAAGAGCTTTTTCTGTTTACATGTCTAATTTTTGAAAATTAGACTACAAAGCAGAGTTTAGTACCTAGGAGCATAAGTAATCACGATGATGTGGAGTGATGATCATAAAGTTGATGGTAGTGGTGGTGGTGGTGGTGCTGATGATGATGATGATGATTATGATGGTGATGGTGCTGGTGCTGGTGCTGGTGGTGATGATGATGACGAAAGTTGTCCATGAAACAGTCAAGCCCATGTCCGAAACGGAAGTGGGAGACCCTGTGCTGTATTAAATATTCAACCGTTGCTAGCGCTGCTCACAAAAAGTATTCACTAGTATTCGTGATCCCCATCTTCGAACCGACTAACAGTCTTGCAGCCTTTCTCTTCGAGATTGAGTATATCTCTACTTCCAATACTAGAGCTGGTGTTGAAACGCGCCCTCCCCAGTTAAGCAATTTACTCTATTTCTCTCCCCCAACCCATCCCTAACATTTTACGGGCCTTACAGTCTTAGTGCAATAGGTTAAATGAGGCCCGTGGATCAGGATAGGTTTAGTGAGTTACTTCCTTTCATAAGCTGTTAGCTGTCAGTTGTAGTTAACTTAATACAACATTACAACATAGTCTAGGTTTTATGGGGTCCCAGTGCAGTCGCCTTTTGGCCAGTACGGTTCCTGTTTAAGCTTAATTATAAATCTGATGACCCAACGGATCCTGGTAATTATCGTTCCATTTCCACACTCACCATTTTCAACCCCACTTAGTTTCGAAAAGTTTATGTATAAAAGCGTGAAAGGATTTATTGGTGAAAACCAGGTTTTCGGTTTTCGAGAGAAATGTTCCACGCAATTCTTGACATTCTTATTAACATACAGGACAATATGGATAACTAATTGTTCTCTTGTGGAATTTTCCTTGACTTCAAGAAAGCCTTTGACACAGTCGACCACTCAGTATTACTTTATAAACTGGATTATTACGGAATTAGAGGCATAGTCAATTCTTGGTTTGCTTCCTATTTATGCAAACCGTACCTTTCCTGCTAACAGTGGCCTCTTTCCGCTGAATACCAGGGAAAAGAGGCGTCTGCTAGCAGGGAAAACCGTACCCTGTAGTGTTTCAAGGAAAAGATCTATGGCAAGTGGTATCCCACAGAGCTCAGTTTTTGGCACATTGTTTTTTAGGATGTTTTATGTAAATGACATCTATAACGCCTCCGAGAAATTTCAGTAAAATTTTTTTTATTTGTCGGTCATAGACATTGTTACTTATAACTTATTCAAAGCGTTTTATAAATTGTTGTCAC
>CALNXK010000034.1:2485000-2535000 GCA_942486035.1 Porites lobata
ATCGTAAGTCTAACACATAGAATGGATAACATATAGATCAATCTACAATATAACATAAAATTTTTGGCGATCGGAGTAAATGTCACGTGGTTATAATGCCACGCCCCTTTGAGGTCTGAGTCGAAAATCTGCTGTTGCAGGCATTTTTTCGTGAAAATCTCTCGGCGACACATAGCGCGCATTAGTGCCTTGCGCTGAACAGAGTTTCACCAAAATCGCAAAGACCCAATTCGAGAAATTCAGCGGTTTCCAAATTTAGGTCATAATTTATGCGAAAATGATAAGCAAACTTTACACGGATTATATCTAATAAACTATGAGATTCATCTCTTTATTTTGAGCATCCTTATAACAGATGGGTCCTTGCAAGTCAGCAAAACGCTTCAGGGCCTTGTAAATGCGCGCGATTTCGAGCAAAGCAAACATATAGAAATTATAGTTTTCGCTATTTGTTGACGTTTGTCAGAGTTTAAGAGTCTTTCTCACGAAAAAAGGATTTTCTTAAAAATTCGTAGTTTTTTTTCCTTCAAATTTTTTCAGGGCCACAACTGATTAACTAACTACCCGGACTCTGAATTTTATGGTCATTGAAAAACTGTGACATTATCTTCTATAAGCCCAAACTTGGGTAAATATTGAAGATTTTTAGCGTTTTGGCTGAGTTTGTGCTTTGGGAGTTGTCTATTGTGTCTAGTCTGTCATTATACAGCATTCTTGTTCAGCACGCGTGCAATGACCGCGCTTGGCTGACTTCCGAATGCTCACCGAGATATGATAATTTTGGTACAGTGAGACAGGCCATCGCGTGATACATAGAGGTTTAACTCACAATTTTTAATCAATTCTCGTGCTTCTTGTGCTTTTGCAAAAAAAATCAAGAAGTGCTACACACTAAATCTACTTACTATTAAAAAAATATAATTTTTTCATAGGTCTAATGCAAGCCAATAATTAAACCAACTCGTGACGGGAATATCTCGGTGAGCATTCGGAAGTCAGCCAAGCGTGGTCATTGCACGCGTGCTGAACAAGAATGCTGTATAATGACAGACTAGACACAATAGACAACTCCCAAAGCACAACCTCAGCCAAAACGCTAAAAATCTTCAATATTTACCCAAGTTTGGGCTTATAGAAGATAATGTCACAGTTTTTCAATGACCATAAAATTCAGAGTCCGGGTAGTTAGTTAATCAGTTGTGGCCCTGAAAAAATTTGAAGGAAAAAAAACTACGAATTTTTAAGAAAATCCTTTTTTCGTGAGAAAGACTCTTAAACTCTGACAAACGTCAACAAATAGCGAAAACTATAATTTCTATATGTTTGCTTTGCTCGAAATCGCGCGCATTTACAAGGCCCTGAAGCGTTTTGCTGACTTGCAAGGACCCATCTGTTATAAGGATGCTCAAAATAAAGAGATGAATCTCATAGTTTATTAGATATAATCCGTGTAAAGTTTGCTTATCATTTTCGCATAAATTATGACCTAAATTTGGAAACCGCTGAATTTCTCGAATTGGGTCTTTGCGATTTTGGTGAAACTCTGTTCAGCGCAAGGCACTAATGCGCGCTATGTGTAGCCGAGAGATTTTCACGAAAAAATGCCTGCAACAGCAGATTTTCCACTCAGACCTCAAAGGGGCGTGGCATTATAACCACGTGACATTTACTCCGATCGGCAAAAATTTTATGTTATATTGTAGATTGATCTATATGTTATCCATTCTATATGTTAGACTTACAATAAAAGTAAAGGTGGGGATACCAGAGAGCTTCAAAGTAGGATGGTACCCCCCCAAAAAAACTGGGTCGAGTCACCTTAATGGAGCCGAAACCAATTGCCCATGTTTCACTGATCGAATTGAATTGCACACATTTTTGGCATCCTACTGATGAACAATTACGACTTATACATATTTCAAGCAACAACATTTTGCCGTTAGACTGCGAGCAGTCTCTCTTTTTCTTCAGATTTAGTAAGGGGAGTGCACGCGCGCGAGCGTTGAGCGAGAAACGTGCCTGTCCCGTCTCGCGCCTTCAGTCACGCGCGTGGTCATTTGCGTGTCTCGGGCGTTTTGCTCGACCGACCAAGAAAAAAGAGAGACTGCTCGTAGTCTATTTTGCCGTCTGTCCTCTTGCAATCTATATATTAGGCCTTTACCATCTACTCTCCTGAACGATTTCATCTCCCTCTGGTTTCCTAGAGATTTCAGGAATACTCTGTTCATAGTGAGGGCTACTCCTCTAGTCTTCAGTTTGGTTGTTCCGCCACGGGTGTCTCATCTGAAGGAAATTTCCTTTTTCCTAAAAGAAAACAGACATCCTTTTAGCCTAAAAAAAAACCAGAAAGGTCAACATCCCTTATCCATGTTTACGTCAGACGAGCAAATTTCACCTCCAAGCCTCATACTTGGTTTGTATAAACGAAGTTATCTTTTTTGCGTCGTTGTCCGGCCAGAGGCGTCTGTAGATCGCGGATGAAGTGATCAGGCAACTGAAGAGGCTTTATCGATGGCAGCCTGACCTCTGGGCACACTCAGTTGCGTGCAAGACGGCAAGTTCGCGGGCTGGAGTACTGATGCACCTGCGTAACCTCACAGCAATCGAGGCTAAACTGCAAATATAGAAAGCCGTTGTCCTCCCCTACCTCACAGACAACGAGTAAAGTGGCCCTTTTGTAAGACGTCGAATAGTAATAACTCAGAAAGGATTAACGAAAGAGGGCTGAGGGCAGTACGTTTTACGCTTAAGGTCAAATATAAGCTCAAGCCGAAATACATTTTTATAGATTTATTCACAGTAAACAGAAATAATTATAATTTAACGGGCGCCGACTTAACTTTGCCTAGATTTAACACAATCAGATACGAGAACACTCGTTGTAGTATTGTGGTCCGTTTTCAAGGAGCAAATTATCGTCCACTATAAGGAATCGTACTACATGTAGGAAGGGTCTGTCCTCTACGTTGTTTTTATGTGCGTCATGAATCAAGTTCTTACGCAATTTGTTTGGTTTTATTGTTACTTAGTTAATTATCAAATTTAAATTTAATTCATTTTATCTTATTACTGTTGATTAACTGATTGATTGATTGCCTAGATAAATTGCAATTCAGTTGAAAAAGGGAGCAATGGTGATTAGCTATTGCGAGTAGACAGTTTTCCCAAGACCCCCTCTCCCAAAAGCATAATAGGGACCTTAAGATCCGACGACGGTGACCGCAACGAGAACGTCACAAAAGCAATAGGTTTAATAACCGAAAAAACAATTTTGCACGTGCATCACGTTATTTTGCTCATTTCTTTGCCCTCACTGCACGACTACGACGTGAAAATGCCTAATTTCACGTTGTACACAGGAAGTACTCAAGCGACTTCGAAATTTCCTCCCTCTTTCTGAATTTGAACACGGTTCTTAGGAATTCAAGGGTTTACCCACATTTGACAAAGTTAGTGACTTGGAGTAATCGCGATGAAGATTGAAAGAACGCGAATTCACTTTTTCAGCGACGTTTTCTCTGCCGTCGGCGTCCTCGGATCTTAAGGTCCGTAGTGTCAGATGACAGGCAGGAGAGCAGAACTGGACCATGTCACATTGGATTTTCGCCAAGTAGATCTGCTGGTGTTGAGGGACAAACTTTATGAAACCTAGACATTAGCCGAATTCCCACTTCTTACTTGTACTTCCACAGTGAGGCCAGCCTTGGAAAACACGGGTATCACTAAGAATATGAGCCGTTACGGAGGCTGCCATTAAACTGGCGAATTTTCTCCAAGACGTTTTGTCAGATTTGCTGCCATCTGCATTTTCAGAGACGCCTTTAATGATAATCCACTCAATGTCCCGTTTATGAGCTGCTGCGTACAGACCTAAGTGAGTAGATTGATTGTCACATAAATACAGCTCTGTCGAGAAAGGTTGTCGGGAAAAGCGCACGCGACAAGCCTGAAAGGTATTGTGGGTGGCTTTGAGTTCCTTGTTCTTCAAAGAAATTTACAAGAATGGCACGAGAGGCGATGGACTTACGTTTGCGAGTGCTAAAGGAAAGCAACAAAAGTAAGTTCGACAGCTACAGTGTCAGGAACAGTGTATTGATCATATCCAACAATACCTTTCGGGATTGTCCCGTGCATGCACATTTTTCCGAAAAACCTCTCACGAAATAGCTGTATAAAATGGAAACCCGTTAGTACGACCAGTAACGGGCTATAAGAATTTGGCCGTATTAGCGAGGTGGATGTAATAGTTGGTAGTATCATACCTCATGTCCCTACTTTTTTTTCCGTTTAAGAAACCACATTAGAAGTGAACAATATGACTTTCCACAAGCACAACCAGTTAAAACACTAATCCCGATAGTAGTGTACTATGTTGAAAATTAAGCCTCAGTTAGGGATAGCAAAGGATAGTTTGGGGATAGTCGCTTTAGGGATAGTCAATGACGTCACCTTTCTACTAAAATCTCGACCTACTGTACAAGTGAGCTCCTCCATATATAATTAAGTGGATAGTCGTTTTTTTTTCATATGGAAGAACACAATAGGAACAATAGACTTGCCTGTCCTATTCCCACCCTGATTGGATATTCTAGAATCTATTACGTTTTCGAAATAAAGGCGCGCTCTCCGTTCAGCATTTTATTCTTGCAAGTTCAATTTGCTAGGAAAATTATTTGTTTGAATTCGGTTCTTTTAAGAAAACTTTTATTCACCTTTTGAGTATCATGACTTTCGTTACCAACGTTGATGAGCTTCAAGCTCTTTTGAACGCGTGTTCCTCTACCCAAGAGTTCGCTTGTTTCACGCATCATTAGTCAGTTAATTATGTGATACAAATTGGTTCAGCTCTACAGTAAAAACCTCAAGGGAGAACCACGACTTATTATTATAAAAACAAAAAACAATTAGCTTAAGAAGGATCAATTAAAACACGCATCTTATTAATAAACACTCGGAATAAAACCAGACACGTTTCTTAAGACACAAGAAATCAACTTTATGACCCTTTATTAAAATAACTGCAAAAAGATAAGATTAAAGATTCTATTAAAATAGTCAAAGAAGGCAAGCTATCTTGTTTTTTTTTGCAGTGCGCACAATGTTTTACTTACCCCTCTCCCTTTTCATTTTTATTTCCCCCCTCCTCCACAATTTTATTATATTCCCTCCTCAATTTTTTATTCCCTCCTCCTCATTTATTCTATATATTTTTCCATCCAAATACATCGACCCCTTATCAACCCTGCATCGACCCTACATCGACCCTAGACTCAACTTTTTTCAACACAGCTTCGTGAAACTATATACAATCACCACTTTTTTCCACCGCCACACCACCACATTTCTATTGTTTCCCTCCACCACCACCACATTTCTATTGTTTCCCTCCACCACCACCACAAGTCTATTGTTTCCCTCCACCACCACCACATTTCTATTGTTTCCCTCCACCACCACCACATTTCTATTGTTTCCCTCCACCACCACCACATTTCTATTGTTTCCCTCCACCACCACCACAAGTCTATTGTTTCCCTCCACCACCACCACATTTCTATTGTTTCCCTCCACCACCACCACAAGTCTATTGTTTCCCTCCATCACCACCACATTTCTATTGTTTCCCTCCACCACCACCACAAGTCTATTGTTTCGCTCCACCACCACCACATTTCTATTGTTTCCCTCCACCACCACCACAAGTCTATTGTTTCCCTCCACCACCACCACAAGTCTATTGTTTCCCTCCATCACCACCACATTTCTATTGTTTCCCTCCACCACCACCACATTTCTATTGTTTCCCTCCACCACCACCACAAGTCTATTGTTTCCCTCCATCACCACCACATTTCTATTGTTTCCCTCCACCACCACCACATTTCTATTGTTTCCCTCCATCACCACTGTAATGTTCTTTATCTGATAGCACGATGGATCTGGATAAAACAGCTTAGTAAACAGGATCCAAGTTTTTTATTCCAACATGGCTGACCCAGGTGGTCATGCGCACGCTTACACTCATACAAAATACCGCTGATCATTACAACTTTCCCCTAACAAAAACGAAAAGAAAACAAACAAGACGCTACGGAGCGTACACTTCGGCGTCGTGGTTGTGGAACTAATCAATTGTAAATGCGGAGGAATAGTAAGAAATCAAATATAGTGAGAGTAAGGTGTTAATTTGTGAAATTATGGGATTTGTCAGGATATTCTGAAAAGAGCAACATCCAAGAGACCTACTTGCCAAAAACTAGCATTTCGGGACAAATTGTCTCCGAGATATTAGCCCAGTTATGCTCTGATGACTCCATACAAATCCTTCTAAAAAAACAATTCTCTATTTTCCTTAGTCACATCAGGCTTCAAAAACAGCATAGCAGTCTCATGTACTGATTAACCCATTCGCTCCTGGAGATTTTCCCGAAAAACGCGTTTTGAAGCTAGTCGAGTGGTTTTCTGGTCACTGTCGTGCTATAAAGAGCTAAAACTTACCACAAACCGGTTTACAGGTCGTACACTTGGCGGCCTTCTGATCCAGATGCAAAATATCAGCTTGCGAAGTTCGGGCATGCGCAAAAAGTGACACAGCAGTCTTGACTTTTACTTTTCGCTTTCTCTCCTCCCTTCTTTTTTCGCTTTTCTTGCCTCATTTTTTTTTTCTCTTGCTGGGCATTTAGTAGGCTTCATTTTGGTGGGAAGAGTTTTTAGGAAAGCTTTTAGGATCTTAGGATTAGGTGAAAGGAAAGGTAGGTGGGTAATGGAACAAGATTTTCATGAGGATTTTCAGGTCCTTGTCACGTGGTTTTTTGCTTCTTTCTCCGGTGTCCTTGACTGAATTGTGCTCATTCTGGTATGGTTTGAAAGATCTCTTCACTCTGCACAAGTTAGCGAAGAAAGTTGTCCTTGACCGTTAAAACTGATGACGTCACAAAGGGTAGAAAGGACCTGGATCCGCACGGGCGGTTACGGGCGGTTCAGGGGCGAATGGGTTAAAGATATGTAAGGCGTGGGTAAGGAGTCAATTACGTTGAGCATGGAATTGGCTAAAACTCAAAGTCACGAGTTCGAATGTTGTGAGGATAATTATTCACTGACTATCAGCACGCAGGGATGTCGGATTCACACAAGGAAGTTTAACACCAAAGGAACATAGCCTTTACAGAGCTTTAAAACACAGCATCCACCAACACAAACTTGACTTGAACTTTGAGTAAAACTAAACAGCCTCTACCAATAATAACAAACTCTGACTTGAACTTCAGATATCTTACGGCTTCCGCGAACTTGTAAACACAATACCTGAAAATCGACCTTCGTCACACTTGACTAAACACAGCAGTCCAGCTCGTGGGAAAAAACTTAGTTCTTCAAAAGAACTCGCTTGGAACTTGTATACCGTTTGACATAAGGTTCTAGAAAATACTTAACAGCAGGCGAATAGTAGTAGCTTTTCGACATATTTTATGATTTCAGTAACTGATGCAAATCTGCTGACTCATGCTGAAATGTAAACATGCCCTAATTAATTATTCATGGTAATCCAAAAACGTAGAGAACGTTCGAGAAAGTCACGCAACGCATGAAAGCAATTTTACTACGTAACACTCAACAAAGACAAAATGTCTTTGTGCAGCATTTTGTAACTTTAAATTCATCATAAAACAGTTCGAAAGGAGGGCTCACTCGTGAAATGTTTTTCAACACTCGAAGAAAAATTTCGTGTCTCTGCGCGGCCGCGAAATATCCTCTATTTATTCCTCGAGTAACTAAAGACTAAACTCGAAGTGATCTCAAGATATCACGAAGTAGTCCGGTCTCATTTCGTGAAATAGTTGAAACAAGTCGAAAAGTCACGAACTTGCACGCCCAATCTTGTCCCGAAACTAGTGCATCATTTCATAACCATTTTTCATATGCCAACCTACCTTGGGTCGCAGTAGCGCAATTGGTTAATCCCTCAACTTAGAGTCTCCTCTGATCTGACGGGTCACACAGGTGAGTCGGTTCAAACCCCAGGAAAGCCAAAATAATAATTCTTTCTTCCTCGAAAAAGTTAAAGAATAAATCAAAGAAATCGGAGTGATCTCGAGATATCTCGAATTAATTCGGCTCTCACTTCGTGAAGTAGCCGAATAAAACCGAAAACCTACAGACTTTGCATGCCCAATCTTGTCAAAAAATTGTAACTTTGATACATTCCTGAGCGTCGCGAAACCTTTACTTCGCGCTCCGCCGAAGTAATAAACAAAAAGGATAAGTACACCTTGATACCAAGATTGGTAATACGGTCTAATGTCAAAAGGACAACAATTTCATGTAAAGTTCAAAATGTTTCCTCTAATTTCAACTTGTGAGAAATTTGCAAACTGTGACTAACAGAACCTTCGAAACAATGTTTATCAACCTTCCATATCAATGATGAGTTCAGTGTCACATAACATAATCCTTGAAACGCAAAGGCCTTCTCACAGTTCTTCCACTTGCTGTCTTGAGAGGCTCTGAGATTTCCTCCTCGGATGAATACATTTCCCCTTGCTCTTGGGATGTCGAAATGGGCTCTTCAACAGATGGGATTGCTTGATTGGCTGCTTCCTTTGAGGTTGAATGCTCATTTGCTCTCACGGTTGGAGACTAAGGATGAGGTGAGATGTCTGTTGCTGATAGACCACTTTCTGGTGATTTTATTAATGCTCTTCTATTTCTGCGGTATTCTCTACCTTCATCAGTTCGAATCCTATAGGATCTTGGTGTTTCTGCGTGTTCTGTTACAACGCCTGGTTTCCAATGGCTCCCCATCTGTACTCTGATCCGGTCACCTTTCTCTAATGTGGGAAGATGTTTGGCATGCTGATCAAAATAGTGGTTTTGTTTTTCCTGTTTGAGCCTCAGTTTCTCCATAACTTGTGTGGATTAAGGACTTTAGGCTGCAACTGTGCGTTGGTAGTGGGAATGATTGATCTTAATCGCCGGCTAATAAGCAGTTGCGCTGGTGAACCAATATCATCTATTGGTGTGTTCCTGTACTCAAGTAGTGCCAAATAAGGATCCCTGCGATCTTGTTTTGCTTTGGTTAGTAGATTTTTCACTGTTTGTACTTCTTTCTCAACAAGACCATTTCCTTGGGGGTACAGTGGACTGACAGTAGTGTGTTTGAATTCCCAGTGTTTAGCAAACAGTGAAAAGTCCTTTGAGGAGTACTGGGGACCATTGTCACTGATTACTTCGGATGGTATTCCATGTCTGGCAAATATAGATTTAGTGTAGGTGATGACTGTGGTGCTTTTGGTGTCTGGTAGTTTGGCTATTTCGAAATATCTGGAGTGATAGTCAACAACTATCAGGTATTCAGATTTGTCCCAGTTGAACAAGTCTGTGGCGACCATTTCCCAGGGCTTGCGCGGTAAGCGAGAAGGGATCATTGGCTCTTTCGTGTTTTGCCGTTGATGCTCTAAGCAGGTGGTGCACCTTGATATCATGTCGCTGATTTGAGAATTCATTCCTGGCCAGTATAGGACATCTCTTGCTCGTCGTTTGGACTTTTCGATCCCCATGTGGCCTTGATGTATCCTTTGTAGCATTTCTTTTCTCATAGATGACGGGACTAGTATTCTGTCGTTTTTGAGAATAACACCCTCGACTTCAGAGAGCTCATCTCTTACATTCCAGTAGACTTGAATACTTGCTGGTGTGCAAGATTTTGTTTCTGGCCATCCTGACTTGATCGCATCCTTCAGTTCTTTCAATGATGGGTCATTAGCTGTGGCTTCTTTAATTTCTTCTAGTTTGGGCTTCGAGACTGGTAGGTTAGAAGTTAGCAAATGGACATGTAGTACAATTTCTTCTTCCATGCTGCCATATGCTGTTTCAGGCAGTGGTGCTCTAGAGAGCATAGCCGGAAGCACTAACTCCTTTCCTGGCTTGTATTCCAAAGTGTAGTCATACTTCTGCATTCTAAGCAGGATTCTTTGTAGTCTTGGTGGTGCTGATGCTAGTGCCTTTTTAACGATGGCCTCAAGTGGCTTGTGATCTGACTCGATGGTAACTTTCTTTCCATAGATGTATTGGTGGAAACGTTCTAAGCTGAACTGAACAGCTAAGAGTTCCTTCTCAATTTGAGCGTATCTTGATTCTGCGTCAGTGAGGGATCTTGACGCATAGGCAACAGGACGTTCTTCTTGTAGCAGCACCCCTCCTAGGCCGGTTGGGCAGGCATCACAGCTGATCGTAACAGGCTTTTGTACATCAAAGAATTTCAGGACTGGCCCTCCATCTTTAGTTAGGATGCTTTTAATTTCATGAAGTGCTTTTTCTTGTTCACGTGCCCACTGAAACTCAATGTCCTTTCGTAGTAGAACTCTGATAGGTTCAGTGACAGCTGCCAGATTTGGGATGAACTTGCCCAAGTAATTGACTGTTCCAAGGAGTCTTTCTACTCCTTTCTTGTCAGTTGGTGCAGGCATGTCATTGATGGCACGCACCTTTTCATCATCAGGTTTGATTCCTTCTTGTGTGAGTTTGTGACCAATGTAGGTGACTTCTTTGACTTTAAAGACGCACTTTTCTTTGTTCAGTGTTAGGTTGATCTTCTCACATCGTTCCAGGACAGCGTGTACACGATGGTCGTGTTTAACTTCTGTTTCTGCATGCACTATTATGTCATCGATGTCGGTTTCAACTCCTTCCAGGTCGCCAAAATGTCGACTCATCCGCTTTTGGAAAACTTCCTGAGCAGATGTGATTCCGAATGGAGTGACCTGATAGCAGTACCGCCCGAAAGGTGTGTTGAAGGTGGTTAGAAGTTGACTTTCTTCATCAAGAGGTATCTGCCAGTATCCTCGGTTTGCATCAAGCTTAGTGAACCATTTTGCATTTGCCATGCATGTAGCGATGTCTTCGATGGTGGGAAGCTGAAAGTGTTCCCGCTTTATTGCTTTATTGAGGTGCCTTGGATCTAAACAAATCCGCAGACTACCATTAGGCTTTTCAACAATGGCCATAGAATTGACCCAATCTGTGGGTTCTTCTATCTTGCGAACAACTCCTCTCCTTTCCATGTCATCCAGTTCTTCTTTCACTCTGTCGCGAAGAGCTGCTGGGACCGTTCTAGGTGGGTTTACGACAGGTGTCACAGTAGGGTCTACTTCAATGTGGTAAGGTTTCTCCAAGCGTCCCAACCCAGTGAATACCTGCGTGTATTTCTGCAGTACTTCTTCTTTCAGTTCTTCAGACAACTTCGTAACCTCTTCACTTTTGTCTGGTTCAGTTTGCTTTTCTTCTGTCTTGGCCACCATAACTACTTTTATTAGACCCAGATCTTGGGATGCTGTGAGCCCCAATAATCCTGGTTGATTTGTCTCCACTATGTGGAATGTCAGCTCATGTTCTACATCTGTTTTAGATTTCACTGGTAGTGTAGCTGTGCCAAGTACAGTTAGCTTATCTTCAGAGTAACTGACTAGATTATGTGTGCAGGCATTTATCTGTGGATTGCTTCCAACTATCTTCTTTAGGTCTTTGAACGGCATGAGGTTAACTTGAGAACCCGTGTCAATTTTGAGTTTTGTGATATGTTCTTTCACTGGCAACATCACATAGCACTCCTCATTCTGGATCCGAACTTCAGTAGTGACAGCTGCTACAAATAGGGTTGAGTCAGGAATATTTCCTACTTGTTGCTCTACACCCAGTTCATGGACTTTTTTCCGTGATGTGCATACACTCTGGAAGTGATTTCGTCTCTGACAATAGTTACATGTTTTGCCATATGCAGGACACTCCCTTGCGCCATGTCTTGTTCCACAGTTCCCGCAATTGAACTTCTTGCTTGGGGGTCTTTTTTCCTCATTATCTGAAGGTGTTTTCTTGTCGGTTGACTTGTTCTTCTCCCTTCCAATTCCATGCACTGATGAGTCGTCCAGTTCTTTCATTTGCATATCCGTAGCTTCTGCAGATCGTACCACATCTAATGCTTTCTGAAGTGTGAGGTCTGGCACCCTGAGTAATCTTTCTCTTGTTTTTGTGTTGTTTACACCAAGTACAATTCGGTCCTTGATGAGAGAGTTCTTCAATGTTCCAAATTCACATGTTTCACAAAGCTTTCTTAATATTGTTACGTACTGGTCGATGCTTTCGCCGCTTTCTTGGGCTCTTGAGAAGAATTTGTATCTCTCGTAGCTGACAGTTTTCTTGGGTTCACAGTGTTCCTCAAATTTCAACAGCACCTTTTCGATTTTTTTGTCATCGCCTTCTTCGTCCCAAGTTAGAGTGTTAAAAACATCAATAGCATCGTTGCCAATAACTGTTAGAAGTGTTGCTACTCTGGTTGCACTATCCTTCGAACTTATTCCCGTCGCAATTTCGTAATTTGTATATTTCTGTTTGAACTTCTTCCAATTGGCTGATATGTTTCCTCCACTCAAGTCGAGAGCTTCTGGAGGTGGAAGACCTAAATGCATCGCCATTTCAGGTGTATTTTCTTCGTCTTCAACTGGTTGCTGTATTTCCTCTGTGTTTTCTTCGTCTTCAACTTGTAAATGCTGTACTTCTGCAGTGTTTTCTTCCCCCGCGGGCGTGATAGGAATCGACTGATCCTGTGACATGAATTACGATCGCCGATGTTGATTGCTCTGAAATACGGCCTGTATTTTATTCAAATCTTCGCCATATCGATGGCTGAGGTTCTTGTTCGTACTTTACTTCTGACACCATGTAATGTTCTTTATCTGATAGCACGATGGATCTGGATAAAACAGCTTAGTAAACAGGATCCAAGTTTTTTATTCCAACATGGCTGACCCAGGTGGTCATGCGCACGCTTACACTCATACAAAATACCGCTGATCATTACAACCACCACATTTCTATTGTTTCCCTCCACCACCACCACAAGTCTATTGTTTCCCTCCATCACCACCACATTTCTATTGTTTCCTTCCACCACCACCACAAGTCTATTGTTTCCCTCCATCACCACCACATTTCTATTGTTTCCCTCCACCACCACCACATTTCTATTGTTTCCCTCCACCACCACCACAAGTCTATTGTTTCCCTCCATCACCACCACATTTCTATTGTTTCCCTCCACCACGACCACATTTCTATTGTTTCCCTCCACCACCACCACAAGTCTATTGTTTCCCTCCATCACCACCACATTTGTATTGTTTCCCCCCACCACCACCACATTTCTATTGTTTCCCTCCACCACCACCACAAGTCTATTGTTTCCCTCCGTCACCACCACATTTCTATTGTTTCCCTCCACCACCACCACATTTCTATTGTTTCCCTCCACCACCACCACAAGTCTATTGTTTCCCTCCATCACCACCACATTTCTATTGTTTCCCTCCACCACCACCACATTTCTATTGTTTACCTCCACCACCACCACATTTCTATTGTTTCCCTCCACCACCACCACAAGTCTATTGTTTCCCTCCACCACCACCACATTTCTATTGTTTCCCTCCACCACCACCACAAGTCTATTGTTTCCCTCCATCACCACCACATTTCTATTGTTTCCCTCCACCACCACCACAAGTCTATTTTTTCCCTCCATCACCACCACAAGTCTATTGTTTCCCTCCACCACCACCACATTTCTATTGTTTTCTCTCCACCACCACCACATTTCTATAGTTTCCTTAAAAGACAGGCCAGATTCAGGCCAAAAAGGACAACCTCAGGCCAAAATAGCCAAAATCAGGCCAAAAAGGCCAAACTCAAATAACCTGTCTGCTAGAAAAATAATAGAAAGGTGGTGATGGTGGTGATGGTAGTGGTGGGTCGATGTAGGGTCAATGTAGGGTCGATATGGGGTCAATGTGGGGTCGATGTAGGGTCGATACGGGGTCGATGTAGGGTCGATGTATTTGTGGAGGGAAAATATATAGAATAGACGAGGAGGTGGAGGGAAAATAATAAAATTGTGGAGGAGTGTATTCAGGAATGAGGAGGAGGTGGACAAAGATTAAAATTGTGGAGGAGGGAATTCAAGAATGAGGAGGGAAAATATTAAAATTGAGGTCGAGGGAATAAAAAAATTCAGGAGGGAAAATGATAAAATTGTGGAGGAAGAAACGAAAAAAATTGAGGACGGAAAATAATAAAATTGTGGAGGAGGAGGAAAATAAAAATGAAAAGGGAGAGGGGTAAGTAAAACATTGTGCGCACTGCAAAAAAAACAAGATAGCTTGCCTTCTTTGACTATTTTAATAGAATCTTTAATCTTATCTTTTTGCAATTATTTTAATAAAGGGTCATAAAGTTGATTTCTGGTGTCTTAAGAAACGTGTCTGGTTTTATTGCGAGTGTTTATTGATAAGTTGCGTGTTTTAATTGATCCTTCTTAAGCTAATTGATTTTTTTTGTGTGTTTATCATAATAAGTCAAGGTTCTCCCTTGAGGTTTTTACGTAGAGCTGAACCAATTTGTATGCAAATATGGGCTTGTTAACTCGCATAATTAACTGACTAACGATGCGTGAAACAAGCGAACTCTTGGGTAGACGAACACGTGTTCAAGAAAGCTTGAAGCTCATCAACGTTGGTAATCAAAGCCATGATACTCAAAAAGTGAATAAAGGTTTTCTTAAAAGAGCCGAACTCAAACAAATAATTTTCCTAGCAAATCGAACTTGCAAGAATAAAATGCTGAACGGAGAGCGCGCCTTTATTTTGAAAACATAATAGGTTCTAGAGTATCCAATCAGGGTGGGAATAGGAGGGGCAAGTCTATTGTTCCTATTGTGTTCTTCCATATGAAAAGAAACGACTATCCACTTAATTATATATGGAGGAACCTACTTGTACAATAGTTCGAGATTTTAGTAGAAAGGTGACGTCATTGACTATCCCTAAAGCGACTATCCCCAAACTATCGTTAGCTATGCCTAAATGAGGCTTAATTCTCAACATAGTACATTACCCCCGTTATTATATGATGAAAGCTTTTTTTTCATCGCGGTATACGCATGAACGGATTCGTTTATAATTTGTTTCGCGACAGTTGCTTTTTTATTGATCGCGACGTTTCAACCGTGTTCTGTTGGTCTTCATCAGCTGTGTACATCGAGGTTGCTAGTGATTGGTGCATCACGAACCTCACTTCCGTTTGGTGGGTTTTGATCATAAGCATTGTTAGCATTGTGAAGCTGTTACCTCAGCTGTCTACTGTGGTACCGATCAGTGGCTGCGTTGTCTGATTGTGGATATACAGGCTTCCGGAATCTTAACTCCACTGTCTCTGTCCTCACAACTATCCACACGAATAATTCAAAAGAGACAGTGGAATTGAGGCCCTTATCAATCTTGTCAATATTCCTCAAGTTTATTTTTCTCGGAACAAATCAGAAAGGCCGCATAAATCAGGTAACTGTATCACAGGGTTCCACTTAGGCTCAATTTCCGCCGCTGTCGGGTCCGATTTTTTTCCTTCTCGAGAAGAAAGTTTTCTTTGTGGGAAAGGTGCTGGCTCATATCCCCAGCAGCGGCTGGTAATCAAGCGTACAGTCATCGTCAAAAGTGTAGGGAAGGCTACTTCTTTTTACCTTTTCGCCTTCTTTCCCCTGCCCTCACTAAAAACTAGCTCGCTAAGAAAATCGAAGAAGTAATGTCACACTCTTACCTTCCCCTTCCATTTCGACAGCAAGGGCCTCTGGAAATCGCCTGCGAAGTGCTATGCACTGTTCACTGTCTTCAATTATCTCTGGTGCGCTCAGAAACGCCCCACGATGCATTTTCACCTCGTCCTGCTCTTTGGGATTCTTTAAAGGTGCACTCCATCCATCACTAGCATTTAGTATCAACTTTGAAAGACGGGATTTCAAAGGAACTCTACCAGTTTCTTTAATTCCACCCGCCGCAGCTTTGGAAGGAGAATATGTTATTAACTTCTCTGAAACTACCACGTCTCCAGGTTTGACTTTGGTGAAGTCTAAGCCACTACAGAAACCCACAGAAAACACAGCTTTGGGCCCTAAGAGTTCGATAGCGTCCATTGCAGAAACTGAAGAACCTCCTGGTGTGATGGAACCCCTGTGACATCTCATTACAGCAGTTCTCAGTTTCAGTTGACCTTCTCCCGTATTTCCGAGGTACACATAGCCAAGTTTAACGCCGCCGTATAGTCGCCTGAAAGAGGGGTTCAGAAATGAAAGACAGCCTAGGAATTCACAGTCCTCCACCGTAAGCAACAGGACGTCGATTGGAAGTTGGCCCTCATCTAAACGTTCCGACTTTCCTGGAAGATCCTCATTCTTCAGCAAAGTAACAGCAACCTCGGGTGGGCAACCTGCATTAGCTATTGCGAAAAAAGATAAAGCACATTCAATCGTTTACTACCGTGCAACTAAACAAAAGTGTTACATGGAAAAAGTCAATCGGGCATGAAAAAACTAAACTACAACAAACAAAGGCCATTAGTTTGTAGTCCCGCTATTGCCCTGGAACTATCTTCTAAAGAAAGAAAAAGAGTTATTCTGTTGATTGAAGGTGTCCAAATTTCTCCGTGCGGCTTTGTTTGTGAACGCGAGGAGAGTTGATGTTAACGAATTTCAGGTTGAAAAGAAGGCTAGTTTGAGAATCCGACCACGAAAGCTAATATTCTTACTTGTCCGGAAAACAAAAGGCTTTTTGTGAGAATAATTTAGGGCCTGTTTACATGGAGTGGGGGACCCCGGTCTAGTGGGGTTGGTTTCTTTTGTTTTCACGCTCTGGGGGACACAAAACAAAAGAAACCTACCCCACTAGACCGGGGTCCCCCACTCCATGTAAACAGGGTCTTAGATCAGATTACTTGTCTCCATAAAAGAAGAACTCTTTTAGGGACTCAACGCTCGATATTTCCTGACCGTCGCTCTTAACGGGAATAAAAAAAGGAATTAAGAATATCATTTGACAATTTCAGATCATCGACAAGAAGATACAAGGAGTGAGGAGACATGTGGCTCAGTCGGATGTCACTTTAAACTCGTGGGAAGACAACATCTGTTGTTTCTGTCGTTTCAGTTCGCAAAAACAGGCCAGGATTTTTTACGGGGAGGTGCAAGCCAACAACAACAACCCTTATTTGTACTCACTTTTGCCCAGAAATAAATTACGACAAGGAAAATATCAAAAGTAAAAATTAGAGTACTGGCTCCCTGGAATAACCATGGGGGCTAGCAGAGCCCGACGAAGAGACGGACCACTCGAGGCCGGGGGTGGGGGAGGATTAGGTTGTGTGAGACTGCATTTTGAGCGTTTCGAAAAACTGGTTATTTCCAATCTTTTAATCTTCAAAAGTTTTTTTTTAAACAGAGTACTTTACTTTACCAGTTTTTAGAATGGCAATGCGGAATGTCACTATTTAAAAGAAAGTTGTAAATCCGTATTATTCGTTAGGTCTGATGCATAATCTTTGCATCATAAACTTTCAATAGTGTGCCCAGCTCATGCTTCCTCGGGTTTATTTTAGAAACGGATCCATCAAAAATTTCTTTAAGATCAATGTATGTTAGGTAGTGGATGTGTATAAGAGGCAGTGAAGAGAGCCCCTCTTGTGCCGCGAATACTACTCTTTGGCCACAGAAAACAGCGGATATTTTAAGCTATCCTAAAGACATGCAAAGGGCCAACCAAAAAATAACCTGAGATCAGGTCCAATTTGAGCGGTTCTCATACATTCTCTCTAACGGTTACCGCTAAAATTGGGGCTCTCTTTTCGTTTCGCCATGCCCGCCGGAATGTTATTTACAAAGCGAAACGAAAATAGAGCCTGATCTCAGGTTAACCTAAAAAGAAACAACGCATAGATCCACACCTTCTAATTGGCAGGAGCCCATTTGTGGCTCCCGTATTTTAATTTCAGATCCTTAATAAGGCCTGATAAAGGCCAACATTAAGCCAGTCAGAACGATTGTACTGGTCTCGCCACAAAATAAAACAAAGTTAATAGTAAAGTTGCTCCTTGGCCAAATGTCACAATAACCACAAATGGAGAAATAACAACATCATCGCGCTCCAGTCCTTGCATTATTCTAATTTACATGAAAGGGGTTGGAGTTGGCTGATGCAAGCAACACTGTCGAGGGAGTGGCAGTGCTACAAGAGTAGGGTAGCTTTAATGGGAGCTTCTATGTCCTCCAAGCAATGCAAAAGAGCTGGTTCCAGCATGTCAAAACTATACTAGGGAACCTTACTGTGAAAAAAGTAATTCAGAACCAGTTCGCGGGAAACTTTGGCAACAAACGCTTGAGGTTATTTAGCTACTTTTGAAAAAAAGGAGAGGAAAACTAACAACTAACAACTAACAGCCGTTTTTAGTGTCGTCACGCAACGCTCCTCCCCTAAGTGGGGAGGAGCGCTGCGTGACGACACTAAAAACGGCTGTGTAGCAGACTAACTTAACCGCTGAGGTATTTTTTTTCAATGAGTTTGTGGGCCTCTAGTAAGAACGCTTGTGCGTTAACTGAGCAGTTTGTTCTAAAACTGTAAAGTCTTCACCTTTCATCAGTCCTTTCTGATCTTTTCTGGAGCTAAGCCAAGCGCGACATGTCTCAGGGTCCAAAGTGCACTTCCCAGATCTGGAGGTCTGCTGTGATTGCTCTACAATTTTTCCGCTGAAATCAGCAGACGTTTTTGGGGCAGGAGCGCGTGACGAACCCCTAAGAATGTCTGCATGGCAGGCTACGGTTAAAGTTGTGTCATTGCTTGGATGGTTTTTGGCTTTCGGAGCGACGCGGTAAATTCGCTCCACGCTGCATGTACACGATGCAAACATCAACAACAACAAACTTCAAAGCCTTTCCTTGATACTTGCAGAAGACCACGAATAATCGATATTTGACCTTTTTTTGGCTACGAAGCAAGCGAACCAACGCTTGTAGCCCTTATGGCCATCGTCTAACAAATTAATAAAACCAGAGGTCGATATAGCGGCAAACCAAGAAATTTTTACCTCTTGCTCCTTTTGAAGCATTTAATCGTTTCAATCATTTTTAATTGAACCAAGCAATTATTTTTGTCCCGAGATATCTCGAAGTAATTCCGGTCTCACTTCTTGAAATAGCCGAAACAATCTGAAAAGTCATGAACTTGGTTGCCCAATCATGTCCCAAACTGGTGCACAATTTTATAGCTATTTTTCACATTACAAACTACTTTGGGTCGCAATGGCGCAATCGGTTAATCCCTTAACTAAGAGTCTGACCTGACTGAACGGGTCGCAGGTTCAAACCCCGGGCAAGCCAAAAATAATAACTAGTTATAGCTATCGCCAAGTGCCAACGAGCGAAGAATTTACCTATGCGCGCGCGCTGTTCAATTTGTTTAGAAATGTCACGAATTAGCGTAATTTACGAAAAATAGTTTGAACTCAATTCGATTGCATAAGCGAAAATTACCTTGAAAATAGTGAACTACACTGCTTCACTTCATAAAGAATTTGAAATCCCGACTTTACATAGCAGATTTTTCGAGATATCAAAGTTCGTGTTTTTGTCCAAAGTTCCGCACAGGTCATTAAGCGTAAAATTTAAAGCCCCATTTACACGGCGGAAAATTTTTGGCGCGGCTTGGATGAAAGTGGTACGCGTACCAAAAAATAGTACTGATTACTCATTTACACGTTCTTTTTTCTACCGTGCTAAACGATGTGAAATTATGATTTGGTACGGGTAAAAGGCTCAACATCTCGGCCAGCGTACTCGATTCTTGCCTAGTGCGCATGCTGCTTCCTCTGTAAAAACATGGCGGACGAAAAGTTCTTAGAATTCCCACAGCTGCATGTAGTCTACGCACAAGGAACAAATGGGTGGTCATTGAATACTGGTGCGGTTATTGAATTATTGTGTGGTTATTGAACACACTGAACTAACGAAATAGTATTTGCCACTTAGTTAATGCTACACATTTATATTAAAAAAATCCTAACGTATTTGTGGCTATTTCCCCCGCAGCTGCATGTTGTCCACGCTCATCAATGAACTAACGTGTGGTCATTAAACCACTGTCATGTTTATTGAACTTTTGGTTTATATCTTGAACTAACGAAAAAGCTCATCTGTACATGCTGTCCCACATTGGTATTGACCAAAGGCATGAAGGCTCATCAGAGAAAAGTTAGCTCGGCACGGCTAATCGTTTACACTGCACACTTTATCTGAGCTGGGCTAGATTTTCAGGATCGCGTACCAGTTTTATCCGTGCTCGGACTACCTCTCGACATGGTCCGAGTACGGGTGAAATTTTGGTCCGGCACGGATGGGGCAAAGTCGTTTACACGACTAAATCTATCCGTGCCGAACCAATTTTTGTGGTACGCGTACTTTTTTCATCCGAGCCGTGCCAAAGATTTTCGGCCGTGTAAATGGGGCTTTAGTGGTCTTATAAGCGAATTTAGAATCCTTGAAAAATCATGTTAAAGTCTGCGAACATTCAACGTACAGGCCCCATTTGTTCAAAAGGTGGATAGCACTATCCACCATATAAATCTCTATCCACTGAATAGTGCAATTGGTTTCCCTAATACTTATCCACTGGATAGAGATTTACCGATGGATAGCGCTATCCAACGTTTGAACAATCGGGGCCAGATTTACATTTGGTCTCTTTTTAAAGCTTAGGAAGTCTACTTTTCAGGAAGAAAAGATTTATGGTGCACCGATGATGCCTTCCGAATTATTTTGCCTCAATGACACAATATATTTTGCACCGTTATTATCTTTTCTATAAAAAATTCCAGCGGGCAAATGCGACAGCTATACGCGCATGATGCAAATGAATCCAACCGACGACTGGTTGAAGACGGGATGAGTACGGGACTCACAAACACGGAAACGGCTCGTGGACTCTCTGTTCGGTATCACCTGTTCGCTCAAAAACAATGCATTCTCGGTTCTGCATTACGTCATAAAAGCTACCTTGCACTTGCCTTAGAACTTTCGCGCACGGCTTTAATAGGCTGCTCGTTGGCAATTACTTCTTCGTCGAATAAATTGAAGAAGAAATAAAAAACCTCGAAGTGATCTCGACATATCTCGAACTAATTTCACTCCCTCTAAGTCAAATAGCCGACTCGAAGCGAAAACTCACGGACTTTTTCTGCCCAATGTTGTCCGAAAAAAGCAACTTTGGGACATGCCTGAGCGTCGCAAATCCTTTACTTGGCGCTCAGCCCAAGTAATAAGTAGTCGAAATCTAAAAATATTTACAGTGCGACCAGAAAAACCGTCAACACTTGAAATATTCCAGGAAATATTCCAGATTATTGAGTGGTTGCTGAGCACGTAAACAAGAAAAATGCTCTTCTACACTCACTTGCTGCTCTTGCTGCAGCCTTAAGTGTTGTGGCTTTCTATTGTTACCTTTAATAATGACGCAAAGCCACCGCCAAAGTGAATTTTGCGCGAATATGATGTATCACGAATCCGACCCTGGCTAGGCGGGTTACCCCACCTTAAAAAGTTTACGTGGCAAAATTTGACCCCAGCTGAGAGGGTAACCCGGTCTGGCAGACCGGGCTACCCGCCTTGGCAGGTCACCCCACCTATCATGTAAACGTGATCAAATTAAAATGACAGATTATATGGACAGGCGGGTTACCCCACCTAAGCGGGTTACCTCACCTACCTGAGGTCCCACAACTCCGTGTAAACAGGCCCTAATTAAGGTTCTTGCTTGCGATTTAGTTTTCTCACGCATGATTGGCTTTTTCCTTGCAACAAAATAACATTCCAGAAATATCTCTGGTGTACACGGTTTTCCCGGTTTGACTGTAACACATACGGAAAAACTTGTGAAGCATGTAGGGAAACATCTGGGACACATTCATTAAAAAAAAGACATAGCGGGGCAAAACAGTTTGGGCCCTTTAGGGACTGGTCAGAATGTATGGGGCGGGGGGGGGGCGGGTGGGCGGGAGCATTTGGAAACGTGGTGGACAAAAAACACATGGCCCACCCCCTCCCTTCGGCACAAAAATGACTGACCCACCCCTAAAGCAAGGTTGGAAATTGCATGACCCACCCCCTGGTTAAAACAAGGATGTTTGGTTTCCTCTTACTAATCCAATAAAACCTTGTTCTGTGCTTGACAAAATTCGTTGATACACTGCTACAACCAATACCAAAATCACAGAAATCATACCTTTCACTGAAAAGACAAATGTGAAAAACCGAACATTTCTTGTTTCGATGGACGTTGAGTCTTGACACAAATATACAGCAAAACGAAGGTATATTGAAATTGTCTGTCACAAAGCATATCAAAATTTCTACAAAGACAACCCATTCCTACACATTACTTGCCGGAAATGCTTAGATTAATCCTCAAAAAAAAATTCTTCCATTTCAATGGAAAGCATTACCTACAAAACCATGAACTGCAATGAGCACAACGACAGCAGTTTTGATTCCTTTGCCAATATTTTCATGAAATGTATTGAAACAACAACTCTAAGCAAAACTGTCTTTAGATCAACAGTTTGGAAATGCTACATACACGATATCTTTTCCCTATGGGACATGAGTAAACCAGACATCGAAGAATTCATTGAACAAGCAAACTTACATCACCGAACTATTGAATTCACGGCCCAAACATTTGACATTGAGACTGCGTTTTTAGCCACGATTGTATATAAAGGCACAAGATTCAAGGAAAAATCTCTTCTTGATGCAAAGACACAGTTTAAACAAACGGAAACCTTCTTGCACACACATTTCACCTCGTGTCACCCTCCAAATGTTAAAAAAGGATTTGTCAAAGGAGAAGCCTTGAGAATCTTACGAAAAAACTTCTCAGAAACATCCTTTGACGAAAATAATTCAAATTTTAAAAAAAACGCTTGATGGACGGAGGCTACCCCAATCTTTGATAGAAAACCTACTATCAGAAATAAAATTCACAAAAGGGAGTCTAAACTCCTAAAACCAAACAACAAGGAGGAAAAAGAAATATTGCCATTCGTGACACAATACCAGCCCTCAGTGTCTACTATAAAGGAAGCTTGAATGAAAAAATGGAATCTTGTACAAAACCAACTATAACTTCAATAAATTTGTAAAGAACCACAAATCATTTCCTTACAAAAGAAGTAAAATCATTAAAGGACATGCTCGTGAGAGCCAAAAAAAAAAAAAGGGTAACAGAGGGTTCCACGGCCGCATAGATGTGCGGCCTGTCACCCTTTGTATTTTCTCGCACAATATGTTTGTGAGTATTTTAGCAATAATTCCAACTGTCTGTGTTTTATATAACAAGTTTAGTCAACTGTCTCGTTAGTAGTTAGTGCCTATCTATGTAATAAAATAGGGTGACCCACCCCCTAAGGGTAGCTGAAAATTGCACGACCCACCCCTTGCACAAGGCTCAAAAACTCATGACCCACCCCCTCTCTGTTCCGGCCCACCCCCTATACTTTTTGACCAGTCCCTTAATCCGCATGGAACAGTATGTGGGTGATCGAGCAGTAAGCAAATGGTTTAGTCAAGACAGGAAAAAAAGCAGTCACCTCCACAGAGATGCGCCATTTCATGAACAATCAGCTCCTATTGAAAACAGACAAAGTAAAAAAAAAACATTAATAAAAATGAGAAGACGCGAAATTCAGGAATCATCAAAAATGGTTCTTGCATTTTTAAAGTTCCAGAAATCAAATGTAAATTTTTCAAAAGAAGCAAAATAAGTTCGTACATAAAGGATATTACACAGTGGCGAGAAGATATGAATTTTATGTTCGAGTGGCAAGAACAATATGTCACGAGTGAGCCTCGCTCACTCGTGAGATATTGTTCTTGCCACGAGAACATAAAATTCCTATCGTCGAGCCAACGTGTAATGTTCTTTTTATTATATGGAGAAACCAATTCAACAAAAGCAAAAAGCGAGAATCGTGACGTCATTGAATGATACGACACTCACAAAGGTGACATACAGAAAATACGCCACTCGGGTCCCGGATGAAGTGGCGTATGGAATCTACGAGTGATTTAGTTCCCAGTAAAAGACTCTCCTCCATATAATAAAAGAGCCATAAATGGGCTCTTGGTTCATAATATCGGGAGTTTCAAAGCATCGAGTATGCAAAAATCGGGATTCCATTGTGGGTGAAAAACCAACCCATTACCAGTACAAAACTTACCAAAAATAAGTACAAACATTTTTCAAAGCATAAAATAAAATCACATACAACGAAAATATCAATCCACGATACAATCTATTGATCTTCTTATAAGCACCTTGTCTTCACACTGAACAGTATTTTCAGCATGTACAAAAACAATGTTAACCTTGTTTTCAACTTCAATAGGGGAATTAAAGGGCTGCATAATTAAAGAAAACTATGCACTCATGACGTTTACCTCGAAAGATTGATATAACAAGAAAATGATCAAGTCATTTATTCACTCCTCATCTAATTTTGTGAAACAAAACAGCTTAATAACTGTTTACATCAAGAAAAGAGTCCACTAAGCTACTTACTTGATTTAAAATCACTTAATTAATTGAGTTTTAAGTAAAATTTGCTTCCAACCAACTAACCTGCTTCCTCAGGGAGCGAAACCAGGAAGTAAATCCTTCCACTGGAACAATTTCTTGTTTAGCCAAAGCAGTCTTCCTACAAATTCGAGCTTGCTCATCTTGCAAATCGGCCTCTGTCCAGAAGTGAAGAGACTCTTCTTCTTTGCAACCTTTACAATAGTACTTGCCTGATCGTTGCTCACAACAAACTGGGCAGATTACACTAAATTCGTATTCTATGGCTTTCAGCCAAACCCACTCTTCACGCAAACTTTGAAGCACTGTTATTAACCGGTCAAACACGAGATCACAAATGGCCACATCTGGATTGTCCCTTGAAGCGGAAACTGGATCTCCGTAAACGACAACCTGGAGAGAGGAGGAATGGCAGCACAGTATTACTGAGTATCCTTTAGAGCCCACAGGAAACCTGACAAAGGTCTGGTACATATCCTCATACAATGGTCCGTACTGCATATGGATGCACCATTCGAGAAACTTCACTACAAGTCGTTGAAACAATCCAAGGGGTACTGGGACATATTCTTGACCGGATGTTCCTTTGAACCGAATGAAAAGATGAGGAACTGTGGCGAGTAAAAGCAGCTCGTTTGTTTTATCATCTGGAGGAGACATCAACATGGATGGAACAAGATACTGCTTCTCGTGGCCAACTGAAGGCATGGGACACAACAGGCAAAATTTCTCCATGATCTCAATGAGGATCTCTTTGGTCTCGCTGACAATGAAGGGCTGCCAAGCAACCTGTATAAGTTTCTCTTCCAGGACACCTTTGTCTTGAAGCTTTTTCCACAATTCTTTACAATTCTGTACGTCATCTGACTTACGCTCATAGCGTTTGACGGTGATCACTTTCCTAAACAGATCAATTAACCACTGGGGGTCTAAGATGACCATGTCTTTTAACTTTGGGGTGTCATCAAAATGTATCAAAATTCTATGGTCATGTAGGAAGTTCAAGCATGTTTCAAACTGCTGCTCGTCGTTAATCCCACATACATCACGTGCTATTTTCCTAGCTTCATCAAGGAGGATAAAACGTTGACCTGTCTCACTTTTGAACTTGAGCGCCTCTTCAAACTTTAACCACTTGATCGGAATCTTGATCTGCATGTGTGGAAGCTGCTTTGCAATTTCAAGGAATTTTTTCTTTAAATCCAGGACATCTTTGCACTCAACCCCACTGCCGGACTTGGTGTTGTCCACCAAAAAATACGTCTTGACCAAATGCTTACCATACGGCTTTGCCTCTAGAGAACCATATACTTTGTCACCTATGTCCTCGGGTGACTCGCCAGCAATATCAGTGTGGGTGCAGACTAAGATAACCGGAGGTAGCTTCTCTGGCAATTTTTCAGAGCTTGTGGGCTCTGAATGGCCGATAGTTTTGCTTTCCAAAGCGGAGACGGAGGACAACCAAACGTGAAGATAATCTTGATTGGTCTTCCTGCAGTCACTGTCTAACGTCCGCTTAAAAACACCTTGCTTTTCAATGGGATCGGCTATGCCATCTGGATCTTTGCTGAGATCATAGACCAACACGTAAATTGCTTTTCCAGTGAGAAATATTGGGTGAATTGCATAGTAAACCGATTGTCCACCAAAATCCCAGAGAGTGAAATAAATTTTAACTTTACCTTCCTTATTGGCTTTGTCAACTGTTTTCTTAAAACAAGCTGCGATTTCTTCTGGAACGTCTTCGAAACGTTTTTCATCGCTAGACTCTTCGTCAATCTCAGACAGCGTTTCTGACCGCTTTCCAGTCGGCTCAGCAATGTTCTCTTCCGATTGTGCTAGAGTGTCTTCTAGTTTTGGACTGTTTTGAGAAACAATGTTTCGGTCACTCTTTTTTAACGATGGTTCTTTCTTAGAGATTTTCTCAATTTGATCCACCATACATTTTGCTGTTCTATTATGGTAAGAAACTGCAGATTCGCCATCTTCCTCCCCTTTTGTCTCCTCTGAACTTATAGTCTCATTTGTCACACTAAAGTAAGAAGGATCACGTTCAATTCCATCAGTGACTGCCTCTTTGTCATTGAACTTTTCTCTTTTTAAAGACTTCTTTAAACTGGTCTTTCCAGATCGTGCTTGTCCAATTAACATGATTGGCACCCTCATGACAGGGGTTTCTCCCTCCTGAATAGCCTTGTTATAAGCTATGACAGCCAAGGAACCTCTGGCAGAAATTTCAGCAGGGACTAAAGAAAACACATACAAAAAATTGTATTAAGCATTGGTTAAATCTTCTCAAAATACCATTTGTTTAAACCAGTCTAAAAGCAGAGTTCTTGCAAAATACTAACCATTGGTGCTGTAGTCCTTCATGGCACCAACTCCTTGATGCTTGGTAATAGCAGGTGTTGGAAATTGTGGTCTCATTCCAGGCTGTGGAGTCATGTTAACTGCTTGTGATTGTTGCTGCCCTGGAGCAGTGGGCCCTATTATTGAAAGTAACTCATCACTTTTAATAGTTACATGTACCTTCCTTAAGTGCACAAATTAGTCCCCCTTCCCCACCCCCTTTAAATAAGCACTGCCCTTTAGGTTAAAATATTAATTAAGCACTTCTTTTAATTACATCCCCCCCCCAACCCCCAACCATCTTTACTGAATATAATCTTCAATGAATAAAGTACAACATATACAATCACGAGAGAATGACCCATTTGAGGACAACACACAGTCAAATGGTAAAGATGCAGCTCCTCTGGCAATAGTGCTTGAGTACAGTGACAGAACTTGGTTACACCAAGACAATTATTATACCAAGACAATCACACACAAACTCACTACAATATTAATTTGAGTCCTTACTGAAAGGTGCATTCAGGTTTTCCTGTTTCTGTCACTGTTTTTGGAAAATGAAATAGGTGTCACCCTTACAAAATCTGCCAACCACTCTCCGTCAAAAATTAAATGAGCGTCCCCAGGTGCTAATTGGAACATTTACAGTAGCTTAAAAGTGTTTTAAATCAAAATTTTAGAAATCTATCAAGAGGAAATTCATTTTGTAACATATCAAGAAATAAAATATAAGAACCAGCTGGCAGGGTTGCCAGAAAATTTTGAAGTAGACAGCTGAGTTGTCTAAGTAAGTGGCCAGTCCAGGGATATTTTATTTAAAAAACTCCATCCATAAAGAAATGCCAAGCAGAGTAGCTGGCTGACACTAACCAAGTAGGAGGTGATTTTCGCCGGCAGCGGACTACTTTTGACAACCCTGAGCTGGTGAATTAGATACGGTTGGATACAATCAATGACCATTAGATAATGGTTCATGCAGTAAGGATAATATTCCAGAGGGGGTTGGACTCCAATATAAAAGGATGGGGATGCTCGTTGATTAATTAGAATTGAACCCCAATGATGGCGCAATGCACAACCCTAAGGGGAAAAAATTTTGAATTTCTATCCAGAACACCCTAATTCCCAACTGAACCTTTCTACCAGCACATGCTGCAAAGTTTAAAGCATACAAAAGAAATGTTTGAGTGTTGCTTACTTATATATGTATCTCGAATGTAAACCAAAAGATGTCCAACATATGTCAGGTACTCAACCTGAAAGGAAAATGAAAAATTTTGTTGAGTTAATTCATCTTGTGACAGTTATTTGTAGACGCTGTGAAAACACTTGTGAAAAACTTGTGAATCTTAGCTACTATGACAGCCAGTGTTCCATTGCCAACAAGGGACTCAATGGAAACCTTTCTGAAATTTAGCAAACTCACTGAGCATTTCGCTCAAAGTCTCGTTCAAAATCAGCACTGTTTACGAATAATTATTATTACCCCATTTGCTCCTGGGAATTTTGCTGAATAATGCCCTTTAAAGCAATTCAAGCCATTTTCTGGTTACTGTCTGGCTAAAATGAACCAAGACTGAAAGAAAATCTTTGTTATGTATCCAGCACTTCCTGGGCTTCTTTTCCACATGCTAAATATCAGCTTCCAAAGCTTGAGCATGTGCAGAAAGCAGAGTTTTGAGATTAAAAGAGACAGCAGTCTCAACTTTTACTTTTCTCTTCTCCTCCTTACGTTTTCTTGCCCCGTTTTTTCTTTAGCTGGCCATTAAGTATGCTTCAATTTGAAAGGAAAAGTTCTTGGAAAAGCTTTTAGGATCCTAAGATTAGATGGAAGGAAGTGAAGGTGGGTAGTGGAACAAGATTTCCACTGGAATTTTCTGCTCAATTTTACATTGTTTTTAGTGTTTTTCACAGCACCCTTACTTAACTGAATTGTGCTCATTCCAGTATGGTTGGAAATATCTCTTTTCCTTGTAAAAGTTAGGTGTCACAGCTGCCATTAACTGTTAAAAGTGATTACATCACAGGTGGTTTGAGGGATGTGGATCAGCAAAGGTGGTTACAAGCCGTTCAGGGGCAAATTAGTTAACTAAAGGTCAGAAGTGTAACATACAGTGTAAAAGATGATAAGCCCAAAATTCCACAAATTAATTTATCTATATATCTGACCGGATTTATGAAAACATGGCTTCAGTGAGTGTCTAAAGGTCCTATGCTAAGTGTGTCCTTGGTACCAAGACTTTGACCCTCCCCACCCAGGACAATGGGTGACTGTCTGCACCTCCCACGGAGCTCTGCAGTTATCATGATAATCATTCTCAGCAGAGACCTCATTCAGCTGGCTAGGGCAAATTAAGACCAAGTTACTCGCCAGTCAAAGTCTCCACTGAACACTGCTGCTTACTGAAGGGGTTGTGTCAAAACAGCCCCCTCCCTACCCCACTAGTTTTGACCCCCAGGCCTGATCCACCCACCCACTGTTAGGGCAGTCTCTGGGCTATCCAGCTTTACTGACCAAGATGTCAAGCTGCCTACTTTTATGGACACCGGGTTGGCCTGGATCTGGGCTGCGCCCAGCGCCAGGTGAAAACCTAGTGGCCACGTCTTAACGAAATTTGTAGCACATTCTTCAAATTGTTTCTTTAATTTGTGTCTGTGTACTTAAAGCTTATTCGTATTCATTTGAAAATGCTGCAAGTATTGGTGTGGTTGGAACCTTGGTAGACGACTTTTAATAGGCTCCCATTATTTCAATAGGTTTCACAGGTATAATATCAGGTGTAAAATCAGGCATATAAACCATACAAGAGAGTCATACAATAAAGCTTGCATGACCACTGTTATTCGCTTTTAATACACGTACAAATATATCGCAACCTCACTTTTCTCTCTCTAATGAAAGCCATTTACATTACAGATGTCAGAACGAAAATCAAAAAAGAACTAATGAGACTCTGGCGACGTTCGTGAAACGATCAGAATCAAAGTGTATTCAACTGGATTCAAGACAATATCACAAATCAAGGCAATATTGCAAGTAATAAAGCGTTCCTTACATAACTAAATAATTAAAGAATGTGTACAAACCTCTGTTTTCGCCATGAGATACACTTGATTCTCCATTTCACTGGGGTTCATATTTGAATTGCCAGACATTTCTACCGCTTCCTCTCTGAAACGGAAATACGAAGCTAAGCACGTTAAAGAAAAAAACACATTTACAGCAGCTAAATAACAGTTTGTTGACAAAGCCAGACGATAGAGGAAACTCTCTGCTCTACGAAGGCAATTTGTCTCCTGCTTATGACCAAAACATACATTTGATAGAGATTTTTTTGACGGAATGCCATGGAGCGCCAATCATCTGCCGACGCCATCTTGGCTTCAGGGCATTGGTGCACCCGATTCACTCAAAGGGTACTGGGTGTCACCCCTAAAAATGATACCCAAATTACCGGGTATCACCCGCCATAGTACGTACTATAGTACGACTGAGAAAGCGATGTACCGGATGGTACAGGATGTTGGATAAAACGTGTTGTAATTACACGTTTATCGGTCTTATTATAAAATCTGTTGCAGCACGCTGTCACTGAGGTTATATTTTAACGCGCAAAGCAGTATTTAATGGGCCGGTAAGTTGTGAAAGCCTTTATTTTGTTCATTATTTTTGCCTTCGTTGTTTACCTATCCTTTCTGGTGTTGTTGACCGTAGTTACTAAAACATGGAATGATCTAAAACCACCAAAAATCACCTAAAACCATCCACAACCACCTAAAACCACGGTGGGGCTGTGTATAAAAGTGGGACGGGGACAAGGGGACGGGGACATCGGGACGCGTGTGTGGGGACTTGGGGACGCGAGACGAGGGACTTGGGGAAGTCCAGTATGGGACGCGGGGACGTGTGGGACGGGGACGTGTGGGACGGGGACGAGGGGACGTCAAATGCAGGGACGCAGGGGATGCGGGATGTGAATGATTATTGCAAGAGTAGGAAGTAAATGCGATATCAGTCACTTTCCTCGTGAATATATCTTGGTGAAGGCAACCCACCCTGCCCTCCTTAGGGTTCCTCCATGCCTGTTTACGAAGCGAAGACTCGGAGAAGACCCCCTGCAATGAAGAAAGTGAAACCGTTGTCCTCGTCTTCTTGCTGATGGAATATTGGAGCCCAAAGCAGGGTAGGGTGGGTTGCGGTCGCCAAAATTTATGTAGAATAAGAGCATTCGACTCCAAATAAATAAATAATTAAGTGTCATACGCGAGCTTCGAACCACGAAGGGCTAGCTCCGAAATCCATCGCCCGTACCACTAATCCACAGGGGATTCAACTATTGTAGCAATATTTATTTTGTTCTATATATATTTTTAGTGGCAAACCTAACAGCAAATGCTCCATGCTTGCTAATAGTACTTAAAGATGATGATGATGATGATGATGATGAAACCTTTATTTAAGTGTCATAAAATTCTAGTACATTACAGTACTAATTGGGGACACTAAAACAAAGCTAATTAAAATAAAGTAAAATTATTATAATTAAGACTTAAGAATCTAAAATTCCTAAAAAATATATACAATTTATATCAACTGTTGATTTCCACTGACGCGTTTATGGCTATATGCACGTAAACGCAAGTAAATTTTAATCACGTAAATAAGATAAAGGCAAGATATAAATTGTTGAGATTAAACGTGAAGTTGAGCGAGATTTTACTTTTACGCTTACGTGCGACCTTTCAAACATTGCCTCTGTTTTATGTGCGAACGTAAATTTTACGCACGTAGGCAAGGAAAAATTACGCGACATTGGAAATCAACCCTAACCCTAATCACCATAGTCAGTGCGCTTACTCTTAGTATATAGAAATATTTTGTGTAAACATCAAAAGGTGTCCAATGTGGTTTTGGAAGATGGAATCTAATGTTGACATAAACAACACATTTTCACGAAGAGAGACATATCGCATTTACCTCCGACTTTTGCGATAATCATTAACATCCCGGGTCCCCTGCGTCCCAGTTTTTGACGTCCCCGCGTCCCCGCGTCCCATAGTTGACGTCCCCAAGGCCCAAGTCCCTCGTCTCGCGTCCACAAGTCCCAAGTCCCCACACACGCGTCCCGATGTCCCCGTCCCCTTGTCCCCGTCCCACTTTTATATACAGCCTAAAACCACCTACAACCACCTCAAAAAATTCAACAACCACCTACAACCATCTACAACCACCTCAAAAACATCTACAACCACTTGCAAACAATCTAAAACCATCTAAAACAAGGTATAAATGTCTGAAATAAGGCGAGACGACAACATGTCACGAACATGAAATACGAGAATCGAACAAAACACCCACTTCCCCCTAAAATCTTACTCTCCCTGGTCCCTTGTATCATCAACCATTGGCTTAAGTCACGAAATGAAATGTGAGATCATGCTAAGTATATTAAAAGACTTAAAGAACTTTACAAAATGAACTATCAAGTCATAAAAAATAATAAAATAAAATAACAAACTCGTATAGTAGTCGAAAGACTGACTTGATTTGGCTTTTTCTACCCTGGGTACCAGTGAGACGTTTTGGTTCACGTTTCATTTGTTTACGCAATGGCACAAGGTAGGGTTTCTCTCTCTCTCGGAGTCTGCTTCACTGCTGTTTTGTTCTGAGGTGGCGGATTACATTCTTAAGAACAAGTTAATTTTTTTAGCATCTCATCCGCCAAACATGTTTGTACATTCCAAGTGACTCCTTTAGATGAACCCTAGCAGGGCGGATAAAGGTAGGGCGGTGAAACGAGCGCGTCCGAGCAAAAAGGTGTGATGCAGTGGACTGGGACTATGTTTAGAAATGTGGCTTGTCTTCGACTTCGGTCGGGGCTTGCGATGTGGTTTGTACATAAGACACTGCCGCTGTCACTGAATTATGGCGCCTTGATTTGTTTTCTTGCACTTCTTCCTCGTTCCTTTGTGCTGATACGCTGTCTCCGAGAGGCAAATGTTGCTATTTTTTGCGGGAGGTTTAGTTGGAGTAGACAAACATCTCTTTCAAAGGGTTTCTTTTATTACTTCCATGACTCTACCACTGAATTATATTTTCGTTCTGCTACTCGCCAATGTCGATGTTATTCCAAAACAAAAACAACTAAGTACTGTCTAAAGCACAAAGGAAAATCTCATCCATGTCATCCATGGCAAAACTAAAAGACAGCAGATCGTGTTTCATAACTAGATGACGTATATTTTATAAATGCGTGCAGCTCGTGCAAGGTGAAATTATGCTAATTTCAATCACCATCATCCTTCTTTTTAATTTTGAAAAAACTTCTCATACGTCTTTCTGTTTCTTCGAAACTTCAAAATTAGTTTCCCCTCAGTTTTTACTGTTTACCTTGTTTTGTTTTAGAGAGAAAAACGGAGAAAAAACCTTACAACTAACCTCAATAAATTTTGTTTACATTCGGTTGCCGGATTTGCAACGCATTGCGCGAATCGCCATGTCGCGTTGCAAACGAGAAGCAAAGTTTGAAGAAGTACAACGCCACTATATCAATATATATCAATCTAATTTTTTGTTATGTTATATAAAATTTATCCCCCTTTAACATATTTAAAAATTGAGGTTAAGAAGTGTTAAGCTTTTACAAACGAAACGGTGAAAGACGATTAGGTGATATTTAGTGGAAGGAGGAGGTATTCAACACTTTCAAATTAAACTCAAATTTTGGCATTATACGACCAACAAGTTTGACCTATAGACGTACAGTCACAAACATATGAAACTGTTTATTGATATTGTTATGAAACGAATTTATCTATTTAACATTGTAGCCTGAAATTACAGAAAGAAAATAGGATTTCCGGTTTGCAAAAAGGAAAATTTCGCCGGCCTTCAAGCGCACCGGAAGCGCGGAAAGAGCGCTCGTGCCAGTCCTACTCCGCATCACACATTAAATGAAGAGCGGAGCGCTCGTTTCACCGCCCAACCTTTATCCGCCCTGAACCCTAGTGTCTTTCACTCCCGTTTCCTGTGTCATCACGGAAGGCTAAACGGAGACTAGTAGGTGTAATTATTGTTAAAAATGTTATTTAAAAAAATCTATAATGCAATGGATTCAGAAGAAAACAAGTAAAGACGAGCCGAAATTAATAAAAATGGGTTGAAAAATTTTAATTGTGAATGATTGTATTTAAAGTAATTTAGCTGGATTTTTATATACCTTTATTATGTTTTGGAACCCAAGTTTCACCCCGGGCCTCTTCTTGGGAGTGATGGGATATGTGCGCTTCTTATTTTCGCTTTGCTCGTTGTAAATATGTCACCACTATACTATCTGAGTGCCTGGCACAGGCTAGAGTAGCTGGAACTTTACGAGCTAAAACGGAACGAAAAATTTGGATCACATATTCGGGTCTTCCCTCCCCGCCAAGGGACGTTACTGGTAAGAACGTTTTGATTCATTTTGCTGAAAAGAATGATCAAATATCATTATATAATGTTTTCTAATTCTTGCAACTGTAAACGGGTTAATAGCTGTATAAAATCAGGCTCTACAAGTGAGACACGTTCACACTAGACTAAAGGATTCTGCGGGACTACATACATTTGTGTGAAACTATTTCAGACATTTATACCCTGTTTTAGATGGTTTTAGATTGTTTGCGAGTGGTTGTAGATGTTTTTGAGGTGGTTGTAGATGGTTGTAGGTGGTTGTTGAATTTTTTGAGGTGGTTTTAGGTGGTTGTAGATGGTTTTAGGTGGTTTTAGGTCGTTCCATGTTTTAGTAACTTAACGTGTTGTTGACACTTCAACAGACCAGTTCGTTTGGTTGCAGGCGGACACTGCGGTAAGCAGGAGAAGAACCGGTTGTGGGGGGAGGGTGATTTCTGGTCATCAAAAATTTTTTTTTTGAAATATCTGATAAAGAGATTAACTTTCTGGATACAAAGGCGAGAGATTTCACAACCAAGGAATCCTTGACATCCGCACACATTTTAAACCTACAGAGACTTTTCATTTCTCTTCCTGTAACCCTCACGGGGTCAGAAAAGGTCTCATAAAGGGCGAAGCCCTTAGACTTCTGAGAACTAACTCCTCAGCTAAATCCTTCTATGAGAACATCTACAACTTCAAAAAACGCCTTCGCGCTAGAGGTTACCCTCACAATCTCATAGAAAAATTCACCTCTGAGGTTAAATTTACCGAACGGAAGTCAGCTTTAAAAAAAGAACAATCAACAATGAAGTGCGAAAGAAAATTCTGCCTTTCGTTACCACGTAGCACCCTGCTTTGCCGAACCTTAAAAACATTTTAATGAGCAAATGGCACTTAATTCAAGATCAACCACTACTGAGAGAAATATACAACGAGCCTCCCATCATTTCATATAAAAGAGCAAAATCGCTGGGAGATATCCTCGTTAGAGCAAAACTATAAGGTCACGTATCACACTATCACGAGCTTATGAGTCGTGTTTGGCCACTGAACACCTAGCAAGGGAAGAGAATGGTTGCAGTTTTGCTGTGATTTTGTAAAAACGGCTTGGAAACTAAAATTTGATAGCATTTTGTTTTGAATAAGGGTATGGGCATGATTTTCAGTTGAACATGCTTAGCGAGCGTAAAAATCGCATCCAGTCTGAGGATTAATGAGAGAGGGAAAATTTTATATATTTAGGCATGACAAAATTCAAGGGAACATTGGTACTTAGAAACAACATCTCATAGGCATGGAAAAAATGGGTTCATGCCCTCGCAGCCCAAAATTGACCCAGCTAAACTTAGTTCCCAGATCTCTCGCCGGGTTGATAATTCATTCCCAGTTTTTGCTCCTCTGGTTTGTCATGCCGGGCATGCAGATCGTGAAGCCAGTTGGTTTGGCATGCCCGGCATGCCAGGCAAGAAATTCGCATGCCCAGCGAGACTGATTTTGATGTTCGCTACAGCATCATATCCTGAGAATCACATATAATCGCCAAATATATCTTAGGGAGCTTGAAATGACAGGTTTCATGCCTGGCAATAAATGCTGATTATAACAAAAAAAAAAAAAGTCATGTTTGTCACAATGTGTGTCACGGGATCGACTGGCAAAACCGAAGACAGAAGCCTGGATTTATAAATAAAAAGCACAACAAAACAACATTATTCATGCATAAAATAGAATACTTAACTTGCAATCAAAGATTAATCCTTTTATTTCAAACCGATACTGACATTTCTGGGTCCATATTTAAATTTGATCCCGGAAAAGCGTCTTAAACAATAAGATAACAAATCTTCTCAGTATAAACTTATTCATGCTTAAGTTTTATCGCGTCGGAATGTTTCCTGGTCAACAGCATAAAAGACTGGTGAAAATTAAACTTACCAGGTCGTTCAAGTCAGTACGAGAGTACGACGTTAATACTGCAAAGACGTTCTGATCTGGTGAATTTGGACTGCCTTCTCAGAGAGATTTTGCTTAGTTTTTCAGTGCGCTTCTTGTCGGCTATGCGAATCTCGCAAACTGTTTAGTCCTTGCTGACGATAGTCCTTTGAGCAACGTCATCTGCGTCATCCGAAGATACCCCCCGAGCACGCACGAAATCGGCCGAATTTCCGCAGAAGTGTTTTCGGATGACGATGAATCTAGTTTGTTGTAGCGTGGCAGTTGTGGCGTCACGATGTCGTCATGTCTCTTCGCATTTGTTTGTCTTTTTTTTCTGCGGTGCATGGTTGAGATGTTGGTGAAAGCTGGACAAGAAATGGATTCTGCGAGAGACTGTAAGTACAAATTTAGTATTAATTTGGTAAAGAAAAAGCCTGAATATCGAACAAATCCCGTGAATTAGTCTTTTGGCATTCAGTTTATCTTACTGTTGAGCATGACTAAGAACTCCGGCATAAGTGTCATAAGTGGTTGTCAACTCGTTCACTTCGGATTGTTTCTGATTGTATGTCTTCTAATCTTCTTCTGCTGCTAAGAAGACTAGAGAAAACCTCAAAAATAAAGAAACCAAAGCTAAAAAAGTCAGATCTAATTTTATAGCTCGAGTATAATTATTTTTGGCACCTACGGTCATATTTTTTCACTGTACTGGTAAAGTTACTTATTTTTGCTGCATAGTTTGACTGTTGTTCGAAAGACAATCAAACGGATATTACAATCACTTTTGGAGACAAAATAAAATATCCGTAAATCAAATGCCAAAATCAGATTTGGATTTCGCTTTATAAAAATGAACATGCTGCAGGTGTCAATGCAAAGTTGTAAACAACTCAGTATAAGCAGTCTGTGAATGTGCGTTTAGGTCCACAAAACTAATTTTTCTTTTGGACATCTCATCCAAGCAAAGACTTAAGGCTTACATTGCTTGTCTACGAGTGTACTACAAAATGCTTTGCTACAGTAAGCCTCTGAGAGGCGATTCTGGTAAATTTATAGGACGCTAAAATGCAAATAATTCTAAGCTTAAACAACCTGGCTGGGTCCGACTTTTGAATTACAAAATGTTCACGTTTGCTGGCTCTACTTTAAATGAACATGGTTTTTGAAATGATTTTGTACTATTTTAACCCGAAAATTATGACTGGGTTATAAAGCTTTTAAAACGGACGAAAACTAAGCTAATAAACATGTTCAATGTAAAAAACTAAGATTTAGTCGCTTTTTCAACTTTGCTTTGTGGACCGAAAAATTTACCTTTACGCAAAAACAAAAGCAAACAATGAGGCTTTTATTCGACATATTTTCTCAGAATTTTATCTGATCAATTTAATGTCACTAGCATTGTTTTCGCATAGGAATTTTCCTAATTATATGAGCTTTTACTTTAATAATTTTGATACTCTATAAACTTCTCATTTGATAGCTTCACACTTTTTATACACCGATTGAGAAACAAATTCGCTCTCGTTAAATCCTATTTTATGACCTATTTATTAGAACTCTAGGTAACATACCAAATGGTGTAAACGGACAGGCTTTAACCTTTGGTCCTAATTTATTTTTTCTTCGCATCCCCTAATCAGTTGACGGGCCGTGGGAGAATATCGCCACAAAAAGATGCGAAAAAAAGTTTTCGCTGAGTTTCCTTTACATATTTCGGCTTTATATGGGTCTACACCTTACCTGCTTAAAAATGAAACTGTTGTTCAATTAAGCCAGTCAAACTCGGTATAATCTTGACTTGCAAATCCAAATGCAAAGGTTTATTTCGCAGTAGAAGAGCGTGTAAACATCATCGAACAACGCAATGTAAATTGGCTAATGTGAAACCACGTTTCTTTCACTTTATTTACCATGCATTTATCTCAATTGCACACTCTTGTGAAATTAGCCTCAGACAATTAGCAGTTGCGACCTTTAACAGACTCAACAAGCCAGTATGAAAATATGTTAAGAGAAGCTGAGCTCTACATGTTCTTTTTCTTTTTTCTCATATTGCCCTTGCATGTGTTAACATTCCATTTCTTTTTTGTTACAGGTAACTTCCAGACATGACGAGGAGATAATTACTTTTCTAGAGAGCAATTCTTTGATACTGTCAGTTATTGCTGACTTACTTTGAGTTAAAAACAGAGAAAACAGACACTGGTAATGACACAAAAACATTAATCCCTGGCAAGCCTACAAAACAAGAAAGAGGAACTCAGACTCCTTATCAAAATGTGAAACAAGATAAAAACAGCTTTTCTAACGTAGGGAAATTTGCTTTAGAGAGATTTGTAATTGCAACGTTATATTCAAGCACATTGCATTGTCAAACATCATAATTTACTGAAAAATGAACAATGATTTTGGGGCTTAGCTCAGTTTGTAATGAACTTTGAAAGATATTCTATAACCTTGTATTTTTAAAAGCTTTCATGGAACATAGATGCATTCTATTATACAATGAAAATAGTGTCTGTCTCTCTTTTTACTGATTTCAGTCAATTCCATTTTATTCGCAATGTGAAATGGGAATCCTATTAAAGACTCATTAAAAGGGGTGAGGAGTTTTTACAATCCCCCAACAGGTCATCTCCACGATGACGCTGTTTTATTACTACGGCAGAATCCCTCAGGGTTTTACTTTCTTGTGAAAATTAGAGCTTTTGTTATTGAAACTTCGCTGGGACAACCAAATGGAAGAGCAATGACGTCATCGTGTAACCGTACATCAAAAGATAAGCACGGTGATCTGTTTAGTTTTTTTTTTTTTAGCCAGGCTTAAAATATCTGTAGATTCAAGGAATTATAACCTGTGCGTTGAGAGGAGTTGAGAGCATGCCAGGGACCGATTTTGGCATGCCCGGCATGACCCAGATTATGGCACGCCCGGCATGCTAGAGAATTTGTCATGCCGGGCATGTCAGAGAATGTGGAATGCCCGGCATGCCTGAGATTTTGCTGGGTATGAATTACTTATTACTAGAACCTAGGCTTCTCGCGGCCTGGGTGAGAAGGTCCCGGAACCTCAAATTGTACTTACAGGGCATGCGAAATTCTGTTGCATGCCAATTTCAATGCGAAACCACTCTGGGGCCACCCCCTCTATTACCAGTGAGCAAATCATTGACGATAGGCATGGGAAAAATCCTTGCATGCTAACCAACATTGAAAACGTAGCAGAAATGTCCTCAGTTGCTGAGTCATACCCTAGGGGAGGCTTTAAAATACAGAATTTCCTTACATGGATGAGAGAATTTTCCGTAAACAGCATGTGATCATGCCGGCTAGGACGCATTTCCTCCGTATTGCCCCTTTTTACAGCTAGCTAGGTTCATTTTTAGGTTCCATGGCCTGAAATGACGCAAAATTCATGCCCTGAATGTAAAAAGTCCAAAAACTTCCTCGAAATTTTAGTTTCCAAGCCGTTTAAAGCCCCCCGGAATGATGAAATAGCTTTGCAACATTTTTTTGTTTCTTTCTTACAGCAGCCCAAGAATTTTTTTTCTATTACATTTGTGCTGCATGTGATTTTTTTCTTCCGACAAGCGCTTGCAGGAAATTTTTTTTCAAAATCACCCACCCCCCACCCCCCCTCAAGAGTTAAATGGTCGGCCCCTTAGCTTGGCAAAAAAACCCCACACTTTTCGAAAGCAATAATACTCGACCAGTATCTTGTTGATTTATTTGATTGTTTGGAAATTGACAGCGAAGGTCTAGTAGTTTGAATTCAAGAAAATGGAGAATGAGGATTCGTGGTCTTCGGTGATATGGTCTCTCTGTCATTTTGTGCCGCTGCGGAACTTTTAAAAAAACTCATATTAAAAGGCCACACAGGGGCTGTTTTCAAAACACCAAATGTTCGTGACCTAATACAAACATTTATATTACTTGTCTCCTAACCCTAAATTCTTAAATCTAGTTCGCGTTATCTAGCTGGAAAACAAATCTAGGGACGAGACAAACGCAGATGAGACTACCGGTCATTTAATGGTGACTTTATATTAAAAAAAATTGACAGGATGTGGGTCCTTTAATTTGGACTGTTCGTTTTTTTAAAAATTCCCCAAAAATGCTATGAAGCAACTTGCGCCGGTGTGGGAAGGTTAAAATACTTGTAGTTAAGAAAAATATTTTGTAAGCCTGCGCCGAGTAAGCCCTTAACTCAGGGAGAGTACTTCCTCACCCACGCGAGTGGCAAAAGGGTGCCGGTGTAGTTAACAATTATGAGTGCAGTGAGCTTATGAAGAAAATATTTACCGCTAGCAACTTTTTTTTTTGATGACTCTTCTGACGTTTTTCTTCATCTTCTATAACATTCCACGTAACAATGCAAAGAATTTGTCAGAGAATTTTGAAAGCAGTTTGAAAGTGGTTTGAAACATCCAGGCTTTACTTGCTGTTGTCTTGCGGCACAGGAGCAGTAAAAACATGAAGACCTGCAGTCGGTTCGTCGCTGGAAAAAATCCCAAGGGCCAAAAAAGCCTACTCCCCTCTAGCCTAACCATCTTGTTTGTGGAGCGACACACAAGGCCTCGCTGGGGTAACTCGAGGAATTTTCAGGAAAGGGCGGTCTTGGATTAATCCGCGTTTCTGTGAGCATAGCATAGCCAGAATTTTTTCAGAGGTACGCAGCATTTTCCAAATCTACCCTCAAGCACTCCCATAAATTGTTTCCTCACAGGAGAATATGTTCTGATTCGCTTCCTTGGAAAAAAAACTTGTGAATAATTAGTAAGATACGCCAGTTGAAAACATGTGAGAAAATTATGAGAAAAGGTGTTACTAGTATGAAACAGATTATACGCGATAAAATGGTAAGAGGCAAAACATCCAAATTTGCTATAAATTTATTTCAACTGAAATCTGAAAGTTGACAAATACGCCTTTATCTTTAACATTCATTTCTAAGAAATCAATCTGGTAAATGACAATTTAGAGAGAACTAAAAATAAACTCTACCTTTTCGTAACTATATGTCGCAGATGCTTAATTTCGCGCATATTTGGGGAAAAACACGGACAGAAATAATCACGAAAAAGAGCACAAAAGCTCAATACATTTAGGTTAGGAAGCTCTACTGAAGGATTTGATATTTTGTTATTCAAGTCTCTGTTGCACAAAGTGTGCGTTATCTTGGCTATTACTTTTTTCTCGGGTGTCAAAACTCTTCTCGTTTTTCTAGTTAACTGGTAAAAATGTATCTGGTCGCCTAGCCACCAAACCATCTTGCCACCAACGAAATCGCCACTAAGAATAGTATACTTAGCTTAGCACTGTTTTGAACCTTCGCGAGATGGTTTAGTGGCGAGATGACCCTAAACCGGTGAAAATGCTGTCTCTATGAAAAGGACCTCCCAGATCAGATATTTGAAGATTAAAGAATGACAAATGCGCGACACCAAATGGTGACCGGTCGTTTCGCTAACGTCTTATGTCGTTCCGCTAAAAAGCGAAACGAGCCTTCTCTCAGCCATGATACAAAAAAGTGCGATACGCATGTATATACCTCGTTCTTTCAGCCAGTGATCAGGCAAAAGCAGTTAGGGAACTGACCCAACACGTACGCAAAACGACTTCAGAAGTTAGCGAACAGAACTTTGGCGAAACGACCGTAAACAATACAAAAATGTAAGTGCAGATACAGATATTTCACCATTCCTTAAACTTCCGCTTACGAGCCCACCCCCCCCCCCCAACTCATAAGCCCTCACCCCAGTTATGGGCCCATCTACCTGTAGACAAAAAATACATCCTGTCACAAGCACCCCGGATATAAGATAAGTCCTCCCCTCTTAAAAGCCCTCACCCCAGTTATAGGCCCATCTACCTGTAAACAAAAAATGCCTCTCGTTATATAAGCCGCCCTCTAGTTTTTCTCGAACCAATTGCTTCACAATGTTTTGAAGGTTAAAAAAGCAAGTAAATTCAAAAAGTATTATGATCAGCTCTTGCATGAAGTAGCTTGTTTGAAACGCTTTTTTATTCCGGTAATAAGTATTTTAGCCCCCCCGCTAATAACAAACAGTGCCCCATTTAAAAGCACTCCAAAGACCCCTTACGAAGTCTGTGTATAAGCCCAGGGTTTAAAAGCGGAAGTATACGGCATCTTTGTTAAACAATGAACACGGATAAATTTTTAAGCTCGCAGGTAGATAGCGACGAGACAAAGTGAAAAGAAGCTTACTTAAAGGAAAGGATCCTTCCTAATTCACTTATTAATCACGGCCTACTTATCGATCTACAATCCGGTTCAGTTATGTACTGCTATGAACTAGTTAATTACAGTTGTACTGTTGAAGCAGACCTAGGTTTACGTATAGAGATAATAAGGCGCGAAAAATGTTTTAGATATTCCGTTCTGGTTTTGGCTCTAGAATACAGTTCCCTTTCCATGTCATTGGGGTTTTTGATAAACAACTTTGGATCATTTGACTTCTTCATCTCTTGAGCAATGCGAGAGATAATTTTTTGACGGAACCCTAATGATCGCCAGTCATCAGTGGTTGTCAAGTGCTCCTTCTCTGCTGCAGAAGGGTGAGATAACTGAGATGAAGTAGAAAGCTTTGTGCTGGAGAAATGTTGCTTAGGTACTTGTTGAATAGTATCTTGCACTACCCTGATGTTGATGATGTCTTGTGTTTTAAAATGCTGAGGAGACAGGTTTGGCAATCGTGTGTTCTGCTGTGCTGTTGCATTCAACTTAACCTCTTTGAGAGAAGCAAGGACACGAGCAATATTAACAAGGTAATCTTTCTTAGTTTTAACCTTACAAAAGACTTCATTTTCCAACTGATTTGGTTCCTTCATACCCGCACTTAGGCCCCCCAAACTGCTTTTAACTTCCGCAATTCGAGAAATAATCTTTTGACGGAAGGACGAAGAATGCCAATCACTATTGACAGCAGTTGGAAAAACAGAGACTTGAGGTTTTTCACCACGCTGTGAGGTCGTGTGGAGTGCTCCGCTTTCAGACAATCCAGCCTCTGGACAAAAAGAAAGAGGACGTACAGTGTAGGTCACGCCATCCACTTCCGACTTGGCTTCGGAATAAAACTTACTTCCCAAAGTATTGGCCTCTTTCCTTGAATGATCTGGCTTTTTTGATACTCTCCTTACATCACTGAATTGAGAATTAACCTTCTTGTGAAATTCCCTAGAATGCAAGTCACCTTTTATCACGGAATCGGTCACACGCGTTGTATTCAAATCACCCTCCTGTAGTGAACTACCAAGCATTTCAGCAATCTGTTGGTTATGCAGCATTGGTAACTGTCCAGGAGAACTCTCTCTAACTCTAGCTGTCATGCCAATCTGTGGAGGCGTGTTAGCCGCTTCTTTTTGCCGTTGCTGTTCTGAATTAGTAGACTCAGCTGGAGAAAAACAAAATCCAAATAAAACTACTGGTAAAGTAGTATGCGGGGTAAAGCACTGGTAATAGTTCTCCAGGGAGTCAGCAAGTATCATCCTCCGTAGGGGCGAGGCGGGGCGGGGGGGGGGACACTTGACAATTCTTGGTCAGGGTATGCCGCCCGGTTCTTCAAATCCTGACCCTATTTCCAGACCAAAAACTGTCATTTTCCACACCCATTTTCTGACCTGGCCTCTAAGTAATTGTGTCAAGATTGCTTAGATTAGAACGCCAATACAAAGATTTCTTAAAATCTATTTTTAATTCCCATATTACTCTTTCTTTCTTATTCATTTGAAATTGAAACAACAAATACGTTAATACACTCCAGTCGTTCCCATAGCTGATTCCAGACCAAAATGGGTGAACTCTATACACATTTTCAGACCAAAACAGTGCAAAAACCATACCCTAAGGGGCGGCACATACATATATGGCCTATATGAGGGCATACCCACCCCAAGGTATCACCACTGATTTCATTGTAAATGTTGGGATATTCTCTTCATCCAAAAAAGGCCCTGATACCTTTAAATAACCAGACTCCAAACAGAAAACCCCAGCCCTGCAAGTCCCAGAACTTTCATGGGTTCATATTTTGGGTATTGAGCTGAAAAATTTGTCTAGAATTATTATTTCCCAGTTTCCGCTGCCATAACAATATTGGGATACTCCTTATCTTAGCCTCCAGCTAGAGGAGGAAGCTTGAGGAAGTTTGTGTGGAGGTGCCCTGTCTAGGCGTTCAAACCCTGATCGTCTTTAAGCTAAGAGACATTATTGTACACCCTGATTCAATTCGTTTTTCATACAAACTTTTGTTTTAATTTAATTTTGCACTTTGTCAACCTTCATGCCTTGTCCAAACAGTCTCCTTGTTCAAGACTTTAAACAGTGAAATTGTAATAATTATAAGCTGTTTAAGACTCAAAACCCTGAAAACCACACCCACCCTTTCAGTGGTACACACCCTCTAGGCCAAATAATGGAGTGACCCCCAGGAATTCCAACCATCAAGAGCCCTTTACTCAATACTCATTCATTTATTGAACAAACTAACACTTACTCATAAGGTTATTGCGAATTGAGACCAAAACACAAGCAGTCCAAAAAAGGTAGTCAAACTGAAAGGGAAGCAAATCAAAAGATAAGCATATAAATCTCAACAGGTGGTGGACAGTGGCTTGCAGAATGGTTTAGCACTTTAACTATGATGAACCAATACTAAAATACATTTCCAATAATGATACTACAAGGGTTTCAAACAAATGCCTGTTATTACTATCAGTTGCATCTGAGTGTTGACGTGTCACAAAAAAACATGCTCTAATGGGTGCGAAAAATACATGTTTCACTGCCAAAAATCAGACGTTTGGCGGCCATAAAAAGAAAACCATCACACCAAGGATTAAGGTTGTTATGATTTTGATCAGCACATTCTGCTCCTTATTTGGGAATGACTTTCATTTCTCATCCAGAAACAACACACTTGAACTGTAGAACTTCTTCTTAACATCCCCATTATAAATCCTTGCACTCAACCTGTTGTTGAAAGGACACAAATCAGGTCAGATGCTTCAAGCCACCGAACAATGACCTACTTTGCACATAAACACTTGTCTGTGCAACTTGATCAAACTTCAAATGGTTGGAGGCCACACATGTCATCTTTGCACCAGAACATGTTTTTTGTCACATGTACACACTAAAACTATACATGAAACCGACAGTAGAAAACAAGCTGGGATAAAAACATTTCCCTGCCGAGAAGGAGAGTGAGAGAGGGGAAGAAAAGAAAAGTTAGCAGCCCTACCCCTTGATTCTCCAAAATTGACATTTCACACTTGAGATCACTGGACTACATTCTAAAAAGGTTCTTTTTTTTTCTCTTGCACAAAATTTTGTGATTTGCTCACACTGGAATGATTGCTATGCTTGCCACAAGTGACCAGGTTATTTATCATTTTCTTGACATTATAAAATAATGTACCATAAAGCTACAGGATAACCTGTTAAAACACCCTTTATTTCAGTAATTAGTATTTTTTTAAATAAAACTAATGTGCTATTTCAAATAGCCTGCACTGCAGGCATATTTTGGGTGGGTGAAAGTTTGTTAATCATATCGCTATGATGAAGCCGCCATCTTTGATTTTATGACAGAGGAAGATGGGGAGTTTCAACATGGCGCTTTCGCGATTAAAACCATTCGAGCGCCCGATGAAAACGCCTGCACTGCAGGCTACATTTCAAAACGTTATTTTCTATCACACACTTGATAAAGAAGTTCAATTTTTCCAAGTTCACAGTAACTTTTTCATATTTTACTGGATCTTTTGGTTGTGCTTTCAAATTCTACTAGGTTATTTGCTATATAAACTTTAGATGTAAGGGTATTTTAGTCTGCTGGATTACACACAAATGTGCATATTTCATTTTGATAACAAACAACATTTGGTTGTTCTCCCAGTTCATCTAACAGAATGTTGCCACTGCTGTAAACGTATCAAACTATAGAAGACCTTTCTTTTAGACTTGTTGTACACTGCATTTTCCACTTCAGTAGGGCTTTTCATGAACATGTTTGGATCCTTTGAGCTCTTCATTGCCTCTTCACTGAAAAAAAAAAATTATTATAGAAAGTTTAAAACAAGTAAAATACATGCCAAAGAACCATAAAATTGGAAGCTGTAAGATTATGACTCACTACAAAGTATATTCAAACCAGCTGAGCACACTAAAAGTGTAAAAGTGCATTTCCTCAAATCACAGCCCATATTTTCAGAAGTCTCAGCACAAACCATTTGATTTTTACAACCGGCATTTCCGGTTTTCCCATGTAAACGGCAAGTACCCCTGGTATCATAACTTATGGAGTCACTGTCCAAGGAAGAAAGGAGAGTAAAACTAATAATCTTAAAACTTGGTCTAGGAGAGGTGGGGGAGAGGGTGCATTTTAAAAATTATTATCGCCAAGGGAGGATGATCACTCCCTAAGAGGGCGTCACTTTAATCCCATCATCCTGACCAAAATTTGCCCCAGAGTTTTGCCATCCTGGCAGTTTTTATTAGTTAATCCCAATCCTCAAGATACACTACCAAAAACTGTATCACAAAGGGTCCAGACGTCCTCATCATTGAGGACTAAGAACCAGGGACAACAACCACTGACAGTGTCAAGGAAAGAATGAATAGCCTGTGTCAAATTCAAATGAAAGCTCTTTGCCAAATTTAGAAAAATGGAATCATTATTCTAATAACGAGGGGAGGGGGATGTGTCACGAGTGCATGAACAACAACTTTGTGTTTCACGAATTGCGAAACCAATAGTGTAAAAAATATTATTAACCATTGATCTCGGCATCATGGTTGGGTGATCTCTGCGCAGCTATAAATTCCCTAGGGAAGCCAGCTGTAGGTGGGTCTGAGTGCGCTGAAGTGTGAAGTTTCATCAAAAGACTCAAACGTGAAGTTAAATCAAGCCACCAGGGCCCAGTTGTTCAAACGCCAGTTAGTGCTAACCCAGGGTTAAAGTTTAACCTAGGCTTCTTTTTCTTAACATCAAAAGCACTCTCTCAGATAATTTTCTAGCATTTTGGCAGTTCACGTTTCACGAAGTGCACTTCAATCACGATTCACAGAACAGTTTTCCAGCACATCACGATTCACGGACACCAAAGATACCGTACTGTATCACCGCGTCACGAAAATAAGCTTTCCCCTGCCAAAAAAAACCATTTCGTGTCCCGCTTCAAAAATCCTCTGAAATCACGAGTCCCAGAATCCGTGTTTGATTTTTCTAATTTAGATATCTGACGGGTGCCTTGACTGTTCTGTTAAAGCGGGAAGGGACAAGAGAGATTCAACACATGTAAGTCAATTATGTAACTTGCGATTGGGAAATAGAAATCTAAAAATGTGTTGTAAGTAAAAAACAAGGAAGCAACTTCAGAATATCCGGCTACTTGCTGAAATGGTTTAAAGAACGAGGCAAACACATTAGACACTTTGTTAGTCAACGAGATGCAAATAAGTTGCCGGGAAGAAAAGCGCGCCACTTCGTTGTCACGCCACGGACGATAGATTTAAAAAATCACAATAATTTGAAACTTTGAAAAGATCATCTGAAAATGAAATTTTTTATCTTACGCTTAATAAAGAATACTTACATTTGAGAAATAACTTTTAGGCGGAATTCTGTACATCGCCAGTGATCCTCATCCGCACCAGCTTCGGCCATTTCGAAATACTAATAATTTTCAGTTTTCACTTCGACAAAGAATTGTTTGTATGTACATGAAGTGCTTGCCATCACATTTGTCAGCGGTTTAACCACAGGAACACCATCCTCGGAGTGCCAGCAATTTCGACGCAGTTTTTGATTTGCTGCTATTTACTTTGTTCAAGTTGATTGAAAGAGCTGAAACTTGCCCAAGCTGCTCAAATTAACCAGCTCTTTCAATTTCTGAACCTAATTTGAATAAACGGCTACGTCTCCTATGCTTTAACTCGTATGCTAATGTGCAGAAATGTAAATAATGACGTCATTATGAATCCGTCTATTGGAAAGTACTACACACATGCAGTGGGCATCGTATGTATGGGCTAAACGAGGATGTCGCGCTAAACCCTGGGTGAATAACCTTTGCTTCGGGAAGAAGGCAATACGTTACTTGAGTATACACTCTCCTGGAACACTGTAAAATTCCCGCCCAAAGTCCGCCGTTATTGACGGTCAAATACCACATACCTACCAGGGTAAAAGTATCTGGCACACAGGGTATGGTCTTAAATGTATCTGAAAATAAACGACTGTCTTAATAGGGTGGTAGCTTTGATGGTTCACGGTTAAATTTTAGAGCCTTTGACAGTTGACGGTTATTAAGTGGAAGTTTAGTCCAAGAGACTTTTAAGTAAATATTTACTTCTGTATTTTGCAATTATTCCACGAGTGCGCGTTGGATACAACTATTTGTGAAAGGTTGCTGGAAAAAGTGCACGCGACAATCCCGAAAGGTATTGTGGTTGGTTTTGAGTTCACTGTTTTTCAAAGAAATTTGAAATATTGGCACGAGCGGCAATGGACGTATGTTTAAAGCAACAAAAGTAGGTTCGACAGCTATAGTGTCAGGGAACGTGTATTGATCGTATCACATATTACCTTTCGGAATTGTAGCGTGCACATTTTTTTCCGACAACCTTTCTCGAAATAGCTGTATGAGACGTTGCCTGCGTGCAGACGTCTCCTATTTCCTTTGTAATATGAGACGGTGGTAGAAAACGAGGCGCGTAGCGCCGAGTTGGCTATAATCATCTCATCAGCCTCGTCCCCAGAGCTTTTCCCTTAAAAAATGGGTGTGGCGGGAAAAGGCCCTGGCATCGGCTGCTCACGAGTCCCCTCGTACACCCTAAAATCCTGGGTGTAATAAATTAGCGCTATGTGAAGAGCTAAATTATGCGTAACCTCACAGCGCGCGATCTTGGGCGGCCTTTTATATCTCTTGACGATTAACCAATTAACGAAGAGTTTTCCAAGGTTTTCTTTTTGTCACAGATACTGCTATGGTAATTTTTTGCTTTCCTCCGATTTCTATGAAGGGGACAGCGAGCGGTAACATTTGTAAAACTTCCTTTACAGAGCGATATAAATGACAAACAGGCTATCGTACATGCATAAAGTTTGTACCGGAAAAGTTCGTTTTCGCGACTCTTTTGATTAGTTTTATTTTATTTCTTGCGAAGTGGACCGCCGTACACAACCTAATTCCATTTACCTTAACTCTCAGCCATAGTTGGCTATAATCATCTCATATCCAACAAGTGCGAGTGGTATAATTGTTTCATTTAAAACGCCCACAAAATATCGAGAATTCTTCCTGACTTTATTTCTAAAAACAACAGATTTTCAGCTTGTTTTTAATTTCGAGCAGTTGCGTACAGTTACCATATTGGGAGAGCATGGTATCATAGCTCACGTACCATGATGGCTAAGCCAATCAGAGCTCTAGAATTGCATTATCCATTCAGTTTTGAGAGTGTTCTCAAGAGCACAGGGAACTTAATTTTCCAGTTTAAAGATTCTTCAGGAGCCAGACGTCCATGAAGATCAGTAGAAATAGTGAGATTTGAGATAGATTGAATCTTTTTAACGGTTAATATTAATCTGCATTTTATTTGTTGACGGTTGACGGTAAAATTTTATTCCGTTTGACGGTATCCTGAGTATCAAGCGTTTCTGGGGGAAAATGGGAAAGCCCGGGGGGGTACTGCCATTTATGGGCTATATAGGTATGTGCCGCTGTGAAGGGCATGGTTTTCAGGCAGTTTACTCTAG